>OX377622.1:144001644-144601644 GCA_947397865.1 Polietes domitor
AATACCGAACGGAAGTTAGAGCATTAACTTATTGTCAGCGGAAAAAGGCACAACAGCCCCACACAAAAGCTCGCTAACAAAAGCAGTGATTTTTCTGGGTCTGAACACTACCAGCCACCCAGCCAGCCAGGACTGGCGTGGACAATGGCAGTTAATATTAGATGAGTGTAATCAAAAAAATATAGCGAGAGAGAGAAATAACATTCAGCTCCTCCTAAACAACAAAATTTTGTTTAATAAAACTTTAAGCTGAATTTAAATATTTAACACCAAAAAAAGAGGAGGATTTTACATCCTAAACAAAATATTAAAAAAACTAAGCGGAAATTAAATATTTAATATAAAAAAGAGGATTTTGCAATTCCTGTGATGATTGTATCAAAATTAACTAATATCTAAAGCTACTTCCTCCTTCTGCTCCACCACCACATATGCAAATGATCTCTTTCATATCCGTTTCCGTTTGAAGTCGCTCGCCCTCCGTGGTGGGGTGGGGGAGTCATAATGACTTCTTTCTTTTTCCCAGGCATTAGTGTGCATGAATTTAATGAACTCTTTGTATAATTATGAGAAGAAGAAGAAATTTCCATTTCACTAAATGCTGCGCTTTTCAAAGGCCAGCCACATGTCCTCGCGCCACAGCGCTTTTCACAGCCTTATTAAGCTGCACTATCATCATCACCCGCCACCAACATCTTTTATAATTTCATACAATTAATGTTTTATGCATGCTCTGTCGCTCTGACGCTCTTTTGCTGCTCATCTAGCTCTGCCTTGCTTGCCTGGCTTTTTAAAGAAAACTAAAACTAAAACTGAAATTAAAACTCTCTGACATTTATTTAATTCAAATGTCGTTACAGTCACAGCAGCAACAGGGACGCACGGACGGACGTTCGGATGAGCGTTGAAATGGATTGAAATGTATATATGTGGGCGAGCGAAGCGTATCAACACAGCCGTCAACGCCAGCAGCATCGAAACATTTAAAAAAGTGTAAAAACTTTTAATTGAATTTATTTTGTTTTCAAACTAAATTTGTTGTTGCCTTTCTTCTTTTCATCAGCATCCGATGAAAGCAAGCAATAACGGCAGCAATGACGACGACAACGACAGCATCAGCGTTAAGAATGGAAAAGTATATATTTTTGTAGTGTTTTAAAATTAAAATTAAAATTAAAATATTCTTCCACAAACTGTTGCCAGCGGTTTCCCCGGGCGGCCACATCATCATGTAGCCATAAATGCGAACAGCAGCGGCGGCGGCGGCAGCAGCAACAACAGAATTGCTCATTTTATGTGCCAGTTTTAATAAGCCATACAGCAGCAACAACAACAACAAAAACCCGCTCAAGCTGCTTTTGGCGGTTTTGAGACGACAATAATCATAAGGCAGAAGGAATTTCCAGAGAAAAGTTTGTCAACTAATATGCTTAAAAGGGGGAAGAGGGAAGTAGCAAGATATCGACCCACTATGGGAGTGCTAAAAATCGACCAGACACTGTGACAGACCAGACATTTTGACACTAGTCAATTACCATCCATGATCCATGAATCTTCGGGAAAATTATTCTCCCTTTGGGAAAAAATATTTCATAGCATTTAAAAAAATATTATTATTATATTATATTTATATATTTAAATTAGTATTATATTAAAAAATTATCCTCCCTTTGGAAAAAATATTTCATTTCATTTAGAAAAATATTATTATTATTATATTTATATATTTAATTTATTATTATACTAATTAAAAATTATCCTCCCTTTGGGAAAAAGTATTTCATTTCATTAAAAAATATATTATTATTGTATTATATTTATATATTTAACTTATTACTATATTAATTAAAAAATTATCCTCCCTTTGGGAAAAAGTATTTCATTTCATTTATTTATCAATCCAAAAATCAATCCCTGGTGTAATTTTACAATTTCTGTTGTAACACAGAGAATTAGAAATTATCGATAGGCGATATTTAATTTATAAAATGTTGCCCAAATCCTATCCTAATTTATTAAAAACACTTTCGAATTGGCAAATTAAAATCAACGTGACATTGAGCGTATGATTAATACTATTGAATTGTTTGAGAGGAACCACAGCACGTATGATTATTATAAATTGCATATACAAGAGGAACAACGGTGCGTATGATTATTAATATTTAATGCTATGAGACAATTTTTATTGGATAATTTCGTTAAAAACATTTTCGAATCGGCAAATTAAAATCAACGAGACATGGTGCGTATGATTAATAATATTTAATTGTTTGAGAGGAACCACAGCACGTATGATTATTATTAATTAATTATACAAGTGGAACAAGGGTGCGTATGACTATTAATATTTATTGATATATGGTGCGTATCAGACAATTTTGGACCTGATCAAGACCATATAAATACATATGAAACAAGAGATCGTATGTAGAGATCCCAGTATTCCATTTAAACTATTAAACTATTATCCTTTTAATTTCCCAAGGATATAGATGTTTTAATAATTTATTTTCGTACTTCTGCGAGCCATACAAAGGCGCAAATGAAATAATGTCTGCTAAAAATACTTTAAATTGTTTCTGCTTCTATCTCAATTGGTTTACCATTAAAAACCATTTCAAATGTTCCCCCTTCTAGTTTCATGCCCTTGTTCAGGTCGAAAAAGTGTTGTCACTCGGTGTTATTATTAATTATAGGAGAGGAGCATGGATGCGTATGATTATTAATATTTAATTCTTTAAGAAGCGTATGAGTGATATTTAAAAACAACGTTTGTTGCAGCTGGCGTTTTTAACGAATATTTTTCAGTTTATTTGCCTTTTTTGTGATCAGATCAGCCTAAAGTTTGCCCTCGAAAGTAAAATCCAATTTTGATGCGACTAAATTCCAATCTTGGTCAGACTATCCAGGAGACATGAATGAACAGAGTGAGGTAGGTCAGGCACGGCCGAAAGTCGTGTTGAGATTAACTTCAGCCAGTTGATTGGGGGAGAAAGTCAATTTAAAATTGACAGAAATCAGCCGTTAATGACACTAAAGACTTTAGTCTGTCCAAGTCTGAGTTTAGGGTCCAGCAGGAACAGGTCAGTCTGGTACCATCAACAGAGTGAATTAGAACTTCTTGCAGGGACAAAAGTAATGTTGAGATTAATTAACGGCCAGTGATTGGTGAGAAAGCCAGTTTAAAATTGACATAAATCAAACATTAAGAACACTAAAGTATTTCTGTCTGTCCAAGTCCGAGTTTAGTCTATCTTCAGTCTTTGTAAGACTAAACTAACTATTGCTGGAGATTTTGTAAATAATTTCATAAAATTCTGCAGCAGAGCAATGGAAAATTGATTGCAAATTTTCGAGGGCAGGAGCCCCCAACACTCTTAAATTGCCAACATGTACAAGGGTAAGTGGCTAGAATTTAATGTGAAATATTTTATGAATTCAACGGGCGTTTGTTTGATAACATCAAAGATGTATAACTTGATAGGTTTACGAATAATAACAATAATAAAAAACCTGGTCGTATAAGTAATATTAATTCGTTGGTCTGAACGTACCAAGGTGCGTATGATTGATTATTATTAAATTATACCAGTACACGGGTGAGTATGAGTAATTTTTATTTAATTTAAGGTAAATTGAAAAGGGCCACAAATTGATGGAGAAAAGAAATTTGTTAAAAGTGGCTTTTAAAAACACAATCCAAGTACAAACTAAATATTCTCTAAACCAAAGGGAAACTTTAACTTTACTGGTATATTATTATATTATATATATTACCATTATTTAATTTATTAAGTAAAACAATGCCGGGAAATCCTTGACAATTCCATGTCCTCCAAAGGTATTAGATAAAAATATCATATTACAAACACTAAACTATTTGGAGAGTAGGATTTAATACAAACATTTGTACATTATTTATTATTTAGACTAAACTAAAAAAACTCTTCTGGATGAACAATTTAATATCACCGCTCACTGGTGCGTATAATTATTAGTAGTTAATTTTGTAAGCAGAACAGCAGTGCGTATGATTATTATTATTTAATTGTATAGGTCATATGGCGCGTATGAGCGATATTTATTAAAATGAAAAGGCGGCTCTGCATCTTTAACTGACTTGAATCCATCTAAAAATTCCTTCAGTTCTTAAAAATCAGTCTAAAATTCTTCCAATAATAATTTTAGTACTTCTAAGACTGACTTCTATCATTCTAGCTCTCTAAGACTGGCCTTATTCTGTCCTATACTTAATGTTGTTGTATCTTCGATGGACTATAATCTCTGCTAAAAATGTTAACCATGTTTTCAAATAAGTTTTCAATTCAAATTTCTCCCCCGCCCTCTGGCTATAAATTCGATTTTAAAAATTTATACATTCATTAATTTATGCAAAACTCTGTCTGCAATTGAAAAAAAAAACATCAACATCGACATGAAAATTTCCTGTTATCCTTTTTATGATTATTTTTGTGATATTGTTATCGCAGGAACGAACAACAATGACGACTACATTTCATGGCAAATTAGAAGCGGCGAAATTGAATTCTTTATGAAGCCAAAGGCAGCAGCAGAGCGACCACGAACACAAACTAATTTCCCCAAAGACCAGGCAGCAGGCGGCAGCAGGCGGCAGCAGCCAACACAGCAATCGACTCGTTTACTTTTTATGGACATCGAGAAAGGAGGTGCCAGGACAGGCCATGCAGGAGGAAAGCGCGATTTCTTGGCCGCCTTCTATCGGCATTGTTGAACCACATAAAACCGCCACAAACATAACCACTTCTCAAGGAGGGAAGGAATGACTGTCAGCCAACCATTGATTCACTGAGCCTTTGATGGCTTTGGGGAGTTACGGTCGGCCATAACCATTCGCGTGGCCATTAAAAGCCGAAGTGTTCAAATGAGTTTTGAGCTAAATTCGAAATGAAATCCTAAAATTTAATATTCATTTTGCTTCGTTTTTCTTGGCAGTGATCACCTTCGAAGTGTAAATGGATTCCACGGTGGCAATGGTGTGGAGCAGGATGATGGCATGTAATGGATGGATAATGAAGGACGAAGTAACAGCGTGTGGTGAATGGTGGTGTTATTGTTGGCCATCCCCCCTTATACCTTATCATACTGTCCGTAGTGCTGGGCTTTGCTATAATTCTAGACAATAATTGAGGTAACAACATGATGACGCTGTTGTTGTAGTTGTAGTTGAGGTACATTAGGATGGGTCACGAAAATAAATTGCTGCCGTCACCCTCCCAAAAATGAAGACGGGGTTGTTTAATAATGATCTGCCAAATATTTCGTCGCTGGGTCATGCAGTCTGTGAGCTGAACGCTCCTGAAACCACTAAAAATCATGTCTTTCACGTATATTTTTTAGGGTACATTTTTGTTCAATTTTTTTTTCTGATTTAATAAACCCTTGGAAGCACTTAAACAAAAATTTGTATTCTTGTCTTAGAATAAGTCATTTGAGCACAAGTTGCAATATCATACATTTAGAGTCTGATTTTGACCACCTAAACGAATTAAATTGACACTCATACGCTACGGAA
Organism: Polietes domitor; assembly: GCA_947397865.1. Lineage (NCBI taxonomy): Eukaryota > Metazoa > Arthropoda > Insecta > Diptera > Muscidae > Polietes > Polietes domitor. The sequence goes on from OX377622.1 coordinate 144,007,202, forward strand.
TTGTATTAATAACAATCATACGTCATGGTGGCGGCTTAATGATATATTAAGATATTAATTTATTTATTAAGAATATTAAATAGAATAAATAAATAAAATATTGAAATTTAGATAATTATTAAAACAGATCGAAAAATCGAAGAAATATTTAAACGTATATAAATTGGGATGGGTCACGAAAATAAATTGCTGCTAGTCCCCCCGTAATGAAGATTGGATTGATCTACAAAATATTTCGTAGCTGGGCCAAGCGGTCTGTGAGCTGAACGCTACTGAAAACACACCCATCATCATAATCATGTAATTATTTTTATGTTAAATTTTTTGTCCAATTTGTTTGCTGAGTTATTAGCACTTTAAATACAAAATTGTTATTCTTGCCTTAGAATAACTCTATGGTCGTATTATTGAACTTTTAGATTAATTTTTTTGTGTTTTTTCAAAGTGAAAAATAAATAGTGTTTTTGTGTTTTTTCATAGTGGCAACAGGAAACTTTCATATTTGTTGTTATTTTTTATAAATTGTATTTTTTATTTTTAGCTGCAGTCAATACCTTTCGAATGATACCCGAAATGATGAATATCGGATGAAAAATGACGTCACTGTCTCCATTTATGTGAAATAATTTAATGCAGAAATGGATTTTTGGCTGCCAAAATTCGCAAACTCTTTTTACAAAACTGAGCGTCGTGGCGTTAATTTCCTACCGATGCTCATCAATTAGACATCATTCGAAAGGTATAGACTACAGCTAAAAATAAAAATTATTATAAAATAAAATAATAATAACAAATATGAATGCTTTCGGCTGTCTCTATGAAAAAACACAAAAATTGCTATAAAGGTCAAATAATTGGGTCAATAAGTTACTCTAAGACAAGAACCAAAATTTCTATTTAAAGTGCTTCCGAGGGTCTATTAATTTAGAAAAAAATTGGATAAAAATGCAACGTGAAAAACATAATTTTTAGTGATGTTTTCAGGAGGAACAAAATATTTTGCAAATCATCATTAAACCAACCAAACTTTATTTGGGATGGAAATTGTTTTTTCGCGACCCAGCCTAATGTATGGGTTCGGGTAGTTTTAGTTGTTGTAGCTGTCTTAGTTGTCTTTCTCATTTCCTATTTAAATTACAAACAGGAAAAGAAAAGTGAAAAGTAGCACAACAGCCATAATAAATATTGACAGCGCTAGGCAACGTATGATGATCCGACCCGACGACTAAGGACTATCCAGGGAAGTTCTGATTTTGAAGGGAGAAGGGAGGGGCAGGTTGGTTACCCATTTACATTTGTGTACAGCAACAAATGTTCTCATCTCTGTGTCTAAGTTTCGTTTCTTTCGTTTCGTTTACTTTCGAGTATTTGACTTTTACAAGTTTTAACTACTTTCGGCTGTTAGTCAACGACCAAGTGAACCAAGTTAGTAGGCGTTAACCCCAGTGCTAACTATCGTTGACGACTGAGTAACCTAGCAGTCAGACAGACAGTCAGTCAGTCTGTCAGCGCCCATCTGTCCATACACTCTCGTCGTTCTGCTCAGCAAAATGACTTTTTAAGTGCTTAGTTCAGAAACTTGTGTAGTTTGTTTACTTTTGCCTGAATCACAGGACCACACATTTGCCCATCTTCCCCCCTCAGCCTCACTTACACCACCGAGAACTGAGGTGACAACCAAGCATGGACCCCCTTCCATGGTGGTTGCCATGGTGCTGGTAACATCTGCTGCTGAATTGCTGGCTTCCTTGGCCTCATTTGCTTTATCTTTAGGGCCACGTTAGGCAGCCAGCGAGAGAGATAGTGACACCAGAGAAGACAGGAAATAAGCCACCGAATATAAGAAGTTTCGTTGCATAATAATAATGTCATAAAACTTTTGCCTGACGTGCTTCCACCATCTGATCTGTCTCCCCTCTTACTTCCCATTCTCCTGCTGGCAAATTGCTGTGTTAAAATGGTAATGATAAGGAGTCGAATGGCAATGGTTCTTGCCAATGATTTTCCAGAATTCCATTTGGTTTCTTCCCTTCCCTCTCTAAATGACAAAGTAATAGGTGTGGTGAAGAGAAAGAGTGCGGCGGAGACTGTCTTGGTAATTAAGTTTATTAAAATTTATTAAAAATCGTTTCATTCGCTCACCCCTCACAAACTCTTTCTTTGTTTCCTATCTGGGAAAGGTATTTCCCTTCCCTTCCACTTCACTTCAACTTCGTCAACGTTAGCGGCGTGTGTGCATTAGTTAGCGTCGAGCCAAGCCTATACAGCCAAGCATTGGCTGTATATGGGCCCATTATAAGCCCCCAAATAGGTTATGTAAAAGCAATTAAGGAATTTATTTCCGTAAAACACTTGACCCACTTCTATTGCCTAAAAAGCAACGTCAACAACACATGGCAAAACCTAGCAACAACAACAAAGCCAACACAACATATGTAAGCACACTCTCGCACTCATACATCCACACACACACTAAGAACATGTCAACTCTTCTAATGAAAATTGCTGTTGGTGTTTGTTGCTGACGGGCGGCTGTTGTTGTTGCCGGTACATTCCTGCATAAATATTTAGCAAAACAAGCTAAATATGCCAGAGTCTGGAGTGTGAAAATGTCTGGGTATGTGTGGGAATGTCTTGAATATGTGTGGTGGGGTCTTTCTGTCACACATTCATTTCATATGGAAGTTTGTAATGAAAGAGAGAGAGAAAGATAATGCAAATGGGAGGGGCAGGAATATAAAGTTCGCAAGAGAAGAAGTTGAGTTTTCAATTTTAAGTTGATTTCTGTTATTTTTATATGAAGATAATAGAGATGTTTTTTTCTCTAAGGCTGCATAACTAAGCTGCCATAAAAAAAATCTTAAAAAAAAAGTTAAAATTTCAATCAAAATAAAAAATCGTCAACAGCAATATCAAGCAATGAGTGCATGAAAACAAAATTTTGAAAAAATAATTTTGTATTAAAAATATTGGACTTAGCCTGTTTTATGGTTACACAGTGCAACACGAAAAAAAAAATAACCATATACGGACACCGCTACATGATAAAAGACCAAAAAAAAAGACCCATGTTTTTCCCCCCCCCCAAAGTCATGCACTTTTTTTTATGGGCCCCCAGAGATTTGAGGCCTCGGTGTAATTTTTGGAAAAAAGTGATCATATTCTCAGGCTCATATCTTGCAAACCGTTCGGAATTTTGATTTACTCTCTGAGGCAAAGTTCTAGCTCTTGTCATAAAGAACAAAAATTGTGAACATATAAAATCAAAAAAACTTCATCTTCAAGGTCAAAATCGCAAAAAACTTAAAAAAATTCGATTAGGTAGCAAACCGTTGAAAATTCAGGGAAACAATCAACTACAAAAATGTACCTAAGATCTCAATAAACAACTTTCTAGAACATATGAACTTCCTAGGAATTATTCTTAACACCGTTTAGGTAGCGCTTAGGTAGCCGCAAAATTGAAATTGTTAGTTGCCAATGTTGTGTGTGAATTATGCTGTAGCACTTGCAATTTTTTACCGTTTTTTTATCATTTAGTATTTTAATTTTAATAAAAATCCCCAACAACATATTTTCCCCACTTTGGAAATTCGGGTATTTAAAACAAATCTTGTACTTTTCTTATCGTTTTTATCTTTTTGATGAATTTTAATTATTTTTATTGCACCTCGTTTTGTAAAATAATGAGAGATGTGAACTGGAATGGCCAAATGCCCCCTTTGGCAAATATTTTAAATTTAAACTGGGCGCCAAAAAAAATATTCCATAACATTTTCTTTACAAATTAAATACCCAAAGACAGCTAAAAAATAAATCCTGCCAAAGACCAAGTTCAAAAAATCTGAAATTTATGTTGGGCGCCAAAAAATAAAGTCACCTAAAATCTGACCAAATACCCAGTTCAAAAAATTTGAAATTTATGTTGGGCGCTAAAAATATAAAGACAACTAAAATCTTCAAATCCTTCCACAAATTCAAAAAACGACCATTTTGTAATATTTTAAATTTACGTTGGGCGCCAAAGAAAAAAATGTAAGGCAGCAAAAGCCTTGAAATATTTCCATAAGTTCGAGCGAAGACCAAGTTCAAATATTTTATATTTAACAGACAGCTTAAATCCTCAAATCATTCCACAAGTTCAAAAAAGGCCTTTTTGCAAGAAAAAAATACGTTGGGCGCCAAAAAAGTGAAGTTAGCAGAAACCTATAAATCGGATAAAAATCTTAAAATCCTTCCACAAGTTCAAACAAAATAAGGACAGCTAAAATCTTCAAATTCGCCTACAAATTTGAGAGGCGAAAGACCAAGTTCGAATATTTTAAATTTACGTTGGGCGCTAAAAAGAAAATAAATAGAGCAGAAACCCTTAAATCCTTCGGCAAAATCCTATCACAAGTTCAAAAAAAAAAAATGGGGGCCAACAATTTTTTTAAAAATTATAAAAATAAAAATTAAAAAAAAAAATAAAAATTAAAAAAAAAATAAAAATTAAAAAAATAAAAAAAATAAATAAATAAAAAAAAAAATAAAAATTAAATAAAAATGATTATAAAATATTGACATTCCTGCAAACAAAAAACATTCGTTATCCATATCCTCCCCCTATTTAAAAATAAAAATTAAATAATCAAAAAAAAATTAAATAATCAAAAAAAAAATTAAATTAAAAAAATTAAAAAATATATAAAAATTAAAAATAAAAAAATCAACATTAAATTAAAAAAAATAAAAAAAAATCAACATTAAATTAAAAATGATTATAAAACATTGACATATTCCTGCAAACAAAAAACTTTCGCTATCCAAATCCTCCCCTTTATTTAAAATAAAAAAAAAATAATAAAAATTAAAAAAAAATAAAAAAATAAAAATTAAAAAAAAATAAAAAAAAATAAAAATTAAAAAAAATAAAAATTAAAAAAAAAAATTAAAAAAATAAAAAATAAAAATTAAAAAACAAATAAAGATTAAAAATTAAAATAAAAAATCAACATTTAAATAAAAATGATGATAAAACATTGACATATTCCTGCAAACAAAAAACTTTCGTTATCCATATCCTCCCCCCGGACACCTTTGCTTACATTTTCAGCCAGCGGGATTTCGCGATTACGTTCACCTGTATACATATTTGTGGTGTTTCCCAAAAATTACGACCTACCTGCCTGCCTTACACTTGTAATTAGTTATGATGGTAAGCTAAGAGAACCGCAGCAGCAGACTGATTGCATTTATTAGTTACAACAACAACAACACAAGCAAGTCAACAACGAAAACTGAAAACTGAAAACTTGCCACCCCCAAAACTTCCCTGCTCACAAAACACTTGTCGCGTTAAGTCACGAAATTATTTTCAAAATTATTTCAAAGGATCAACAACAGAACACTTTGTCAAGAACACGAACTAAAACTAAACTAAGAAATTATTACGCTGCTTAGAGGGGCGGAACAAAATATTAAAAGGGCTGGCGGGGCTCAGACTTAGAGATAGAACGAAAGCGAATTCGTTTAGAAGACAAAAACTTGGCAATAACATTAGGGTGTTCGCGCCTGGGCCTTAATCTACCAGGAATTGGCTTTTAAAAAAATATTTTGTGTTTGTTGGTTGGTTGGTTTGTTTGTTTGTTTGTATAGGAAATCTCTACTACTTACTGTATTGCTGAGCGCGTGTTCCATAGAGTGGCTCCTGAAGCAAAGGTGAACGTCCATTGGTAATTTCTTTAACTAAAATTAAAGAAGAAAACACCAAACAAAAAACAAAAATTAGAAAAAGTCGGATATCTTAAGAAGAAGAAGAAGAAGTAGTAGTAGAAGTAGCAGTAGTAGAAAAACTGTAAAGAAGAGTCGTTGGGGGGAAGTAGGAGGGGGGCCTTCCCTATCCTAGTCACTAGCCACTAGACCATAAGGAATGGATCCATGGAGGGATGGTTGGATGGACACGCCAGCTTCAGCAACAGTTACCCCCAATCTAGCTACACCTTCACTTGAAAGCATCATCAAGACGTTCCTCTCTTCAGCAATCAAAGCCACTTGAGTTGGTTGGGTATCAACTCTGAACAAGCTATCAACGAGTCATGTCATAATCTAAACCTCACCCCCCTCTATCTAAGTGTTCTATTGATATTTCTTATATTTCAAAAGTATTTGAATTGAGGGGATTTGTTGAGGGGAAACACACACGGCTTTACTTAGCATTTGTGGGCAAACTAATCCGTAGAAGGGGAGAGGGAAGCAAAAAAAGATTTGAGACAGGTCAGTTAACACAAGTGGAGCTGCTGCTGCTGGCTGCCTAAGCACTAGTCAACATCATCACGAGCGAGCAACAAAAAACCAATCCGAAAGTTTTCATTAGTTTTTTATGTAAATTAAAGATAATTCTATTCATAGCCCGGGCGGACGGCGGGCGGGCAGGCAGGCGTTACAGCTTAAACAAGTGCTTCTGTTTGGATTGCCAGCGCAAGAAAGACGACACACACGACGCTCAACCGCAACACAGAGAATTGGTCGTTGAAATGTACAATTGCTAAAGCCCTTCCCCGACGACGACGACGACATGGGGAGGGGAGAGTTTCAATTCAATGTTAAATGTGAAACAAAATATTTTAATTAAAATTCAAAACTTTTGTTGTAACCAATGGCCCATAAGAAAAACTGAAATATTTAAATTTGCAACAGGCACATTCCAACAAACATCGACATAACACTCTAGATTATTATTAATTTTAATTTAGTTTTTTTTATAAAGTTTTGGCACACACACACATACAAATTTAAACTAAAACTAACTAATTGCAAAACTAAAATTGTTGTTTGCAAATATTTGTGTAATGTATTTTTAAAAGTTTCAAAATTATTTTTAATTGATTCATTTAAATGATTTTGTTAATGTGACGAAACATTAATCGGTATATTTAGGTATTTCGTTAATGTAACAAATATTTTAATTAATGTTTTTCACATGACATTCTTTTTTTAAAGAGAAGTTCTTTTTTTGGAACTCGCAGAACGAAGCGATTGTCACCTTTCTCATATTCAAAATAATCGTATTGGTTAGCGAACTTCTTTAAAATGTTCCACATTTAAATATTTATTCGATTCAATTAAATATTGTGTTAATATGGCAAAAAATATTTTTAATATTTTATAAATATATAGCTTATCTTACAAATATAAACATACATACACTTTTGATTAATTTAATTTATTGATTTAATTATATAGTGAGAAGAATATTAAATGATCAGATTAAATATTTCGTCAATGGAACAAAAAATTAATAACTGGCCCAAGAAGACCCCTAGTGGAGTCAAATGTATGACCAACCCCCAATATTTTTGCAGTCTCGATTTTCAGAACATACATATTTTTTTTGTATTTTTTATGAAAGAAAGGCCCTAAACTGTCCCGCAGTAACTTCTAGAGGGGAGACATGTAAGACAGACCCCCATTAGTTTTCCCTCCCTAACATTTTTTACCAACACACGTACCCTCCATCCCCACTCCTCAAAGAGTCTCCCATACAAAAACTAATTTTTCATAAAAATTGCTCCGACCTAACTGTCAGAAGGCCAAACTGGCCTAAGGAGGCCCCCTAGTGGAGTGAAGTGTATGACCAACCCTCAATAGTTATTCAGTCCCAATATTTGCTCAGAACTTACCTACCCTCTATCTGGTACCTTGGCAGATGTGAATCTCAAAAAATGAGGAATGATTTACACGAACGTCAAGTAGTGCCTTAAGGAAGCCTTTTAAAGACACTTCTGACACTTTGGCAAATGTAAATACCGAAAAAATACAAAATATCTTTAGGTCGGTCAGAGAAATTTGCCATTGGACTAAAAATCAAAAATACGAAAATTATTTTCTCGGTGGAAAAAATGATTTCTAAGAGTTTTCCAAATGGTCCAGCACATGGACTAAATGCGACATATTCCGCACATTCACTTCAAATCAAAGTAAACTTCATTTTGGCCCGATTATATTGTCTTTAGCATGAAGATGCAGTCTATGATTTATTCTTTCTGCAGAGGTTGGCCCTATAACAAAGTAATAAAGCACTCCATTAACAATCGATATTAACTTTTAATTATTTTCTCTACTATTATTTTAACTTCTACCTTTTGCGCAATATAGTTGACTATATGCCCTTTTTAGCCGATAATTAATAGTTGGCTGGTTGGCTGTGCTGGCTTATAGTAATTGCAACCAGTCAACTCGTTAAGAGTTGGCTAACGACTGTCTAGTTTCTAAACCATTCTCATTGAGAATTCATAAATAATAATAAAATAATTGAAATTCGGAAATGTAAATTGACATTGAGAAATGTAAAGTGAAATTGAGAAAATAAAAATTGAAATTGAGAAAATAAAAATTGAAAATGAGGAAATAAAAATTGAAAATGAAAAAGGAAAAAACTTGAGAAAATACAAATTGAAATTCAAAAACTGAAATTGAAGAAACTGAATTGAGAAATATAAATTGAAATTCAGAAATGTAATTTGGAATTAAAAAGAAGAAAAAAAAAAACAAAAATGAAAATTGAAATTGAGAATATGAAAATTGAAATTGAGAAAATGGAAATGGAAATTGAAGTTGAGAAAATGGAAATTGAAATTGAGAATATGAAAATTGAAATTGAGAAAACGAAAAATTGAAATTGGGAAAAATACAAATTAATGTCAATTTAAATTTCTTCAAATTGAAATTCAAAAACTGAGTTGAGAAATATAAATTGAAATTCAGAAATGTTAATTGAAATTTAATTTGAAAAAAAAAAAAATTAATATTCAGAAATGTAAATTGAAGTTGAGAAAATAAAAATTGAAATTGAGAAAATAAAAATTGAAATTGAGAAAATAAAAATTGAAATTGAGAAAATAAAAATTGAAATTGAGAATATGAAAATTGAAATTGAGAAAATGGAAATTGAAATTGAGAAAATAAAAAAAGTGAAATTGAAATTGGAAAAATACAAATTAATATCAATTTAAATTTCCGTATATCAATTTGTTTACTCTCAATTTCAATTTGCAAATTTCATTTTCTAAATTTCAATTTTCATTTCTTGTATTTTCTCAATTTCAACTTGTATGTTCTCAATTTCATATTATATTTCTGATTTTGAATTTGTTCTTACTCAATTCTCATTTTCTCAATATCAGTTTCATTTCTCATTTTCTATTTCGATTTTCATTTCTCTATTTCTCTATTTCATTTTTTAATTTCAATTTTTATTTCCTCTATTTCATATAATTTTTATTTTCTCAAATTCAATTTCTTTTTCTCAATTTAATATTTCATTTCTGTATTTCAATTTGTATATTTTCAATTTACATTTCTCAATTTCAATTTGCATTTACATTTCTCATTTTAAATTTGTATTTTCTCAATTTCTATTTTTATTTTAATTTTCTCAATTTCAATTCTCATTTCTGAATTTCATTTTCTTAATTTCAATTTTCATTTCTGAATTTCATTTTTCATTTCTGAATTTCATTTTTCATTTTCTTAATTTTAATTTTAATTTCAGAATTTTAATTTACATTTCTGAATTTCAGTTTTCATTTTCTCGATTTCAAATTTCATTTCTGAATTTTAATTTTCTCAATTTCAATTTTAATTTTCTCAATTTCAATTTTCATTTCAGAATTTTAATTTATATTTTCCCAATTTCGATATTAATTTTCTCAATTTTCATTTTTGCATTTTAATTTTCGTTTCTGAATTTCAATATTAATTTTCTCAATTTCAATTTTCATTTCTCATTTGCAATTTGTATTTTCTCAATTTCAACTGAAAATGGTGTAGACGAGGTCTAGAACGCATTACAAATGTATTAAGGGGGTATTGGTCATCTATTTTAATTGAAACACAAGTTGTTGTTGCTATTTTTGCTTTCAATACAAAGTCCCCATGTCAATCAATACAAAATGCAAAAACAAATACAATTATGGGCATATTTGTCGTTGTCTCTCGGTTAAACTCGCTGAGAAACCAAGTCAAGGTCTATAGGCCATTTTAGGTTAAAATGTTGCTAACAACATTTGTTGATGCAATTGCTGTTGCTGCTGTCGTTATCGTTGCTGCGTTGTAATGACGTTTAATAGGCTCGTTGCTGCTGTTGTTGTTCTTTTTTGGGTAGTTGGAAAAAATGTAAAACTTGCTGTGTTCGTTGTGTTGTGGCAGCCTTAAAGTTTTAGAACAACTTTGAAGAATGATTGAAATTTTCACAAAAAAATAAAGCGAAAAACCTGTTGTGGTCATAAACCATGGGAGTGGGGTGTGAGAGAGGAGAAGGGGTGGAAGTTTGGTGGTTTAGAGTTTTTGTGGTTTAGCTAAAAATTGCAACAACAACAGCAGCAGCAGCAGCACCAGCTTTATTTAATTGGCCATTAATTGGAGGGGGGAAAACATTACAAAATGTTGTTAAAATTTATTGGATAATTTGTTTGTTTGTCTGTATGTATGTATATAATTTATAAAGTTTAAGTTTATGTTGGAACAATTTATGAAATTGGAGTGAAGCAATACTTGGTGAATTATTATTTATTTTTTGTTTTAAGTTTTCTTGATCATAAAATGAAGCAGTGTGTTGTGGTGTTGGTTGTTTCAACAAAATTAAATTCAACAAACTCACCCTGGTGGTTGAAGCGTCCAACGATTTTATCCTCTCTTTTTTTTCAGAGAAAACACACACAAATTACTAAACAACACTTGCTGCTCATCAACATCGTCCTCATCATCATGATCACTCCTCCTCTACTAAACCACAACCTTAACCCATACTTTGACTCCTCGACTCCTCCTCCTGGCTTCTGGGTTCTCTTCAATGAGCTTATTGAACAGATCTCTTAATTTAGGAAATTTAAATTTTAAAATCTAACAAATATCCTGAGAATTTTTGTGTCTACTCTGGTCGCAACACTCAACACGATCAACAACCACACACAATGAATGGCAAAAAAGCAACATTTTTCAATTCAAATTCATTTCAATTCAATTATTTTGGTTTACTTATTTATTTAGTTTCAAATAAAAACGCGTTTCAAATCAACTCAAATTGTTAAAAAAAAATAATTTTAATTTTTTTGAAAAACACACAAAAAATTCAAAAACATGGGCGTTTTATTTCAATTCGGGGAGAAACTCCTTTAAAACGACAATCTGTTCAATAGTTGAGAGAGCGAGGCGTTAGGTTTAAAGTATGGGTTGTACCGGTTAAAGTTTAGCAGGGTTCGTTCAGACCCTTTTTAACTAAAGCTCTTGACTCTTGGGGCTCTCTTTTTTGCCGGCTGGTCTCATTATCCTGGGTTTCGGTTCAAGTGGACGCCTCTGGTGTTGTATCCTTTGCTGCTGCCGCTGCTGCTGCTGTTGTTGCTGTCTCACCTTTTACCCTGCACACAGACAAACAAGCGAAAGAGATATAGTTTTATATACACAGACAGAGAGAGAGAATTGTTTGCTTTTTTTGGTTTAATTTTGATTTTGTTCCTTCTTCTTTTTTTTCTTTTGAGGGTGGGGGGGTTAATTTTCGTTTTCTGATCATTTGCAATTTGTTGTAGATGTTGTTCTTGTTGTTGGTCTTGATGTTGTTGTTGTTGTTCTTGTTTGTTGTAGTTTTGAATTGAATTGATTTGGATTTTGGATTTGCTTTAATTTCTTTATGTAGTTGTAGTAGTTGTTGTTGTTTTTATAGTTCAGAGACAGATTTGGTTGGTTGGTGTTTTCTTTTTGGATTTTCTTTTTTTTTGCTTTCTTTAAGGTTTTTGAATTTTTTGTTTTATTTTTTTTTTTCAACTCATATCGTTCAAATTAACAAAATATTTAAAGTGCAAAAATAAATAAAAAATATTTTAAAAATACATTTATGCGGGTTTTTTAGTGGTTGTTTCGTATTTGCTTTTCTTTGCGTTTCGTTTCGTTTCTCTCTTTTCTCAAAGGAGTTAATTTAAATATTTAATAAATGTTGAGATAGATAAAATTACATAGAGAGAGAGCATTAATTAGTTGCATAATATTGTTGTAGTTGTTGATGTGGTTGGTTGGTTGGTTGCTGTTGGCTGTTGTAGTTGTAACGTTGTTTAATATTTAATATTAACATTATAATTAGAAGAAGTTAAGGTCCTTCTCAATTTATGTACATCAATATATATACACATTAAATATACAGTTGCAATGAAAAATATATTCATTAATTCACTGGGGTCAGTAGTTCATATTAGTAAATGTAGTGTAAATAGTAGCAATAGTAGTAAAATTAGTAAATGTAGACGTAGATATAGGCCAGTGGTTATTGTATTTATTTTGAATAATAGTTAATAAGTAGTAAGAGTTGTGCTCACAAATCATAAAATAGTCATAGTCAAAGTGTAGAAGTAGTAGTTGAATTTGTAGTAGTAGCCTTTGGACAGACAGCATTTTTAGATCCCAGCAAAGCTCCATAAGAGAAACCGTTACTCTCTTGAAAGGCCTCTCTTGAAAGGACAACTCATTACCATCTGCAATACCAAGTAATGTGGACTAATTACAATGTGCATTACCAAGTAATGATATTTATTTAACATCTGCTCTCTGAGAAGTCATTACCCTCACGATTACTTACAATAAATATTTGTAACAATGTGTAATAAATCTAAAACATCGAAAGGAGGATGTAGCTAATGAAGTGGATTTCGAAGACAAAGTTCAATAAAAAAAACTAAAACACGATAAAAAATCAATGGTTTAAAACCATTTCATGGAATGCTTTTGAAGCAAAACAAAACTTATGGTGGCCCAAAATTAAATTTGTCTTCAAGCAAAGAAGAAAAGCCAGCCACGTCAAATCCAAGAATGTAAAATTTGTAAGAAAACATTTAACTGATCTTAGCACTAAACTGACGAGACTAGACTATTTAGCGCTTTTCAAAAAGAAAACAAAATGCGACAGGAATAATTATATTTATTATAAATAAATAATGAATATTTTTACCAACACTATATGGGAAATAGTTGAAGAAAATCGAAAAAAGAAGACGATTTTTAAATTTTCTAAGTTTTGAAATTTTGTGTGCTCTATGATGAGTCATTTCATATCAAGCGAATTTTTGACCCCTATAGCTTAGATGGTTTCGAAAGTTTGTATATGTATTCTTCGCATAAAAATTTTTTATACGTATTTTTGAAGAAAAAAAAATAGAAAACTTTTTGTCACGAGTTATGACCAATTTAAATTACGATTTTTTTTAAGTTGTGTTCATTCAATCGCCTGTAGCTATTGCATTTCTTGAGCGATTTTAATGTACTATACCTTGTTGGGAAGGTAATTTGAATGCATTTTAAAATAAATTTAAATTAAAAATAAGATTTTAAAATTTTATTTCTTTTTTTTTTTGATTTTTTTTAAATTTTAAAGTAGTGTTCTTAGATGTCTTTTTAGCGACTGTCTGAGTTTGGAATTAGATTTGAACTGGGATTTTTTTTGCAAAATCAACCAAAATTTCATTGAAAAATAAAAATGTATTTGTCCATTAACTAGTTTATTTTGATTTATTATTATTTTTATACCTTGTGTTAAAAAACTAATCATTCTGAAGTTTTTTCAATGAAATTCTGGTTGATTTTGCAAAATAAAAATATCCCTGTTCAAATCAAATATTGATTACAGACCAAAAAAAAATACAAACGAAAAAACTAAAACAAATGAGCGTTGGCACGGCAGAAGTATTGCTGGGTAACTATACCTGCACATACACATACTTACATATGCAACTCAATGAGATGCTTGTAAGATGACATTGTGTACTTTATTACTTGGTGCGATTTTTTAAACGCAAATTTGGCAAGTGAGTAGTGCTTCTCGTTCGTTTGTGAGAATCATCTCCTTATAGAGGCCGGCCTTGATGTTGAAAAGTCGCTGCGAAGTCACTTGAAAAGACTTTTGACATGGTCGAAATCATGATCGTGGTAGTCTGCAGCCATGTAATAAATGTCACCATGCCATTTGTAAATAAATTTGCATTCTATTAAATATAGATGCAAAATGGTCTTGAGCCAGGACAATATCCCAGTTCAAAAAAAGAATCGTAAAAAATAGAAGTCATCATTTCACTACTTCCAAGATCAGACAGTCACTAAAAAGGACATCTAAGAACTCTACTTAGAATTAAAAAAATCAATTAATGTTTTCAGTTCGAAAATTAAAATAAACGAAATAAAATTGTAAAATCATTAAAAAAAATCCAACTCCGCGATGCAATACCAATCAATTTTTTTAAAAAGTAATTGAAATTACATTCCAAGCTAGTTATAGTACATTGAAATCGATCAAGTTTTTCAGGAGTTACAGGCAATTGAATGAACACACCTTTTTTTTTAAAAATATTTTTCTTTAAAAAAAAAAAAATATTTTTCTTTTTGAAAAAAAAATATTTTTCTTTTTGAAAAAAAAAATATTTTTCTTTTTGAAAAAAAAATATTTTTTTCTAATAATTTTAATCATAATTTGTAAAAAAAAATCATTTTTTTCATAATACAATCGCAAGCTAGTTATAGTACATTGAAATCGATCAAGTTTTTCAGGAGTTGCAGGCAATTGAATGAACACACCTTTTGGAAAAAATATTTTTCTTTTCAAAAGAAAAAAATTCTCTTTTTGAAAAAATAAAAATATTTTTCTTTTAGAAAAAAAATATTTTTCTTTCTATTTTTTTCTCTTTCTTTAAAAAAATATTTTTCTTTTTGAAAAAAAAAAATATTTTTTCCTTTTTGAAAAAAAAAAAATATTTTTCGTTTTACAAAAAAAATTCTCCGTTGAATTAGTGATAATTCGTAAAAAAAATCATTTTTTTCATAATACACAAACTCTCAAAACAATCGCAACTATCGAGGTCAAAATTCGATTGACATGAAATGATTGCTATAAAAAATCGAAGCGGATAAAAGAAAAAGTGTCCAGCTTAGCTTTAAGCTGATTTCTAAAATACAACAAATTGTTCAATTCTCTATGTTAACTTCTCAAAATAATCCCAGACTCCTTGACTACACAAGCGGGTTTCTGAAAAGTTCGAAAGATAGTATTCCCTATCTTTCTATCGGCCGATAAAAATTGATTCTGTTAGGGCTGTTTTTCTTTAAACCGACATAACTAACTAATCTGCGACAACATGATCAGAAATGTGTAACAAAAACATTTTGAAAAAAAAAAATATATTCAATTGTTCGACTTAGCCTGCCTGTAACTATTGCGACTAAATCCAAAAAAAGTTATCAGAAAATTGTTTTTTTTTGTAAATTTTTTTCAATATTATTTTTTTTTATTATTTTGAGTCAAAAGTCAAAAGCAGTAGTAGTAATCTAAAAAACGTTGTTTTAGAATGATAAAAACCCCTATTATCAGTTGTGAATAAGATATAATCACGATGTCGAAAGAAAATCTAAGCCAGTCACTTACTTTCGTATCGAAGAGTCACCCACTCACTACCTTTCTGTCGTTTGCATTCCTTTAGATTTTCTTTCTGTTTCTCGCTCTGATGCATGTTTTTCGATCACACATCATAGAAGACAAGCAAATGTTGGACAACATGGGTCAGGCGGAACTTAGTAATCGTAATATTGAATATTGCATCTGTGATATCAGGTACAGTCTTGTACGGGTTTTTTAATAAAATAAAATGTTCACGTTTTCAGGATTTTATAAAAGCAAGATATCTGCTACAACTTGCATGGGGATTTTTTCACACATTCCCGAATAAGTAGACATAGCTAAAATTCTGGTTTCTTTTTTCTCCAAATAATTATAAATATAATTATAGTAATAATTTTATCTAAATCTAATTGAACACTTAATAATTTTTCATTTATCCACATGTTGTTGTTCTTATGTTAATGTTGTTAGTAAGTTCATGATGTTTTTGTTGTTGTTATTGCTGTGGTAGCTAAGCTGGTTATTGGTGTTGTCGCTGTAGAGAGGAGAGGCTTGTTGGTGGTAGTGGTTGGTTTAAGGTTGTTTAATAGTAAATTTTTAAAAGTGTTGAGTTGAATTGCTTGGAGTTGTCTGTTTGGCTGCGTTGTTCGGGTGGTTTTGTAAGCATAAAATCTGGCGGTCTTTGCAATTGTTCTGTAACTTTAATGTACACTTCAGACTTGTTGTGTTGTTGCACTTTCAGAATGTTGACTGTGTGTGGTGTTTTGTTTCTATTTCCAGTTTTTTCCTTTGTATTATAAACAGGTGTACGAATGTGGTGTTTGTTGTTGTTCTAGTTGGAGTTTGCTAGACTTTTGGGTTAAAATTTGTTGTAGAGGTTCGGGTTGGTTCGTTATGATCATGATGATGTTTGAGAAAAAAAGATTTAACCAGAAGAGTAGCAAAGTGTTGGTTGGCGATAGTATTTTGTATTGTCATACCATTTTTTATAGCACAGTAATAGTAGTTATTAGGGGGGGTGGTAGGGGATTGTGTGTGGTATTCTCATATTTTGATAAATTACCATAACGGATGTTCATATCATGGCGCGGTGTATTCTCATCAACCAAAAAAAGCATAAATGATATTATGCTGTACGCGAATATATATTGGCTATTGTGTATCAATGATTTTAAATATGCTACTCATACATGCTACTACATAATAAAATATGTTGTACTCGTAACTGATATATAACATGCATTGAATTATAATTCTATTAATAATATATTAACAAAAAAAGAAGGCAAGAAAGAAAGAAAGAATGAAACATAGGTTACAACAAACAAACATACAGCACTTACAATAGCAGTAATAAGTCCAACACACAGAGACCCCCCTGCCAATATTCCACATATAAATATATATACGCATATACTACGCATGTTGGATGTGTTTGTGTATGTCTTACATTTACACGCACAATACAATATTACGCTCCTTTTTGGTTTTTGAATAATTCATGCGTTAAAATATATTATGAATGTATGTATGTGTAGAGGTACGTAATATGAATAAAAAAAATAATAATAATAAACAAACACATACATATGAACATGGAATGGAATTGGAATGAACTATGGATTGAAGACAGAGGGAGGGGTGGTTGGTAGAGAGACAGGAGAAAGACACGTTATTGACATTGACATACACCCGAGGGAGAGCATATTTGTGACATTTAATAGGCTTAGTTCCCGGAGAAATGTTTATTTCAATTAAAAAATTTTGAATAAGATTGTTTTTTTAGTTCTATATATATATATATATGTGCAGCGGAATATTATGGCAAATATTTTTGTAGAACATTTTGACCCGTTAAACCCTGATTTTAAGTGTATTTTTTAGCCTTCAGCACAAAAGGCACTTAAAAGACCCCTATATTGAGCAGCTAGAGGGTTAAAATATTCCCCAAAAAATTTCCTCGTATTATTTTCAATAAAATTGCTCAATACAGCCTATACCTAAAATGTAAGGATCTCAAAGTTTCCTGTGACGAAATACGAATACGAAATTAACCCCAGAAATAAATTTAAAGTTTTGTCCTATTTCTGGTATTTATGTTGGGTTTAGAGTTTCTATATATTTTGAGACTTATAGCGGAATTGTATGACAAATATTTTTGTAGATCATTTTGATACGTTAAATCGCTGTTTTAGGGGTGTTTTTACCCTTTTGTCGTAAAGGGACCCAAAAGACCTCTTTTTTGAAGAGCTAGAGGGTTAAAATATTCCACAAAAATGTTCCTCGTAGTGTTTTAAATAATATTGCTGAACACTTCCTATATCACAAATGTAAGGATCCCAAGGTTTCCTATAACGATTTATTATAAGAATGCTCAAAATGAAAAAAAAAAAAAACGAAATTAACCCTAAAAAGAATTTTAATTTTTGACATATTTCTGGCATTTAAGTTGAGTTTTGAGTTTCGGTGTATCCAGAGACTTCGAGTAGAATTTTATGGCAAATTTTTTTGTGGAACATTATGACCCGTTAAAAACCTGTTTTAATGAGGTTTTTTAGGCTTCAGCGCTAAAAGGACCAAAAGACCCATATAATGAAGAGCTAGAGGGTTAAAATATTCCACAAAAATGTTCCTCGAAGTATTTTCAATAAAATTGTTCTACACATCCCATCTTAAAATGTAAGGATCACAATGTTTCCAGTGGCGATTCATCATAAAAATGTGCAAAAGGGGGGAAAATACGAAACTAACCCCAGAAATGAATTTTACGATTTGACTTATTTCTGGCGTTTAAGTTGAGTTTCGAGTTTCGGTGTATTCAGAGACTTGTTGCGGAATTTTATGGCAAATATTTTTGCCGAACATTATGACCCGTTAAAAAACTGGTTTAAGGAAGTTTTTATCCTTCAGCACAAAAGGGGCACAAAAGAGCCCCATATTGAAGAGCTAGAGGGTTGAATGTTCCACAAAAATGTTCCTCGTAGTGTTTTAAATAATATTGCTGAACACTTCCTATATCACAAATGTAAGGATCTCAGGGTTTCCTGTGACGACTCATCATAAGAATTTGCAAAAGGAAAAAATACGAAATTAACCCCAGAAATGCATTTTAAGTTTTGCCATATTTTTGGCATTTAAGTGGAGTTTCGATGTATTCAGACACGAGTAGAATTTTATGGCAAATATTTTTGCCGAACATTTTCAACCGTCAAAACCCAGGGTGTTTTTTAGCCTTCAACAGAAAAGGGAGCTGCTAGAGGGTTAGAATGTTCTACAAAAATGTTCCTCGTAATGTTTTAAGTAAAATTGCTGAACACATTCTATAACTAAAATGTAAGGATCACAAGGTTTCCTATGTCCATTCATCATAAGAATGTGAGAAATTGGAAATACGAAATTAACCCTGAAATGAATTTAAAGTTTTGCCATATTTTTGCCACTTAAGTTGAATTTCGAGTTTCGATGTATTCAGAGACTTATAGCGGAATTTTATGCCAAATATTTTTGTTGAACATTATGACCCGTTAAATCCGTTTTAGGGGTGTTTTTACCCTTTTGCTGTAAAAGGGACCCAAAAGACCCCTTTTTTTGAAGAGCTAGAGGGTTAAAATATTCCACAAAAATTTTCGTCGCAGCGTTTGGATTATTTGTGTTTATTTATTTTAAATGAATAAAACCTATTTCAATTGGCTTTGCCAATATTGATTCGATTTTATTTCAAAACGATTTCCTGAAGGTCAGAAATTACTCCTTAAAATGAGGCAGGATCAATTAATTTTAAAAGAATTTCTGAGTTCTAAGAAATTTCATGTAAATCGATCACACAAATTTTGTAACTTCACTCCGAAGAACATATTCAAAAGACAAGACTAACATATTCAAAAATTTAGCTTCTTCAAAATGCTTTGCTTTGTACACCAGACTTAAAGTCCATAATCTTATCTTTAGCCTTGATTGGCTGGGAATTTAAAATGTTTCCTTTCAACATTTAGAAATTTTGTCATAAATCAAATACTTTGTGAATTTTCACAATGTTTAAACACAAGAGTATACACTCTCACTCCGCTCTCTCCCCCTCCCTTACTCTTTTATTCATTATGATTGATATGGCCCTAGAGATTGTAGAGATTTTCTTTGTTCTTTTTTTTGTTGTTGAGGAGGGGATAATGAAAAATAATTGTTTGTCATAATAATTGTGTTTTTGAAACATTCTCGAGAGGACATTAGACACATATCTATAAACATACATACGTATGTAAGTATGTATGTGTATGTGCATATATAAACAGTTTACTTTGCAACGGACGGACGGACGGACGGACACACTGAAAACCCGAAAACAATCAAAGTTTTCAAATAACATTCAAAAGCACTTTTATGGACAAAATGTGTGTACTTACAACATAAACACGCTTACACACACACATTTACTTACAGCGATTGAACACACATATGAATAACAACAGTCGAATGGTCAGATGGACGGACGGACATGTGGCTTTAAATGGGGCAACAAAGCTGTAAATACTTGAAAAAAACACGGACTAGGGACTGCAAAAGGAACAAGCATTTGGTAGCCCTTTTTATCAAAGCAAAACAACAACTGGGCACCATTTCTCCCTCTCCCCAAAACACCCACATACACTCACTATGTCGTTCTAATACGAGCCCTTGGGGGTGGTGGTGGGCGTGCTTAGAGTTATGCCTACACACGACTGCCTTCGAACGGGTCCCCATAACAGATGTGTGGGGGCCTCTGTGTGTATAGAGAGAGATAGTGAGAAAGAAAGGGAGTGAGAGTAGCCGAGGCGGCTTGGGGTGCGTGCTTGTGTGCCTGCCTGTGTGGGCCGGTCTCGGTTTGTTTTAGTAACAATCATTGATATTAAACACTCACCAGCCACACACACGCACACAGCTATTTCCATATAGACAACAGCACAACAACACAGTTATGCATGTTAAACACAATTGAAACGTCTCTGCCTTTGAGTATGCAACTCTCTGTAAGTCGTGTGTGTGCGGTAGGAGGGAGAGAGGTGGAGGGAGGAAGGCGTTGGCGATATTAGGTTATTCAGGATATGTTGCTATAAATCCCAATGATTATGTTTGTAAAGATAATCTTTTGAAATTTTTATAGAGAAACAAGGCACAAGTGGGTGTGCTACACATACACTCATATATACATGTGTGTGAGGGCTGGGCTGGGCAGGGTAGGAGGGTGATGGTGTTGATGTTGTTTCACTCTAAGTGTTTTTCTCTGTTTGTGTATTCATAAGGATGAAAAATAATGAATATTTTTCTTTAATATCCTGAGATTACAAAAACCAAAGGCGTTGTGCTGTGTACTCTCTGCAAAAGCAAAACAAACTTACAAAAAGAGATCAAATTAATTTAAATAACACCAAACAACTGTAAATGTAAATGTTGTTTAGAGCACTCTACAGCGCACAAAGGCGGACAAATTCAATGAAAGCCCTCTCAGGGGAGGGAGGAGTGTGGCTGGAATAGAGTACTTTTAAATGCTAAGTGTATAGAGCCCAGATTATGCTGTTGTACACTAACAACGAAAGCCTTGTGTGTGAGTTGTGCGTTGTCCTTGTCTCCATTTGAGTATTAAGAGGCAATTATAAATATAAAAGGATTTTTTGATAAACTCCACAGAGAGAACAGAACAGCAGTTGCACAACGAACACAAATTTTCCAAATCTAAGCCATAAATACACTTAAATACAATCAAGATTATTAAACTGCCGAGAAGAAGGGCACATAAACTACTACTACTACTACAAATCTGAATTTGAATTTAAACAATTGTTTCCATTTCCCTTATCTTGGCATCTAATAAATGGCATAAGGATCAAATGGAATTGCTGCCATAAATAATGTGGAAATTAGTTATTGCAAATAACCTCAACCTCAAATTCACATAAACTAAAAAAGGAGTAACTCTGCCCGAAACCCTACCCAAAACGACAGAAACCAGCAAACAAATTAAACCGTTGCTATGTCCTTGAGTTTGATATTATAATGTTTACCCACCCCGCCCCTCATTCCATAGCCTTCCAAAGACAGAAAAAAACGAAAACGGAAACGCAATTCGTAAGCCCTGCCGACGACAACAGCCTAGCGTGACAATCTTCATTAAATGGCCCCGAAAACAGCAGTAGGCAAATATTATTTGCTTTAACGTAGACAGACACAGTCAGTATTTGTGTTTTATGGATTTTCATTAACGAAGGAGAAAGAACACGAGGATGTTTTGTCAAACTAAAAGGTGTGAACTTGCAAAGGAAGAAAAATTAAATGAAAGTAAATTTCAAGTTTTGTCATATTTCTGGCATTTAGGATGAGTTGTGACTTTCGGTGTATTCAAGGCTTTCAGCGGAATTTCATGGCAAATAATTTTGTAGAACATTTTGATGGTATTCTTTAGCCTTAAGCATAAAAGGGACACAAAAGACCCCAATATTGAGGAGCTAGAGGGTTAAGAAATTCCACAAAAATTTTCCTCGTAGTATTTTCAATAAAATTGCTGAAAATTTTGATCCATTAAGGTGTGTTTTTTTACCCCTTTGTCTAAAAGGGACTCAAAAGACCCCTATAATGAAGAGCCAGAGGGTTAAAATATTCCACAAATATGTTTTTCGTAGTGTTTTAAGTAAAATTGCCGAACACACCCTATGTTAAAAATGTAAGGATCGCAAGGTTTCCTACGTCGATTCATCGTAAGAAAAAAATACGAAACTAACCCCAGAAATGAACTTTAAGTTTTGCCATATTTCGGGCATTGAAGTTGAATTTTGAGTCTCGGTGTATTCAGAGACTTATAGCGGAATTTTATTGCAAATATTTTTGTAGAACATTTTGAGCCGTTAAACCCCTGATTTAGGGGTGTTTCTACACTCTTGCGTCGGTTTTAGGTGCGTTTTTCAAACCTTCAGTACAAAAGGGACCCAAAAGACCCCTGTACTGAGGAGCTAGAGGGTTAGAATATTCCACAAAAATGTTCCTCGTGGTTTTTTAAGTAATATTGCTCAACACATCCTATTCGTAAAATGTAAGGATCACAAGGTTTCATCATAAGAATGTACAAAAGGAAAAATACGAAATTAACCCCAGAAATGAAATTTATATTTTTTAAATTTTCTGGCATTTTATTTGAGTTTTGGACTTCGATGTATTTAAAGACTTTTAGCGGAATTGTATGCCAAATATTTTTGTAGAATATGTTGACCCGCTAAAAACCTATTTTAAGGGTGTTTTTTAGCCTTCAACATAAAAGGGGCCCAAAAGACCCCTATGTTGATGAGCTAGAGGGTTAAAATGTTCCACATAAATATTCCTCGTAGTGTTTTACATAATAATGCTGAACACTTCCTATACCACAAATGTAAGGATCACAAGGTTTCCTATTTCGATTCATCATAAGAATAAGCAATAGGAAAAAATACGAAATTAACCCCAGAAATTAATTTTAAGTTTTGTCATATTGCTGGCATTTAAGTTGATTTGTGAGTTTTGATATATTCAGAGACTTATAGCGGAATTTTATGGTAAATATTTTTGTAGAATATTCTGACTCGTTAAGTCCCAGTTTTAGATGTGTTTTTACACTTTTGGATCGATTTAAGATGCGTTTTTTCACCTTCAACACAAAAGCAAACCCATTTATTGAAGAGCTGGAGGGTTAGAATATTCTACAAAAATGTTTCTCGTAGTGTTTTAAGCAAAATAGCTGAACACATCCTATACCTAAAATTTAAAGATCACAAAGTTTCCCACGTCGATTCATCGTAAGAATGTGAAAACGAAAAATACGAAATTAACCTTAAAATTAACTTATGAAGTTTTGCCATATTTCTGCCATTTACGCTGAGTTTTGAGTTTCGGTGTGTTCAGAGACTTGTATTAGAATTTTATGGCAAATATTTTTATAGAACATTTTGACCCGTTAAAACCTATTTTAGGGGTGTTTTTACACTCTTGCGTCGGTTTTAGGTGAGTTTTTTAACCTTCAGCACAAAAGGGATCCAAAAACCCCATTTATTGAAGAGATGGAGGGTTAGAATATTCTACAAAAATGTTTCTCGTAGTGTTTTAAGCAAAATAGCTGAACACATCATATACCTAAAGTTTAAAGATCACAAAGTTTCCCACGTCGATTCATCGTAAGAATGTGAAAAAGAAAAATACTAAATTAACCCTAAAATAAATTTAAGTTTTGTCATATTTCTGACATTTACACTGAGTTTTGAGTTTCGGTGTGTTCAGAGACTTGTATTAGAATTTTATGGCAAATATTTTTGTAGAACATTTTGACCCGTTAAAACCTATTTTAGGGGTGTTTTTACACTCTTGCGTCGGTTTTAGGTGAGTTTTTTAACCTCCAGCACAAAAGGGACCCAAAAACCCCATTTATTGAAGAGATGGAGGGTTTGAATATCATACAAAAATGTTTCTCGTAGTATTTTAAGCAAAATAGCTGAACACATCATATACCTAAAATATAAGGATCACAAGGTTTCCTATGTCGTTTCATCATAAGAATGTGCAAAAGGAAAAATACGAAATTAACCCTAAAATTAACTTATGAAGTTTTGTCTTATTTTTGACATTTAAGTAGAGTTTTGAGTTTCGGTGTATTCAGAGACTTGTAGTAGAACTTAATGGCAAATGTTTTTGTAGAACATTTTGAGCCGTTAAACCTCTGTTTTAGAGGTGTTTTTTTACCCTCGAACGCAAAAGGTGCTCAAAAGACCTATATATTGGAGATTATTTGAGTTTGACTGTCTCGTTTAAATTGCTATTTATTTTAAATGAATAAAAACTATTACCATTGGCTTGGCCAATATTAAATTCATTTTAGGCCAATTTCCCTTGTTATGACCATAAATTTGTAGCTATCTTCAATTAAGATTAAAGAAAAACAGTTTTTTAATCAACTTTTTGAAATTACATTTAAACTTTTGTTCGATTTTATGTGAGCTCTTTTTGGGGCTGAAAGTTTATGAACTCGTTGGCGGCAACGTCGGCCAACGTTGCTGTCGGTCCCTTTCTGGTTTCTTTATTTTTTGGCAAATACAAATTGTCTGTGACACTATTGTCAGGAGGCTATTTTTAAACAGAGAAAAGGAAACAACGACGACGACGACGACAACAAACAAAACAAAGCGAAATGAAACGAAATGGCATATAAAACTAACCAGCATTCATTGTGCCTTCACACCCCGACTGGGTATGGGAGGCAAAACACCTCAAACTATTGAGCAGAAAAAAAAGCAGAGCCCTGCTCTTAAACGTTTTAACAACAATGACAGCGACGACAACGGACAACAAACGAATGCGGAACACAACAGAGGGCACAGACAACAACAAAAAAAAACAAACAACACAAAACAATAAAAGGATCCTGGAAAGTTTTCCAGACGACACAGAGGAGCAACTCCACAGGATAGGCACACATTCAGCAGGGTGAGGCTGGGTGTAAGGGGTGACTGGGAATGGACGGAGTGGTTGTGTTGTTTCGGATGGTGTACCAACACAGAATAAATAATGCAAAATAAAAGTAAATTAAATGCACAAACGAAAACACACACAGAAAAAGGACTTGTTTTCCAACTCCCAACTTACTGTGGTCCAAATTCAATCCCCTTTCAAGTCGGCTCTACAAAATTAAAGGCCTAAAGGGAGGGCAGCCGGCAATTCACACACATAATCAAACAGCAAACAAAGGAAATGGACGCGGAAACCTGATAAGACTCCAAACTCCTGGCCAAAGAAAGGAAACCAGCCCCATTATCATCATTCTGATCGCCGTCACCACCACCGCGATTATGTTGGAAAATTAAAAAGAAACAGGTTGTCCTGAGATTGGATAAGGAGGACTGTCGCAGTTTGTCTTGACGTTGTGGGAGATGGACAATTCCAATCATCAACACAAATGATGGTAATGATGGCGCCGAAGATGGTGATGACCTTTTTCTAGTTTCAATTGAAAGAAATAATGCTCCTGGGAGGTGAACAAGAAAAATCGTTCATAGATTATTGTCCAAAGATTGTTAAAAGAAGGCGACCTCGTAGTCTAGTCTTGGAAAGGAAAACACATGCAGCCAGTCCACGCACGTAGACACAACCGCCCTCGCCTCACACCACACCAACAGACTTCAAATGTGCTGCGGTGGATTTTTCACGCAGCACCATCGCCACCTTGAGATTGCAAGAATCGTGTATAAACATCTTTCGCATCGAGCAGACAGCCTGTCTCCACAAGAAGTGTAGTCAGCAGAGGTGGAGGCGGTGTCGGTGGCGGGCGGATGCGTTGGAACATCGTTATCTTTGTTTGCATTCACTCTTGCCATTCTTTTCTTCTCATTTCTTTTATACAAAACATAAATTTCATTCCAGTCCGGCGCTGTAGTGGAAAATGCAGAGGAGCTGGAGGAGTAGGAAGAGCAGGAGAGTGGGACGTGGTCTGTGTGCCCTGTTGGCTGAGTTGTGGTTTTATTTAATTTAATTTAATTTCCCATTCATTGCTTCAGTCACTCACTCGCTCGCTTGCTCTGCTCCGTCATTCGCAGATAGCGAATTCATTGGCGCTAATTCATTATTACTAATTAATTGAGTTGTTGTTGTTTTTGTTGTTGCTGTACCATTTCAGTTTTTTATTTTTTAATAATCACTGGGGCGGCATCACCCTACGAACGGCAAAATCAAGGAAAATCGTCGAATGATGAGGTCGACTGAAATGTAAAATTATTTTGCAGGAGAGGGGGGTTTGGTTTCCCATAATTTTTTTAAATATATTTCAGATAAAAAACAGGAAATTATCCTAGAACTATGGCCAAAATAAGGATGAGAAGTGAAAATTTCCCAGGGATACATTTTTTCAAAAAATATTTTAAATACTTATTCGCACCCTATGATATCGATAAAAATGTCAAATTAAAGAAAAGAATAATTCATATGACACAAAACTTGTAAGTAAATATCCAATATCGAATAGATCTTTCGACTTTGCTCTTTGCGACTTGGTATTGATGTTGTCTTTGTTTTTACACCACTTCTTCGATGGGAAAACATCGCAATCTAATCATATCTAGATGGCGTTGTTGTCACAAGCGAACGGATACTCATAATTCCCTTATTCTTCTTCTTCAATTATATGATTAATTTTTATTCAAGGATCTTCAGAATATCCTAAAGTTGGGAACTCTGTCTATGTTTTTACCCCACGTCACTATCTAGTCACATCCAGATGGCGTTGTTGTAATATGTCAACGTATAGTTGTAATCGCAACAAGCTGTTCCGAGGGATACAATTTTTCAAAAATTATTTTTAATACTTATTCTCACCCTATGAAACCGATTTAAATTTCAAATTAAAGAAGAGAATATGTGCTAAAAATACTTTAAATGGCCAGCTTCTATCTGTATTAGTTTAGCATTAACAACCATTTCAATTTGTCCCCAAAGTAAAATGTGAATAAATTAAGAGGTAAATTTGAAATGAGTTTCATATAGATTTTTTAACAATTTACTTTCATACTTCTTCGAGCCATACAAAGGCGATATGGGTATCAAACGAAAGAGTAGAATGTCTGTTAAAAATACTTTCATTGTCAAGCTTCTATCTGTATTGGTTTAGAATTAACAACACTTTCAAGTGTTCGCCCTTATTTATTTGGTTTTTCATCTTTTACTATTTAAGGTGGTAAAATTGAAATGGTTGTTAATGCTAAACTAATACAGGTAGAAGCATGATATTTAAAGTATTTTTAACAGATATTCTCCTCTTTAATTTCACACTAACATCGTAGGTGCCAATAAGTATTTAAAATAATTTCTGAAAAATTGTATCCATTGGAAATTTGTCATAGACCAAAACTCAGACCAATAAAAAAACTTTAAAGCCTGACCTTGACATGAAAATTGATGGGTCACGAAAATAAATTGCTGCGATCGCCCTCCCCCTGAAAAGAGGATTGGATTGTTTAAAGATGATCTGCAAAAGATTTCGTCGGGACATTTATATTGATTTATTTCTGATTTTTTCTTGGAAATAGAAGAAATCAATACCTTTCGAATGATGCCTAAATGATGAATATCGGGCAAAAAATGATGCCAAATACTCCATTTTTGTGAAATAATTTAATACAAAAGATGGTTTTTTGGAGCCAAAATTTGCAGTCTTAGAAAAAAATTCATGATTTTTAGAAGTGTTTCCTGGAGCGTCTATCTCACAGACTGCTTGATCTAGGAACGAAATATTTTGCAGATCATCAGAAAAACAATCCAATCTTCATTTGTGGGCGGTGACCGCAGCAATTTATTTTCGAGATCCATCCTAATATATGCTTATACGTTTAAATATTTCTTCGACTTTTTGCTCTGCTTTCATAATTTTCTAAATTTCGATATTTTATTTATTTATTCTATTTAATATTCTTAGTAAATAAATTAATATCTTAATATATCATTAAGCCGCCACCATAACGTATGATTGTTATTAATACAATTCCGTGGCGTATGAGTGTCAATTTATTTTAAGAACACTCATACGCTGAGGTGGTCAAAATCATAGAAAAACAATTCACTTCTTCTCCACAATGAAGTGGTTAATTTTTTCAGGCGTCATCAGAATATGCCAAAGAAGCAGCACTGTGTTTCAAAACTTGAATCCAATGAGTTATTCTAGGACAAGAATAAAAAAATTTATATTTAAAGTGCTTTTAAGGGTCTATTATTTCAAAAATAAAATTTTTACAAAAATTTAAAACATTACATGAGAATAACATGATTGTTAGGGACATTTTCAGTAGCGTTTAGCTCACAGACGGCTTGATCTAGGAACGAAATATTTTGCAGATCATCATAAAAACACTCCAATCTTCATTTCTGGGCGGTGGCCGCGGCAATTTATTTTTGAGACCCATCCTAATATATAAACGTATAAACGTTTAAACATTTCTTCGACTTTTTGCTCTGTTTTCAAAATTTTCTAAATTTCGATATTTTATTTATTTATTCTATTTAATATTCTTAGTAACTAAATTAATATCCTAATATATAATTAAGCCGCCACCATGACGTATGAATGTTATTAATACAATTCCGTGGCGTATGAGTGTCAATTTAATTTAAGAACACTCATACGCTAAGGTGGTCGAAATCATAGAAAAACAATTCACTTCTTCTCCAAAATTATGTCGTTAATCTTTTCAGGTGTCCTCAGAATATGCCTAAGATGCAGCACTGTGCTTGTTGCTTTTACCCCACTACTTCGGTGGGGAAAATTTACGATTTAGCTACATATAGGTGGCGTTGTTGTCGCAAGCAAATAGATTAACCCAGTCACTTTAAATGTGTCACTTCTTCCCTTAAAATTATGTTATTAAACTTTCTTTTAGGATCTACCACGTTGTTTGAAGATTATTCAATTTTTCGAAATCAACAAGACTTCCTCGATATAGGGTAAACCTCATTCCACCTGCCCAAGTGTTTTGTTTGTTTTCAATTTCAACTTTTATGATTGTGACGTGTACAAAGTCATATAAATTAATTGTTGTTGTTTTTTTTTTCATTTTAAATCTGACGGATTGTGTGATCGTGATCTTCAGATCGGGTCGGGCCGGTGTAGGTAGTTTTTTGTTTATTTTGATTTTTTCAGCTAATTTGTCGCGTGTCACTTAAGTTGTTGTTGCTTTTGTTAAATTTATATTGTGCTAAGCAGCAACAACATCCACATCAAATCATTTCATTCATTTTTATTAGCCATTTTATGCGAATTGTTTTTGTTTTCGGCTATATTCTCCATACATCCATACGTACATTTGTACGTATGTAGTTTTTATTTATTGTGTGGGTGGCTGGAGACTCGTGTGGTGGCCCCACACACACACACACACGGTCTAGCCGTGTTGTATGGGTTAAGGTGGTGAAATGTAGCAATGTAAACAATGGACACGCGGACGCACGGACGGACAACTTGTTTGGGGAGCGAGACTAGACCACATCGGCGGGGATTGGAGCGCAGCGGAGCAATTAGCAGTTCTGTCGCAAATACCTCCGATCGCCTCCAACAACATGTTTGTTGTACAAACAAACATCGGATGCCTCGTTTTGTTGGAGGAATGCATTTACGCTCGCTCACTCGCATTTTTTGGCTGTTGACGTTGGTAGGCGTTTATTTTGAGTTTTGTTGCCGGCGGCACAGTGGAGATTTTGGAGAAGAAAAAAATAACGAAGATATTAATGCTTCTATAGAAAAATGGATATTAATTTTATACCCAAATATGTGCAGTAGGCAGGGTCGCGGTCCATACAAATAAAAAAGAAATTATTTCCAGTTACCCCACGAAAATAAAGTTTGGTTTGTCTTGATTATGATATACGTTTAAATATTTCTTCGACTTTTTGCTCTGTTTTAGTAATTACCCAAGTTTCGATAATTTATTTATTTATTCTATTTAATATTCTTAATATCTTAATATATCATTAAGCCGCCACCATGACGTATGATTGTTATTAATACAATTCCGTGGCGTATGAGTGTCAATTTAATTTAAGAACACTCATACGCTAGGTGGTCAAAATCGTACTCTAAATTTATGATTATTCAAAACATACGATACAATGAGTTATTTTAAGACAAGAATCAAAATTTATTTTTAAAGTGCTTTGAAGGGTCTATAAATTCAGAAAAAATGAGCAGAAATGCAATATTAAAAAAATTGTCACGTGAAAAACATGATTTAGGGATCTTTTCAGGAGCCTTAAGCGTACAGACTTGACTTGACTTGATCTAGGAACGAACTATTTTCTGCAAATCATCATTAACCCGAGCAAACCTTATTTTCGTGAGGTGACTGGAAATTTCTGTTCCATTTCCCTGTTCGCCCTGCTCGGGCGCTAAAACTAAACAAAATCACCCACTGTGGATATTCATTTTGTTGCGGGCCCCTCTCCCCCCTCCCTTCTCCAAATAAATTCCGAAAAGTTAGCGGTTCATAAAATAAACATCTGAAGTAGGGTGTTAATGGGGGCAGGGATGGGGATTACCGTTGTAGTTCAACACAAAGGCCAATGTTTGTTAGCGGCCACGAAGATCTGTGTACGCGTGGCTTTGTGTGTGCACAGTGGGCGGGCGAGGGTGTGTGTGTGTGTG
Organism: Polietes domitor; assembly: GCA_947397865.1. Taxonomy (NCBI): domain Eukaryota; kingdom Metazoa; phylum Arthropoda; class Insecta; order Diptera; family Muscidae; genus Polietes; species Polietes domitor. The sequence goes on from OX377622.1 coordinate 144,037,771, forward strand.
CAAATAAAAATGTTTGATTTCAAACTGAAAAACAGGTGTTGTTTATAACAAGCAAGCAGAGTTCACTTTGCGGATAGCCCGGTGTTGGGCAAATAACACTAAACAAACATTTCCGCATCCTTGAGGTTAGAGTGTTGTTTATTTTTCCAGGATTTTTCTCTTTTGGTCTGTCTTTGTGGTTATATGTTTCATATCTAATTATATCCAAGCATTTGGTTATTCTCTTCAAATTCTTATTAAAATTATTATTTAATTAATTAATGCCATATCCCTTTTGCATAACAAATTTTGTGAAACTTCTTAGTAATCTGTTGGGAGAGGGAGTATTGTGGCTAAAGTCATTAGTCCTTTAGTCCAGGGGGTGGCTACTTTTTTGTGTGTGTCTATGGAGGTCTTTGGGTTTTGTTTGTTGTTCGTTTTTTATTGCTATGTGTTTGTGTTGAAGAATTTTTAATTTTAATTAAAATAAATAAAACATGCAATGTATAATATTCACGCCTTACATGTAAACTAAACTACTTGGCCCAACGACCTTCATATAGCAATGAAACCCTTAAAAGGTGGTTTAGATTAGGAGGCCTTTTTAGAAAAGCTAGGAGACATGTATAAAAATGTTATTGAGATCTGCCTTCCACCATCTTTCCATTTAAAGTCCCTGCTCGTCATATGTAAAAGAGTCTGGTCCATGAAATTATCTATAAATTATTTCCTGGGTTCCCTAGGAAGTTGCAAAAATAATTTTGGTTGGAAATCGTATTCATTCCTAACCATCTCTTTAACATTCTTCTCTATTTCAAACACATTCTGTTTATTCTATTTAATATTCTTAATTAATTAATAACTTAATATACCATTAAGCCGCCACCATGACGTATGATTGTTATTAATACAATTCCGCAGCGTATGAGTGTCATTTAATTTTAATTGAAGAGCACTCATACGCTTAGGTGGTCACAAACATACTCTAAATTTATCAATGAAAAGTCTGTCGCTTTTACACATGATCTTTTTGAGCATTTATGCTATAATCTCTCCATTCTTTGGCTATTCGTTTGCTATATATATATTCCTTTATTTTCTTGTATTTTTTTCACATATTAATAATGTTTGTATGTTTGTTTGTTGTGTGTGTCATAGAATTCTTGAATGGATTGGTGGGTGATTGGTCTGTTGTTGATATTTTTGTTTTTATTTTTTGTTTTTGGAAAAGTGCAAGTCTTAGACGCTAAGTAGACAAAAGGAACGAGAAAGCACGAAACAAAGAGTGTAACTGCCAAACAATTGATGATGGTACATACCTGCAGTGGCGAGAGTGTAATCCCAGCTGGTCTCTGGTTCATTTTTGTAGACGTTCAATTTTTCCGGCTGCAAAAACAAGAAAGAAAATTAATATGTAAATAATGTCAATAAGTATTTCCTATTCCCTTTAAAATTACTAAGTATATTAGGCTGTATCGTGGTCCATAAAAATGAAAAAAAAAAATGATTTTCAGTCACCGCACGAAAATAAAGTTTGGTTGGTTTAATGATGATTTGCAAAATATTTCGTTCCTAGATCAAGTCAATGGAGACTGAATAGTTCAATGACAATCTACAAAATATTTCATCGCTGGGTCAAGCCAGGCTCGTGAAAACACTCCTAAAATTAACATTCTTGCCGTTTATTTTTTAATAACTTTTTTTCTGAAATAATAGACCCTTGAAAGCACTTTAAATATAAATTTTTATTCTTGATTATGAGTAACTTTATGGTCGAATTATTGTAAGTTTTTAGAATTTTTTTTTGGGTTTTTTTTTGTAGTGACAGCTAAAAACTTATATTTCTTGGAAACATTTTGTAAAATATGTTATGAATAATCAATAGATGAAATACCTTCAGAACAAAAATGACGTCACTGACTCCATTTATGTGAAATAATTTAATACCGAGATGGATTTTCAGATTTAGAATTTTCGAACTCATTTAAAAAAAATGAGCGCTGCGGCGACAATTTCCTACCGATGTTCATCATATAGGCATCATTTGAATGGTATTGATTCCTTGTATTTATTTTTCATAACATCATTATCAAAATGTTTCCTAGAAATTTGAGTTCACATTGAAAAACTACAAAAAATCAATCTAATCGTCCAATAATACGACCAATGAGTTGTTCTAAGACAATAATAAAAATGTATTTTTAAAGTGCTTCCAAGGGTATATTAATTATTCATTTTTTTATAGAAAAAAAATTGTGCAAAAATGCAACATAAAAAAATTACAAGGGAAAACATGATTTTTGGGGCTTGCTTTCATTAGCGGTTAGCTCACAGACAGCTTGACCCAGCGACGAAATATTTTGCAGCTCATCATTAAACTATCAAATCTTAATTTTGTGTGCAATTTATTTCCATGATCCATCCTAATGCTTATCGATTCTCTCGGCTTTTTTCAATTACTTTGAATAGCTCTCGGATTTATTTCATTCTTCATTGAACAGTTCTACCATTAGCTCCCACCCTTTATTTATTCCCTCTCTCTCTCTCTCTCTTAACAACTCTCTGGTTCGGCTCTTCTACTCCATTTGCAATTGAAATTGAGAAAAACCAACATCATATTGAGAATCGAGAAAATACAAATTGAAAATGAGAAATGTAAATTGAAATTCATAAATGAAAATTGAAATTGAGAATAAATAAATTGATATTCAGAATTTTAAATTGAAATTAATTTGTATTTTCTCATTTTCAATACAAATTGAAATTCAGAAATGTAAATTGGTATTGAGAATATACAAATTGAAAATGAGAAATGAAATTTGAAATCGAGAAAATGAAAATTGAAAATGAGAAAATACAAATTAATTTCAATTTTTTATTTTCTCAATTTCAATTTACATTTCTGAATTACAATTTTTATTATCTAAATTTCAATTTACATTTCTGAATTTCAATTTTCAGTTTCTCAATCTCAATTTATATTTCTCAATTTCAATTTATATTTTTGAATTTACAATTTTCCAATTTCAATTTACATTTTTCTCAATTTCAATTTTTAATTTCTGATTTTCATTTTCTCATATTTCTTTTTCTCAATTTCAATTTTCATTTCTGAATTTCAATTTTAATTTTTTATTTTAAATTTGTATATTCTCAATAAAAATTTGAATTTTCTCAGTTTAAATTTTCATTTCTAAATTTCCATTTGTATTTTCTGAATTTAACTTCAATTAAAAATGTTGTTGTTCTCTTGTAACTCTTCAGTTTTTTCTCTTCCACTCCCAATTGTGGATTTTATTTGTTTCTCGGCTCATTTCGAATGTTTGTATTTGGACCAATTACACCATGCGACATTATTTTCATTGAAGCTGAACCCCAAGAAGAAAGCTATATACTCAGTTTTCCATTTTGTCGATCTTTTCTCCTTTTTACAGGATATACAAGTTTCTAATAATTTATTTTTACACCTTTGCTAGTCATACAAAGATGTTATGGGTATCAAATGAAAGAGAAGAATATCTGTTAAAAACACTTTTAATTTCATGCATCCATCCGTCTGTATTAGTTTGGCATTATCAATTATTTCAAGTTTTTCCCCTTAAAAAGTTAAATTTTATTTATTTTTATTTTTAAGGGGGAAATTTGAAATGGTTGTTAATGCTAATTTTAAGTATTTTTAACGGATAATCTTCTCTTTCATTTGATACCCATGTCGCCTTCGTTGTGCTCGGAATAGTATGACAATAAATTATAAAAAGATCTATGTCCTTCGGCAAATGAAAGTGCTGTAAAATGGAGAAACGATCATCAAATGGAAATATGAGTATACAGCTTTTCTACATATGATATCTAGTTTCATGTCTATATGTTCTTGTTCAGCTCCAAAAAGTACTGTCGCACGGTGTTATCCAAAGATCTACACATGATTTCTCATCGAACAACAATTCTCCCATCTTTCGGTTGTTTCGTTTTCTATGATTCTAATTTTATTCTATTGTGTCCTTCTTCTTATCTTAGTTTACTTCTCGACTCATTTCGCATATTTTTGTTGTTTTTTCTCTCCTCTCTCTCTTCTGTTCATCTTGTTTACTCACCTTAGCAAAATCAATTTTCAAAGTACAACATCCCGAATAGATATCGGCGCCATTTAGATTCTCTCTGGCTCGGGTGGCTGCTTCCAAATTATCGAATTCAACCATTGCCTGGACGCCGTTCTTTTTGAATATGACAATGCGCATTACTTGGCCATGTGGGACACAGATTTTATGCAAAACATCCTGAAAGGAAATAAAAAAAGTAGAGAATAGAATTAAAAAATTATGTTAAATGAGATAGAAAAATATTTAAATATTTAAATTGAACAGCAGCAATTTGCTGTGGCAAATTAATACCATGGCCATGAGTTTTAGGTTGGAATTTGGGGGGTGGGTGGCACAATCAATATTTACACAGAGGCCATTTGTATGCATGACGACCACACAAAAACCACCTTTAAGGCCGAAATCCGCCGGACATGAACGTAATGAATGCCGAAGTGTCGTCTAAGCCAACAACACTTTAACCTGTGATCCTTAACCATCCCCCCCACCCTTCGCCACAGAATTTTCTAATAAATCGATAGGGGGCCTATCGACCCCCCAAGACATTAAGACAGCTTTGTGTGTGTGTTGCCCATTAGGTGAGCGAGCGAAATATAGTCATAAATTCCACTGAAACATTGACAGGAAAGCCAGCTCTTGTATTGCCAGCCAACCAGCCATTTACGGAAGAAATGAAACTGAAAATGAAATGAACAGGAAAACAAGCGTAAAACTTCATCATTTTGGCTTTCTAAGGATGACAGGGATAGAGGACCACAGCAGCAAAGCCACACCTGGCGACACATATTGCCAATTCAACGAGCAAGCAAATGATATTGTAGCCTTCCTGTTCTAGCCTCGCAACCAAGTCGCTTTAACTGGTATTAATGGTCTGGCAAAGCCCACCACAGCAAGAGGACACAGTGTTTCCACCAACAACAATAAATGTGGCAAGGTAGAGGAGGTTGCCACCACCCAACATTGTCTAATATGTCAATTTGAAAGAAAATCCAATGCCACACGCCATGTGTGTGTCGAACACAGGAACAAAGGACACGGTTAAGGACACCATATGAATGGATGGGTGTGTGTGTGGTGTTGGTAGTAACACTCTCCAGCGACGAGCTCCACCTTTTGTGAGATTGCAGAGGAATATGGTAATTGGTATTGAGTTAATACCGGAAGACCATTTAGGTCGCCGATGTGTGAATAGGTTCATACCTCCTCTCAGACCCCGCCCAACCCTAGCTTAATTGACATAATGACAAATACAAGGATTAAAGGACTCAAGAGCAACTACGGATGACACTGGTTTGTCTTTGAGGGGAGGCTAAATTTCAAACAAAAGTTTATGGAGAATTCTAGAGAATCTTTAAGAATAATATTGTGATATTGTCCTTTTGTCTTTAATGGCCATTGTTGTCATATTGTTGATTTCGCCTCATTATTCATCGAGAATTGTAGCTATCAAGGCCATCTTTATGATGTTGGCTCCAATGGCTGGGCATCATTAGTTGGCCATCATTGGCTAAGCAGCAACAGCTTCGCTTTCATTTTCAATTTAAAACAAATTCAGCCAAACAACCATTCACAATCCTCCATTCATCCATCCATTCCATTCCTTCATTCATTGTTTTAAAGGACTCTTTATCTATGTTACAGAAATTATACTCGAATGGCGCAGCAACATGTAACGAGGCGGCGAACACTTCATATTTTTGCTGGCACTCTGTCAAAATGCCACAGTTACAGATAAGGACATGATAAGGACGACAGCGGCCATAAAGTGTTGATGGTTGGAAGGGGGTTCAAAAAATATAACCTGATAGCTGTGATAATGGCCTAAACATAAACACTAATGCAACACACTCACGTACACTCACACACACACATACAAATACAAACACATACGAGTATATCCTTAACATACTTATCGAATTTGGCAACCCCAGGCAGGCCCGGCATACTAATGAGTCCAACTTGAGCGAGATATTGAATTTAATAATAACGGCCAAGGATAAGGATAAAACAATATTAGGAATGTCTGATACCCTCCCCCACACACCACATTCGAAGTCCTTTAGGAAACACATATCTCCAACCCTCGCAGAAAATCGATATGTGTATAAATTAAATAAATAAGAAATAAGAGTCTCTTATGAAATATTGATGTTGTTATTCTTGTTCGATGGATGGGGTCGACAGGGATTGAGCTAACAAGGAAATAGTTGTCGAAATATACATATATGAGTATGTCCCATAACATATTCGGAGAAAGAGGGATAGGGAGAGAGAAAGAGAGACAAGGTCATAATCATATCCAGAGTAATTTGAAAAATCGACCACAAACTTAGTGGGAACAGCCTGTCTTAAGTTATTTTTGCAAATTGTCTTTATGGTCTCGACAAGAGGGGTCATAGTATTCTTTAGTTTAATTTATGTTCTTGGAAAAAACATAAATTATTAAACCTCTATACAAGCAATAAATTGATTCTTTATGAGCAAAAGCTTAGGAAAACGAGGAGATAGAGAATAGCTTAGCGAATATAGTCGAAGTGGAAACACATGGCAAAACAAAGCAAACAGCAAGATTTATCTATATTTTCACATAGTCAAAGGTCCAGAGAAAGAACTAAGGAAAAAGCGAGAGAAATATAAAGAGAAGATAGTGAGAATAGAGAGAGTAAACGAAATAGCCACATAGCCCATAGCGAAACCATTAGTGAAGGAACCAAGGAAAAGCAAAAGAAACGAGAGAAATATCAAAGAAGAGAGAGAGCTATAAAAAGCGAGAAAGAGAGAGCGATAAAAAGCGCGAGAGAGAGAAAGCGATAAAAAGCGAGGGGGAGAGAGAGAGCGATAAAAAGCGAGAGAGAGAGAGAGATAAAAAGCGAGAGAGAGAGAGAGAGATAAAAAGCGAGAGAGAGAGATAAAAAGAGAGAGAGAGATAAAAATCGAGAGAGAGAGATAAAAAGCGAGAGAGAGAGATAAAAAGCGAGAGAGAGAGAGATAAAAAGCGAGAGAGAGAGATAAAAAGCGAGAGAGAGCAATAAAAAGCGAGAGAGAGATAAAAAGCGAGAGAGAGAGATAAAAAGCGAGAGAGAGATAAAAAGCGAGAGAGAGATAAAAAGCGAGAGAGCGATAAAAAGCGAGAGAGAGCCATACAAAGCGAGAGAATAAAAGAAATATCCCCAGATCACACAAACCATAGTTTCAGAGAAAGTACTAAGAAGAGCTAGAGCAACGAGAGAAATAGAAACGAAAAACAGTAGAGCGAAAACAAGCGAGAGAGAAAAATAAGAAATAGGCACGGATCCAGAGCGACCGATTAAAGAAATTAAACGAAAAAGCAATTGAGAGGAAGCTACAGATAAATTAAAAGGCGAGCAAACATGAGGAACAGAACAGCAACAGGAAGATCGACCAGAGAAACAAAAACCAGGAGAGCGACAACCAGCGAGAGAGAATAAATGAGATAGCCACGGAGCCAGATCAACCGATAGAAAAGTGAACGAAATAGCTACAGATAAATTGAAAGGCGAGAAAATATGAGCAACAGAACAGCAAAGAAGAGCGACCAGAGAAATAGAAAGGAAACTCAGGAGAGCGACCACAAGGGTGAAAGAGAGAGAGAGAATTAATGATATAAACAGTTAGAGATAAACATACAAGGATCCAAGGAAAAATATAAAGCATAACTACTCAATTTTCAATTGAAATTGAAAAAAATTAAAATTGAAAATCATTTCTCAATTTCTTCTTGTACTTTCTCAATTTCAACTGAAAATGGTTTTTAAACGCAGAAACAAAGAATTAATAGACCCTGCAAAACACTTTATATATAAATTTTGATTCTTGTCATAGAATAGCAAATTGCAGTGTTTTAAAAAAAATTATAAATTTAGAGTGTGATTATGACCACCTAAGCGTATGAGTGTTCTTAAATTAAATTGACACTCATACGTAACAAATTATAAATTAATAACCGCCGCCACCATGACGTATGATTGTTATTAATACAATTCCGTAGCGTATGAGTGCCAATTTAATTCGAGAACACTCATACGCTTAGGTGGTCAACATCATACTCTAAATTTATGATTATTTAAAAGATGAGTTATTCTAGGACAAGAATCCAATTTTATATTTAATGTGCTTTCAAGGGTCTAAAATGCAATATAAAAAATACAGGAGAAAAATATGATATGACAGAAGTGTTTTCAGAAGCGTTTAGCTCACAGACAGCTTGACCTAGGATCGCATTCATAATCCTTCATCCGTCGGTTATTATTGTAAAAAATCTTGTACTTTGCCATCACATTTTATTTTGTATTTATTGTTACATTCTCTCGCTGCGCGATATGTCCTTCAAATGTCTTTAATTCCATTCTAGTTACCTTAGGCGTATGAGTATTTTTAATTATGGCATTGGTACATTAGGGCGTGTAAGTGTTATGAATTCCATTATTACATATCTTCAATTGTCCTTAATTCGATTCGAGACACCTTAGGCGTATGAGTATTTTTAATTAAGGCATAGGTACATTAGGGCGTATAAGTGTTATGAATTTTATTAAAAGCTGTGAGCTGGGAGTTTAAGCTGTGTTTTGCTTTAACAAGTAACGAATGGCATCCTCATTCACTCACATGTGGAAAGCTCGTGGAAACTCTGCATCTAAATTAAAGCACTTTGCTGTTGCTGAAGATGAAGTCTGCTAGCGTATGAGTGTTATTCATGTGGCGTATGATTAATATTTTATAAAGTACCCCCCGAAAACTCATCCACTTTTAGTAACTGCAGACTAAATAAGCAACAGAGAGAGAGCGACGGAGAGACAGGAGCAAAGAGGCAGGGAGCATTTGTTGTGTCATCATTTGTTATTGTGGTGTTGCATATACTGTTGTCGCCTTTATTGCTGAAGTTGTTTGGTTGTGGCAACTAATTTGCATGAAATGTCGCCGAGAGCTACAAACACCCTGCAAACCCAAAGTAAAGAGCAATTTTCACAATGTGATTGGGGGGAGGGGGAGGTGGAAACCACGAAGTAAAAGGAAGCGCTACGAAACGGAACGAATGCAAGGCAAGAAAAAAGTAGGAATTAAACTAAGAAACTGACAAGCAAAAGTAGCTTTGTGGGTCTATGAACAAGGTTTTCCTGAAAGGAGGGGAAAGAGGGTGGTGCTGCGATAACATTAAATGTGGCAAGTTGCTGGTTGCCACTGGCGTTGTTAAAAAGATAAAAACGAACTGCAAATGAAGACAAATTTTATTTTCCAGCAAAAAACGAAAAAATACACAGAAATAAAGAACTTAGAAAAACTAGAAGTGAATAAAAAGAACCCCAAAACAACTCAAGATGTTTTGCTGCTGCTGCTTCTTCTTCTTCGTTTTCTTTTGTTGCCACAGAGATTTGAATAAAAGTGTGGCGAAACAAAAAGTCGGATGGGCAACGGAGGAGCGGGAGACTGGCCAGTAGAGGGGTGGGTGGTTGGTTGGTATGTTAGGATAGGTAGTGTGGTTGGAGTTTCAACACCGTTGTTATAGTTGTTGCTGTGGCAAGCTCTTTAAAACCTGGGGTTTTGCTGTGTTTTGCCGCTTTGTTTTCTTAGCTCGGTGTGTTCATATTCTTCTCATAAAGTTTCCCACCATTATTTGTAGTTTTTTTGTTGTTGTTGTTGCCTCACAGCTAAAGCTGTTGGTTGTTAGCTGTGAGTTTGTCTAGTTGTTTTGGCCCAGCAAGTGTGTGGCTGCAGAATGTGTGGTGTTCGTGTTGGTGTTGTTGTCTTTTGGAGTATGTTGTGTTGTTTAGCCTGATTTATATGCTTGACTTAAACGTTGTTGTCGTTGCAACAACCAGCATTCGTACAGCCAGTCAAACGTTGGTTGGCTGGCTGGTTGCTTGCTTGCCTGGTTTATGCAACATCATGCCACATGTCTTTAATAATGTAAATGTTGCTCCAGTATGTGACTCTATGAAGTGACTATATGTTCGTTGTTTGTTGTTTTTCCCCACCACCAGCTTTCAGCTGGGTAACGACGATTAAATTGTTTTTCTTTCTCGGTTTCGAGATATGACCGTATTTAAAGACATTTTATTACAACACCATTTGCTCCACTCCACTCCATCCATTCCCCATCCACTCCATATATAAACAATGCGACAACGACGAGATTTGTTATTGGCTAAAATATTTGCCTTTTGTTGAGATTCTGTTTTTATTTCCCGGCCTTCCCTGGCCATGGAGTGCTCCGTGGTACTGCAGCACATATGTCACCACTGTCATCATTCGCTCGTTTATATAGCAAAAACACCATGGACAAATGTTGTTGTCCACTATAAAACGAAGAGGAAAATTAAGGGGAGGAGGAAGAGGGGGAGGAGGAGGAGCAAAAAACTACACAGATTGTTGGCAACAATTGCTTGTTTGCCATGGCTACTGAAGCTGTAGCTGAGGCTATAGATGGTGGCTCTCATAATTTGTTTAAGCCTCGTTTGGTTGCCGTTGCTGTTAACTGCCATTGTGTGTGTTGCCTGCGAGTTGTGGCCATTATGATGTTAACGTTGCCCCCCTCCCCTCCACTCGGCTGTGCAGATTTAATGAGTTTGCGTCAGCTGTGCGAACGGCGGCGGCCGTTTTTATATTTGCTTGGCTGTATTGGAAAAAGATGACAGTTGTTGTTGACTTTTAACAATGTTGTTAAACTGCTTAATGTTGCCTTTATAACTCATTCAGGCCTGGCCTTCCCTTTCCCTCACAACTTGCAAAATGTTTCCCAGGTTTTTTTATAGTCATCGCCCGCCTCGCCCTTTTCGAAAAAGTTCAGCATTCGCATAAGTGTCGCTTCCTTTTCTTAATAAGTTTCAATGGATTAAACCGAGAAAAAAGGGGAAGGGGAGGAGAGACATTTATTGCCAACTTTTATGAGTTTTGTCCGTATCCAAACCGATGGCTGGATATTTGATGTCTTCAAACCAAAAAAAACTTTTTTCCGGTACGAAAATAAAGGCAACATTTTTATTTTCTGATGTTGTTGTTGGAGTAGCACTGTACTCCTCACAACTTGTTGGTTTGTCGGGAGACAGCTAGGCGCCGCCAGTTTGGTTAACATGTAAGATGATCCTTTGATTTCTCAATTCTCCTTCAACCACAAATTAACACATAATTTGTCACAGTGTAGCGAAGAAATATATATTTTTACTTTGTAATTAGTGCTGGAATAAATTTATGATGAGAGATATAATAAAAATCTAGGGGAACGCTAACTCCCCCTAACTAAGTTGCAAGTCCTTGCGGTAAGTACAAAATTATATTGTGCATATTATATGGTTCCCCCCCCCACACTTCTGGGGATGTCTGAGGAATTATTTATTTGTTTTGTGACAGATAATAACAATAAAATTCCAGTAATTGCCCATGTCTTATCATAAATACCTATAATATTAAATATAAATAGTGAGGCAAAGGTTTAGAAATATAATTCTTTGTAAACAAAAGGTGTTTTGACAAGGTGTTGCCCAACAAATCATACGCCCTATTAAACTTCAACAAATAATAACAATAATACGCAGTGACGCACACACACACATATATAGAATTAATAATAAGTATACGCCTCCTCGTCCTTAGAATTAATATCACTCATGCGTCAACGTGCAAATATCAAATTAATAACAATCATACGCTACCCCAACTACTACGTTGGGAACAACAAAGACCTGTTAAATTCAGCAAAATTCCGTGAACAATGTTTTTGTTTTTTGGCCAGAAATCAGAAATACTAAAATTCCTTGAACAAATTGTATTGGCTGGCAGTATTCTTCTACTGGAAATCAGAAATAGCAATCGCAGTATTTTTTTTTCTACTGAAGCTGGGTTATGTATGCAAAAGACATTTGCAAAAACCAGTTATTCAAGCACTCTTTCCAAAAACTGCCCCTAGGTTCTGCAACAACTGTTGTTTCAATTAACATTCGACCGTGTTCGTTAGTCTTATCTAACCTTGCCGTGATAGCCATTTGCCCTCTAGGGAAATGTTGAAAAAACCCCAAAATACTCGTTTGCAATAATACAACTAATTCAAAGTGGTTTGCAGCAGATAGAGCGGGAAGGACAAACGGCTAGTGAAAATAATTGTGAAGATAGAGGACAAAAATAAAAAAACAAAAACAAATTAATGTTCGAGGTAAATAAATGAATATCAGAAATAGCACGAAGGAGGTGTGCGACCCAGCGATGGGTTCGTATCGATAATGACTATTATTTTCTGGGTATAATTATGAACGTGACTTTGTTGGAAAGACAGAGTTAGAGGAGATGACAAAAATAAAACGAAATATTCTACGAAAATGGAATGTAAAGGACCAATGTCAAAAGATATTGGAGGGACAACGAAAGATTTTTTTTACTAAAATTAGAGGGAGAAATGTGGGATACCTCCATCCCTACAAATCTTTGGAAATTGTATGTGTGCAGAACGACCAAGAAGAGGATATCTTGAACAATTATAGAAAAATAATGTGAAAATTGCTAAGAAATCCAAAGCGAGGTGGAAGGTTCTCGGAATAATTTGACTCCTCAGAGTAGAGCAAATGAAGGAAATAGATATATCGTTATCCTAATTTAAAAAAGACCTATTTGCATATTTTTGCAAATCGATACAAAAAAAAATAAAAAAAAAAAAACAAAAAAAAAATACAAAAAAATACCAAAAAAAATACAAAAAAAAAAACAAAAAATACAAAAAAAAAAAAAAAAAAATACAAAAAAATACAAAAAAATACAAAAAATACAATAAAAAATAAAAAAACAAGCCACTTGAAAAGACTTTTGACATGGTCGAAATCATGATCGTGGTAGTCTGCAGCCAAGTAATAAATGTCGCCATGCCATTTGTAAATAAATTTGCATTCTATTAAATATAGATGCAAAATGGTCTTATTTATTTATTTATTTATTATGAATTACAATACAAAGTAAATGTATATTCTAATTTTGGGCCCAGGGATTGAGCCGGGGTGACTAAGACCATTGTAGCTAGTTATTGCAGCGACAGACCAGAGCCTCTGGTGGGAATCGAACCCACAACCCCCACGCTGATAGCCGAGCACGCTACCAACTCGACTACCGGGGCGCTCTGCAAAATGGTCTTGAGCCAGGACAATATCCCAGTTCAAATAAAAAAAAAAATATTTTCACATTTTGAAAATTTTGCCTTAAATTATATCTCACAAAATGGAGTCAGTCACGATATTCTTTATTTAGGCACCGTTGGATAGGTATTGAATCATTCTATATATTTATCTCAACAACGTTTACAAAATGTTTCCAAGAAATATGAGTTTTTAGCTGTCACTTTGAAAAACCTAAAAAAACAACCAAAACGTCCAAAACAACGACCAATGAATTATTCTAAGACAATAAAAAAATTATAATTAAATTACTTCCAAGGCTCTATTATTTCAGGAAAAAAATTTTCAAAAATGGAAGAGAAAAAAATTATATGGGAAAATATGATTTTTAGAGGTGTTTTCAGGAGTGTTAAGCTCGCAGACGGCTTAACCCAGCGATGAAATATTTTGAAGATAATCAATAAACAATCCCATCTTCATTTCTGGGGGTAACCGCAGCAATTTATTTTATTTGATAATACATATGCTAATATACATATGCGTTTAAATATTTCTTGGATGAACTATTATTAACTCGACTTTTTGCTCAGTTTCGATATTTTTTGGTTTATTCTATTTAATATTCTTAATACATAAATTAATATTTTAATATATCATTAAGCCGCCACCATGGCGTATGATTGTTATTAAGACAATTCGAAGCATATGAGTGTCAATATAATTTAAGAACAAATCAGGCACCATTTTGATTGTTTATGACAATCGAATAGAGTTTGAAGGACAAAACGAAGGTAGGAAATGCAAATATTTATGTGTTTAAATATTTCTTGGACAAATTATTATTAACTTGGCTTTTTGCTGTTTTAATGATTATTTCGATATTTTATTTATTTATTCTATTTAATATCCGTATTAAATAAATTAATATTTTAATATATCATTAAACCGCCACCATGGCGTATGAATTTTATTAATACAATTCCGTAGCGTATGAGTGATAATTTAATTTAAGAACACTCATACGCTTGGGTGAGGCACCATTTTGAAATGTTTATGACAGTCGAAAAGAGTTTTAAGGACAAAACAAAGGTAGGAAATGCAAATATGTATGCGTATAAATAGTTATTCGGCAGATTATTAATAACTGAACTGCTGTGTTTTAATAATTTCGATATTTAATTTATTTATTATATTTAGTATTCTTAATAATTTAGTATCATAATATATATCATTAAACCACCACCATGACGTATGATTGTTATTAATACAATTCCGTAGCGTATTTAATTTAAATTGAGTATTCTTAATTAGGTGGTCAAATCAGGCATCATTTTGGATTGTTTATAACAACCGAATAGAGTTTTAAATAGGAACGACAAACTATTATTAACTCTCAGATCGAAATTTCTGTATATATTTAATTTATTTACTTATTGTATTTAGAATACTTATACAATAAATGTTAATATATCGTTAAGCCGCCACCATGACGTATGATTGTTATAATACAATTGTTTGAAGGACAAAACAAAGGCAGGTAAGGCAAATATTAATGTGTTCAAATACTTCTTCGAAAAATTATTATTAACTGAACTACTGTATTTTAATAATTTAGATATTTCATTTATTTATTATATTTAGTATTCTTAATAATTTAGTATCATAATATATATCATTAAACCACCACCATGACGTATGATTGTTATTAATACAATTCCGTAGCGTATTAGTGTCTATTTAATTTAAGAACACTCATACGCTTTGGTGGTCAAATCATACTCTACTAAATTAATGATTATTAAAGACTCAATCTCTCGCTATATTTTTATTTTCTCAGTCTCAGATAACATTTTCCCCCACCTATTTACGGCTAACAGTCTTTGCTTACATCTCCCCTATCATCGAGGAATATATAATTTCTGCAAAATGTTTTAGTGCCTGCAAAAACCAACCAATTAATGCTAATTAAATTTTCTACAAACTCTTGACAACAACGGCGAATGGCATGGCTTGGCGTGGCGCGACGACTCGTGCTACGTACTGCAAATCTAATGCAACATTTAATTGTCAACTATGCCGTAATGCTGTCTGCATTGTTTTAAAAAAAATTAAGTGTGAACATTAAAAACTGTTCAGCAAACAAAACGCGGCAGACGGCAGAAGCCCGACCGCCCGTCCGGCCAGCCAGCAGCCAACCATAGAAGCAAGTCAGGCAGCCTGCAAGCAAGCAAAGATGCAACCAACCATACGTGCAACATTAGCATATGCATCATCATAATCATCGCCACATCGTCAGATGCAGCATGAGCAGCAATAGCAAACTGCAACATTGTTGATGTTGATTATGGTTGATGGGGAGTGAAACGATTTGGGTGTGGTAGAGACAGCAGCAGCAAGAGCACAAGCCGCATGTTGCAACAAAATTGCAGTGAATATGCAGATGAAGGTATACGAGAGGCTCATGATAAGGTGGCCAGACATGAACAAGTCCCTACAAATTTTCGATTACACTTCAACAAAAGAAGAAGAAAACTACTTTTCCAGACATTTGTTGGGCTCCCTTGGAATTCCTTCCTCGAATACCTTTTGTAATGTCAAGACAATACATGTGGAATTATTTTTTCAAAACTTCATTGGAGTGATCTTGAAATAATGTTGAGAACTCAACTCAAAGCCAGGCATTATCTCTTAATTATCAAGGAATCACAACCGATTTGGTTCTCATAAAAAAGAAGATACTACTTCTTAATCAAGGCATTCCCCGAAGAATATGGACAAGAGGCCGTATTATGTGGTTCATGCTGGAGAGGTTCATGATCGTGCGCCAATTCATGGCTCATGATGGAGAAGTTCATGATCGAGCGCCAATTAATTATTATCTGATATGACTTACTCGGATTTGTTAGCAAAGGAAAGCGAAGGACCATTCGATGTTTTTGATCGAAAAATTCCCCGAAAAGTATGGAAAAGAGCCGGAGGCATGTGGTTCCTAATCGGAGGTTCATGTTCATGGGCTCCCTCTTTCTTTCCGAGGAATTCCTCCCTTGAATACAACAAAAAATTGCAACCTTTTTTTCCAAAACTTCATTGGAAAGATCTTGAAATAATATTGAGGGACTCTACTTTTCTTTTCAAGCTAGGCAATTTGAATCATCTCTCATCCCTAAACATCAGGGAATCCCATCCGATTTTAAGACTTTCTCCACCCCTTTGCAGTTTAATTTTTGTCAATTGCTCAAAACCTTCAAAAAAGAAGAGAACTACTTTTTAATCGAGGCATTTGTTGGGCTTCCTTTCGTCCTCTTTCTTTTCGAGGAATTCCGCCCTTGAATTCCTTTTTTTATAATGTTATGACAATAAATGTGGACATATTTCTTCAAAACTTCATTGGAAAGATCTTGAAATAATGCTGAGGCTCAAATTTTCTTTCCAAGCTAGGCAATTTGAATTATCTCTAATCATCCTATCCCACATCAAGGAATCCCATCCGATACCTAATACCTAAATAGCTTGGGATTCCAATGCGATTTGAAGATTTCTCCTCCCTGTCCCAATTTCATTTTGTTTCAACTGCGTCTTGGTCTGGGGTCCTGGACATTTCACTATCCAAACCAAAGTACAGGCCGGATTTGTCGTCGAATTCAAATCTTTCTCTACGGGTGACGAATTTTCACCAGACTTGATGACCAACCCTCCTCACTCGGCTCGGCTGCTTGAAGAGCTGCTCGGCTGTCTCTGTAACACGGTGGCTGGCTGCTCGGCGCATCACTTTAGCAAATATAATTTAAATGGGCATAATTATGCCTCCGCCATATTAAAATAATTAAACTCAATTACATACAAGAGCAAAAAATTTATGACACAACTTTTGAGCAGCAAACACATCCAAAAGAAGAAGAGGAAAAAGAACAATCGCCGAACAATGATATTTTCCATGAAACAACAACAATAGCAATAACAAAAACAAACGCAGCATATTTTTTAAACACAATCATTTAACGCTTCGTTAATATCTTTTCCAAAATGAAAATAAAACAATGGGCGAACAACAAGCCGAGCACTATAAAAACAAAACCAACAGCCATCATCATCGCGGTACAGATCTTGATAATTTAAATAATATAAATTAAAATCAGCAGCAACCTCATCCACCTCGATTACAGACATAACAATTATATGATGACTTGGCTTGGTGGGTGGCTGGCTGGCTGATGGCTGTTGCCAGTTTATGTCCGGGCGGGTGGCTGACTGGATGGCTGCTTGTTTGGTGTTGATTTAAGTGATTGATATGAGAACGCATAAAAAACGCTTTTAATAACATTTCCCAGCTCAAAAAAAATAGGGAACTGTTCCCCTTATACAAACACATATACATACACACACTCATATATTCATATATGTATGCATTACATAGGCCACCATTAAATATTTAAAAACCTTTAAATCAGAACATTTTTCCACTCCAGTTGCCTTAACCTAACAGCCCAGCCCAGCCCCGTGCCCCGTGGTTGTTGTTGCTGCTGCTAAACTAGATTTCATGTTTTTTTTTTGCTAAAAGAAAAAGGAAATCTTTTAGATTAAATATTTAATGAAATTGCATGTTGACGTGTGTGTGGTTATTGGGGCAGATGAGGGGTAGCACACTCAGAAAAAATAGTTACGAGACATAAATAGCAAAGGAGGCCGCAAAACCTCCACTCTCCTAGTATTTAAGACCGGTTGAGGTTCATGATCGGGCGTCAAGACATTCAATCCCATATGGAGTTCTCAAATTTATCAGCTAGCGATGACATTTCATTGAGAAATGCTCCGAATAACATGATCAAGAGTCTGAAGCATATGGTTCCATATTGGGGAGTCCTGCTCGGGCGCCAATTAATGATCATCTCTTACGACTTACTCAGGTTTCTTTCATATAGGGGGTCCTGCTCGGGCGCTAATTCATGATCTTATCATAGGACTTACTGAAGTTTGTTTGCTAAATCATTGGCGAAGGTACATTCGAAGCCATTTCATTGAGAAATGCTCCGAATAACATGATCAAGAGTCTAAAGCATATGGTTCCATATTGGGGAGTCCTGCTCGGGCGCCAATTCATGATCATATCATAGGACTTACTGAAGTTTGTTTGCTAAATCATTGGCGAAGGACCATTCAAGCCATTTCATTGAGAAATGCTCCGAATAATATGAGCAACAGTCGGAAGCATGTGGTTTCATATAGGGGGGGTCCTGCTCGGGCGCCATTTCATGATCATATTATACGACTTACTCGGGTTTGTTTGCTAAATCATTGGCGAAGGACCATTTGATTATGTTTCATTGAAAAGTCCTCCGAATAATATGATCATGAGTCTGAAGTATATGGTTCCGTATCGTGGGTCATGGTCGGGGGCCAATTAATGATCATCTCATATCACCTACTCGGATTTGTTAGCTAAATCTTTAATGAAAGCTCATTCGATGATGTTTCATTAAAAAATGGCCCCGAAGGACGTAGACAAGAGGGAAAGACATTTAGTTCATGTTGGAGAGTTTCATGATCGGACGCCAATTCATGGCTCATGATGGTGCATTCTCGGGCGCCAATTCATGGCCCATGATGGAGAGGTGCATGATCGGGCGCCAATTAATTATTATCTCATACGACTTACTCGGATTTGTTAGCTAAAGCATTGGCGAAGGACCATTCGATAATGTTTTTGATCGAAAAAATCCCCGCATAAAATGGAAAAGAGTCAGAAGCATGTGGTTTCTGATCGCGAGGTTCATGCTCGGGCGCCAATTCATGATCATTTCATAGGTTTAGCTAAATCTGTAGCGAAGGTCAATTCGATGATGTTTCATTGAAAATTTTCCCGAAGAATATATACAAGATGCCGTATTATGTGGTTCATGCTGGAGAGGTTCATGATCGGGCGCCAATTCATGGCTCATGATGGAGAAGTTCATGATCGAGCGCCAATTAATTATTATCTCATATGACTTACTCGGATTTGATAGCGAAGGACCATTCGATGTTTTTGATCGAAAAATTCCCCGAATTATAAGGAAATGAGCCGGAGGCATGTGGTTCCTAATCGGAGGTTCATGCTCGGGCGCCAATTCATGATCATGTCATATGACTTACTCGGGTTTTAGCTAAATCTGTAGCGAAGGTTCATTCTATGATGTTTCATTGAAAAATTCCCCGAATAATATGGACAAGAGGCCGTAGTATGTGGTTCATGCTGGAGAAGGCTCATGATCGGGCGCCAATTCATGATCTTCTCACATGGCTTACTTGGGATTGTTAGCTAAATAATTAGCAAAGGCCTGTGCGATGATGTTTCATTGGAAAATCACACCACAGACTAGGGACAAGAGGGGAAGGCAAGTGGTCCATGATCGGGCGCCTATTTTTGGCATTTCTTCTAACTACAATTGGACTAAACAATTACGGAAGGTTTAGTATACTCTTTAGGGAGACTTTAGTGTACTCTTTAGAGAGACTTTAGTCCACTATTTAGATAGATTTTAGACCACTCTTTAGAGAAACTTTAGTCCATTCTTTAGATAATCTTTAGTCCACTCTTAAGAGAGACTTTAGTCTACACTTTAGAGAGACTTTAGTCTACTCTTTAGATAGATTTTAGTCTACTCTTTAGAGAGCCTTTAGTCAACTAGTTCGCAGACTAGGGACAAGAGAAAAAGGCATGAGGTTCATAATCGGGCGCCAATTCATGGCGAAATGACTACAATTGGACTAAACAATTAGGGAAGGTTTAGTATACTCTTTAGAGAGACTTAAGTCTAGCTTTAGAGAGACTTTAGACTACTCTTTAGTCCACTTTTTAGAGAGCCTTTAGTCTAGCTTTAGAGAGACTTTAGTCCACTCTTCTGAGGGACTTTAGTCTTTTGAGGGACTTTAGTCCACTCTTTAGAGAGACGTTAGTCCACTCTTTTGAGGGACTTTAGTCCACTCTTTTGAGGGACTTTAGTCCACTCTTTTGAAGGACTTTAGTCTTCTCCTTAAGTCATGGCTGGAAAAATGCCCCCGAATAATATGAACAAAAGGCCATGGCATGTTGTTCGACCAAAAAAACACGTTCTCACCACAAATCCCATTTCGTTTTTCCCTGCTTTCCCCCCGTAACACAACAACCGCACTTTAAACATCCCCGACAATCCGATTACAAGTTGGTCGTTAACCAGTTTCTTTTTTTCTTTGGCTGTAAACATTTTCTGTTTGTGTATGTGACACACGAGGGTCGAGGCCTGTGTGGCACAAGCAGTGTGTGTTTGTTTTTAAGGGGAAAACATTAATTTGGCATAATATTGTTTGCCTTTATTTTACCACAACGCCACCCACCTCCCCTCCCCCTCCCGGCATTCGGTCCTTTGAACATTTCCAAGGAAAATAAAGTTTTCTTAGGAACTGTAGAACAAACAAAGCAGAACCAGAAAACGTTTCAGGGAGCCAAGCGAACGATTCATACGAAAAGGAAAATTTGCCAAAAAAAAAACACAAACGAAAAATCGCATTTACTATGCAACATTATGTTGCACATCTACAGTAGAGCAAAAGAACCAAGGGAAAAAACACACAAGCAGCAAGAAAAACGATGCGGTAATGTTTTGTGGCATGTGGAAATTTAGCGTGCACGTCGTCGTCTCAATTCAACTCGACTCTTTGCAACTCAGAACGACTCTCGTCGTCATCGTCGCCGTCGTCGTTGTCTTCTTATAGTCACCACACGCCACTCAACAGGCTTGATGGTGGCTCGTGAAAAACTTAGAATTGGGTGTGTGAGTGCAACATTTCAAGTGTTCTCGGTGCTGCCCGTGCAGCACATTGCACTAACGTTTATTTAATGCCTGTGTGTACTTGAGTAACCCAATCCCTGGTTGCAAGAGGTAGATATATATTTCATGGGGCCTTCTCCGCCACCTCCTCTTATCGCCCCCACAATTCGGTGCGGTTTATTGTGCATTCATGGCCACTGAAGTGAATGTACGCCAGACTTGAGTTTGGAATCCTTTGGATGGTTTTTTGATGAGCATGATTATGTTGCTTTCAAATCCACCCGCCGTCGACGGCGCCACCAACAAAATCCAAACATATCACACACTCGACTCCCACTCCAGCTGCTGCTTCTCCCCGAAACTAACAACAGTCATTCACTCAAGTGTAACTAACCATGTTGCTCTTATTGGTTTCTATAAATTTTAGATGCTTTTTTTTTGGGTTTTGTGCTTGTGTTTTTTCTTCCTTCATCCTTGTTTGCCTGGAAATGCTGTAGAAGTGGTGGCTTCCTTCTCTCCATGTGTATTTTCATGGCAATGTTTATTTATTTGTTTTATAAACAACTTAAATTCAAGGAATATCGAGGCTAAGAAAAACTTATTAGTTTTAGACTTTTATATACCCACACACTTCCTTTCCTCCTCCTTTCCTTTCCTTTCGGCCTCCCCCCCTGGTAGTGGTACTACCGGAAATTCCGCCATCGGTTATTGATGGTTGGCCAAAATTTGTAGGCCGCCCCTTTTTTTCGGCAAGGAAGTGCTTTTGCTTCGTGTTCCTCTTGAGCCCAAGAGTTCCGATGAATTACGACATTCCATTGCGGAATTGCAAAAAAATGTTTGTTTGCCATCATCTTGGAGGAAAAAGTTTTTGGAACTAATACCGTATTTATTTGAATTGTTATCGATAGATTTGTAAGTATGCGTGTGTGTGTGTGTGGGGAATGTTGGCAGTGAGTGGTAGAGGATATGTGAATGTTTTGGGTGGAATTTAATATAGAAAAAAATCTGAGGAAACCTCAAGAATTTTGATGTCTTAAAGAAGTATTTTGAAGTGCCAAGGTAGTTAAGTTTCTCCAAGAGACTTCTCTTTAAAAGGGCTTTAGTATTATCTTTAAAGAGACTTTAGTCCCTTCTTTAGAGAGAATTTAGTCTACTCTTTAGAGAGGCTTTAGTCTTCTCCTTAGACAGACTTTAGTCTACTCTTTAGACAGACTTTAGTCTACTCTTTAGAGAGCCTTTAGTCTTCTCCTTAGACAGACTTTAGTCTACTCTTTAGAGAAACTTTAATCTGCTCTTTAGAAAGACTTCTATTTAAAGAGACTTTATTCCACTCTAATGAAAAACTAATTCTTCTCTTTAGACCCTCCTTTAGAGGGACTTTGTATATTCAGTCCAAAAATATTTGATTATCTGAAAGAGCTGTCGCTCTATTATTTATTATTTTTTATATCCACTATTTTTTTAATATTTATTTATTTTTTTAATATTTGTTATTTACTTTTTAAATTTTTTTTTTTAATGTTTTATTTATTATTTATTTTTTTTAATATTTGTTATTTATTTTTTATTTTTTTTTTAATATTTGTTATTTATTTTTTTATATTTATTATGCAATCATTTTTTAAGATTTACTATTAATTTTTTATTTTTTAATAATTATTATTTATTTTTTAGTATTTATTATTTATTTTTTTAATATTTTAAATTTTAATATATATTATTTAGCTCTTAATATGTATTATTTATTTTTTAATATATATTATTTTTTATATTTGTCATTTATTTTTTTAATAAATATTTATTTTTATTTTTTTTTTAATAATAAATAATTTATTTTTTAGCATTTATTATTTATTTTTTAGTATTTATTATTTATTTTTTAATATTTATTATATATTTTGTATTTATTATATATATTTTATATTTATTATATATATTTTATATTTATTATATATCTTTTATATTTATTATTTAGTTTTTTAATAGTTATTATATATTTATTATTTACTTTTTAATATTTATTATTTATTTTTATATTTATTATTTATTTTTTAATATCTATTATTTGTTTTTTAATGTTTATTATATATTTTTCAATATTTGTTTGTTATTATTAATTATTATTTTTTTAATTATTATTTTTGTAATATCATTTTTTTTAATATTTATTTTTTTAATAAACATTAAATTAATTAATCATTTTATAATTTTTATTATTTATTTTATATTTATTATATATTTTTTAATATTTATTATAAAGAGTGATTTTTTTGAGGTTAGGATTTTCATGCATTAGTATTTGACAGATCACGAGGGATTTCAGACATGGTGTCAAAGAGAAAGATGCTCAGTATGCTTTGACATTTCATCATGAATAGACTTACTAACGAGCAACGCTTGCAAATCATTGAATTTTATTATCAAAATGCGTGCTCTGTTAAGAAAGTTCATCGCACGCTTCCATTTTATGGTCAGTTTAATCGACCCACTGAAGCGGCTATTCGGGCTATTGTGACTAAATTTCGCACCAAATTTACATTGTTGGACATTAAACCACCAAGACGCTTACGTAGAGTACGAACTGAAGAAAATATCGCAGCTGTATCGGCCAATGTTAATGATGACCATCAATTATCGATTCGTCGCCGTTCGCAGCAATTGGGCCTCTGTTACTCAAAAACGTGGAAATGCCAAAATTGGACTAAGCGGATGGACCACTTGAGGCGCAGCCGCGGTCAACATTTAAATGAAATTATCTTCAAAAAGTAAATGTCATGGACCAATCTAACGTTTCAAATAAAGAACCGATGAGATTTTGCAAATTTTATGCGTTTTTTTTTTAAAAAAGTTATCAAGTCTTAAAAAATCACCCGTTAGTTTTAAATATTTATTATTATTTTTAATATATATTATTTTTTAATATTTATTTTTTATTTTCTTAATATTTAATATATATATTTTATATTTATTATATCTATTTTATATTTATTATATATATTTTATATGTATTATTTAATTGTTTAATATTTATTATTTACTTTTTAATGTTTATTATTTATTTTTTATAATTATTATTTATTTTTTAATGTTTATTATTCATTTTATAATATTTATTATTTTTTAATATTTATTATATATTTTTTATTATTTTTTTAATATTTATTATTTATTTTCTTAATATTTATTATATATTTTATATTTATAATATATATTTTATATTTATTATATATCTTTTATATTTATTATTTAGTTTTTAATATAATATTATTATATATTTATTATTTAGTTTTTAATATAATATTATTATATATTTATTATTTACTTTTTAATATTTATTATTTATTTTTTATATTTATTATTTATTTTTTAATATTTATTATTTGTTTTTTAATGTTTATTATATATTTTTCAATATTTGTTTTTATTATTAATTATTATTTTTTTAATTATTATTTTTTTAATATTTATTTTTTTAATAAACATTAAATTAATTAATCATTAATCATTTTATAATTTTTATTATTTATTTTATATTTATTATATATTTTTTAATATTTATTATAAAGGGTGATTTTTTAAGAGCTTGATAACTTTTTTAAAAAAAAAAACGCATAAAATTTGCAAAATCTCATCGGTTCTTTATTTGAAACGTTAGATTGGTCCATGACATTTACTTTTTGAAGATAATTTCATTTAAATGTTGACCGCGGCTGCGTCTTAGGTGGTCCATCCGCTTAGTCCAATTTTGGCATTTCCACGTTTTTGAGTAACAGAGACCCAATTGGTGCGAACGGCGACGAATCGAAAATTGGTGGTCATCATTAACACTGGCCGATACAGCTGCGATATTTTCTTCAGTTCGCACTCTACGTAAGCGTGTTGGTGGTTTAATGTCCAACAATGTAAATTTAGTGCGAAATTTAGTCACAATAGCCCGAATAGCCGCTTCAGTGGGTCGATTAAACTGACCATAAAATGGAAGCGCGCAATGAACTTTCTTAACAGAGCACGCATTTTGATAATAAAATTCAATAATTTGCAAGCCTTGTTCGTTTGTAAGACGATTCATGATGAAATGTCAAAGCATACTGAGCATCTTTCTCTTTGACACCATGTCTGAAATCCCACGTGATCTGTCAAATACTAATGCATGAAAATCCTAACCTCAAAAAAATCACTCTTTAGTTTTAAATATTTATTATTATTTTTATTATATATTATTTTTTTTTAATATTTATTTTTTATTTTTTTTTAAATATATATTTTATATTTATTATATATTTTTTATATTTATTATATATATTTTATATTTATTATTTAGTTGTTTAATATTTATTATTTACTTTTTAATATTTATTATTTATTTTTTATAATTATTATTATTTATTTTTTAATATCTATTATTTGTTTTTTAATGTTTATTATATATTTTTCAATATTTATTTTTTATTATTAATTATTATTTTTTTAATATTTATTATTCATTTTATAATATTTATTATTCATTTTATAATATTTATTGTTTATTTAATATTTTTTATATATTTTTAATATTTATTATTTATTTTTTAATATTTGTTATATAGTTTTAAATATTTATTAATTTTTTAATATTTATTTTTTATTTATCTTAGTATTTATTATTTATTTTTTTAATATTTTTTATTTATGTTTTTTATTATATATTTTTTATTATTTTTTTAATATTTATTTTATATTTTTTAATATTTATTATTTATCTTTTTAATATTTGTTATTTATATTTTTAATATTTATTATTCATTCTTATAAAACTTATTATTTATGACCATTTTATTGCTATACCACAGCTGTTTTCTATTGTTTTATTTTTTATAAACAAAATTGTATTTATTTATCTTTGTTAAAAAGCCGCCGTCATTATGACATGAAATGAATGAATGAAAAAATATGAATAGCACATTTACGATTGCATATTAAGTAATTTCCATTTTAGTTTATTTTTGCAATTTTCAATTTGAATCATCATCATCACGTTGATGATGAGATGGCTTTGTTGGCTTTTGAATCGCACAATCATTCATTTTAGTTGGTTAATATTTTGACACTTGATGACACTTAAATATCACAAAGTTAAAGTGGTGATGGGGAGACGGGTGGATAGAGGGTTAGCGGGAAGGAGGTTGGTTTATGTGGTCTAAACAACTAGTACTACACTAAGAGCCATAACAACCAAATTAATAGAAAAATTTCCTTGCATTTATTGCGCCCCGATTGCTTGGGCTTAATGTGTTTGTGGCACATTTTCCATCACACATCGGCATCAATCAGCCATCACCGAGCCGAGCGAGCGGGCGAGCAACCACCAATCACCTTCCTTCCATCATCCATCGTCCGCCCACCCCATTGGCAGTGAATAAACGAGCAAGCGAGCGAGTGTGTGTGTCATTTAAAAGTTTGCTCTAATTTTTCTCTAGTCAAATTCATTTCGCTTTGATTCGATGACGAGTTGGTGGGATTTGCAGGCTGTGGGGGAAGGGAAGGTTGCTTTCTTTTTTCTAAACATCTCTAAGCAAAATGTCATGTTTGATGTCAAACTACATGGCGTTGATGCTGCACATGACAAGTTAATGCGAATGTGAATGCGAATGCAAAATACAAGCAAACGAACGAAATGATTGAATAGCTCTCTCGTCGGCACTGGCAAAGTCCCGCTGTCCCAAGATAAGAAATCCGCCAACCATTCGCCAATGAACCGACAAAATACTCATTGAATGGCAGGCAGGGATTGAATTGGAATAAATGATTCATACATAGTAGTCTGCTGGCAGCAATTCAGATACACATCACATTTCCATTTCCATCACCCACCACCACCTTCCTCGTCTTCTGCTGCTTCTCGAGCAGCAATTTGTTGTTTGGAACTTTATTATTCGTTTAGAATGGCAAACAAATTTCAATTTGTGTTCAATATTTGACAACAACAAAGAGTCACACACACGCATCACCCACCATCCATGACACTCTTGAAGAAGGCTGCTTTACGATTGACAGGAAGTGGGTGGCGGTGTGTGTGTGCACTTCCTTATCCGCATTTATTACACATGCCTTGGATTTCAGACAATCTTCTTGCATTACGTACGTTTCATATTAACTTTTTTCTGCCGTTCTTCGTCGTTTAAAGTGTTCTTTGGAAAATTACATAAAAATCGTGTCGGAATTTTATGAGAAAACTTTCAACTGCCTCTTAACGTGAGCCGCCTGCGGAGACAGCAGCAATCCTTCCACATTACACCACAACAAAAAACTATGCAGACAAACTTTAAGTGGATTTTTCTTGCATTTGGTCTAAATTCTCTAAACTTTTTGGAGAGAGAGAGAGAAAGAAAAAAGACAACAGAAGTTACAAGGCCCCCGGCAGACCAGACCGCCCAACTTTGTGCATCGTAAATGTCTGACAGCCAATAAAGTCGACAGGGCGGGCAGGCAATTTCCAAACTAGGACCCAGCATAGACTTTAGATTTTTTGATAAAGAGTTAATAGGATTGCAGCATTTCGAAACAAAGCTAGTCATAAAGTGAGAAGAAAAGCGTTTAAAATTTCGAGTAAACGATGAGAGAAGAACACAAAGTTCCAATAGGATTATTCTACACCATTTGAAGAAATTGTCAAATTAACAAAATAAATGCCCACCTCATTCTGCTTGAAATGTCCAAGATCATAGAAACAGTAGAGCGAGGCAAACAATATTCAAACAATCAATTGGAAAGATTTGCAGTGAAGAGAAGGAAGGATGACATTTTCTGCTTATCAGAAACCATTATCTCGAAGCATCATTTGGTTAATTTTCAGCTCTATGGCTTCGTTAAGCGACAAAATTGCAGCATTTGGAGTTAAAAAAGTACTGATTGTGCGTCGGAACCTAACCAAATCATTTTTATTGGGCTTACGTCGTGAAACAGATTTTTTAATAATTTAAAAATAATATTTAAAAAAAATTAATTTTTTTAAATTTTATATTTTTTTTTTTTTAATTTATAATTATATATATATATATATATATATTTAATTTATAATGTTATAATTTTTATTATTTATTTTTTTATATTTATTATTTATTATTTATATTTTTAATATTTATTATTTATATTTTTAATATTTATTATTTATATTTTTAATATTTATTATTTACTAGTATTTTGTACCCGGTGTTGCACGGGTTCATTTTCCCTATTCCCCTACTTCGTATGCTTTGGAAGATAAAATGTGTACTTCTTGATAGATTTGAATTATATTTTATGTGAGAGGTACTTTATCCTATCAGGACCTAGTATATCCATAGTACCATCCTCTGTGCAGAAGTTAGATACAGAATTTTTTTTCAGGCGAATCGGTCCACCGGTTACGCAACATACAGACACACATTGATTTATATATATAGATTTTTTAAATTTATTTTTATTCTTTTCAATTTATTTTTAAATTTACTTTTTTTAATATTTATTATTTATTTGTTTAATATTTATTATTAAATTTACTAATATTTATTATTAACTTTTTTAATATTTATTATTTATTTCAATCGATCACTAATCAGACAACACAAAAAATTCAAAATTATTTATTTGTTTAATATTTATTAATTATTATTATTTTAATTTTTATTTTTTAATATATTTAATATTATTATTTATTTTTTAATATATTTAATATTATTATTTATTTTTTATAATTTTATAATTTTATAATTTTATAATTTTATAATTTTATAATTTTATAATTTTATAATTTTATAATTTTATAATTTTATAATTTTATAATTTTATAATCTTATAATTTTATAATTTTATAATTTTATAATTTTATAATTTTATAATTTTATAATTTTATAATTTTATAATTTTATAATTTTATAATTTTATAATTTTATAATTTTATAATTCTATAACTTTATAATTCTATAATTCTATAATTCTATAATTCTATAATTCTATAATTCTATAATTCTATAATTTTATAATTTTATAATTTTATAATTTTATAATTTTATAATTTTATAATTTTATAATTTTATAATTTTATAATTTTATAATTTTATAATTTTATAATTTTATAATTTTATAATTTTATAATTTTATAATTTTATAATTTTATAATTTTATAATTTTATAATTTTATAATTTTATAATTTTATAATTTTATAATTTTATAATTTTATAATTTTATAATTTTATAATTTTATAATTTTATAATTTTATAATTTTATAATTTTATAATTTTATAATTTTATAATTTTATAATTTTATAATTTTATAATTTTATAATTTTATAATTTTATAATTTTATAATTTTATAATTTTATAATTTTATAATTTTATAATTTTATAATTTTATAATTTTATAATTTTATAATTTTATAATTTTATAATTTTATAATTTTATAATTTTATAATTTTATAATTTTATAATTTTATAATTTTATAATTTTATAATTTTATAATTTTATAATTTTATAATTTTATAATTTTATAATTTTATAATTTTATAATTTTATAATTTTATAATTTTATAATTTTATAATTTTATAATTTTATAATTTTATAATTTTATAATTTTATAATTTTATAATTTTATAATTTTATAATTTTATAATTTTATAATTTTATAATTTTATAATTTTATAATTTTATAATTTTATAATTTTATAATTTTATAATTTTATAATTTTATAATTTTATAATTTTATAATTTTATAATTTTATAATTTTATAATTTTATAATTTTATAATTTTATAATTTTATAATTTTATAATTTTATAATTTTATAATTTTATAATTTTATAATTTTATAATTTTATAATTTTATAATTTTATAATTTTATAATTTTATAATTTTATAATTTTATAATTTTATAATTTTATAATTTTATAATTTTATAATTTTATAATTTTATAATTTTATAATTTTATAATTTTATAATTTTATAATTTTATAATTTTATAATTTTATAATTTTATAATTTTATAATTTTATAATTTTATAATTTTATAATTTTATAATTTTATAATTTTATAATTTTATAATTTTATAATTTTATAATTTTATAATTTTATAATTTTATAATTTTATAATTTTATAATTTTATAATTTTATAATTTTATAATTTTATAATTTTATAATTTTATAATTTTATAATTTTATAATTTTATAATTTTATAATTTTATAATTTTATAATTTTATAATTTTATAATTTTATAATTTTATAATTTTATAATTTTATAATTTTATAATTTTATAATTTTATAATTTTATAATTTTATAATTTTATAATTTTATAATTTTATAATTTTATAATTTTATAATTTTATAATTTTATAATTTTATAATTTTATAATTTTATAATTTTATAATTTTATAATTTTATAATTTTATAATTTTATAATTTTATAATTTTATAATTTTATAATTTTATAATTTTATAATTTTATAATTTTATAATTTTATAATTTTATAATTTTATAATTTTATAATTTTATAATTTTATAATTTTATAATTTTATAATTTTATAATTTTATAATTTTATAATTTTATAATTTTATAATTTTATAATTTTATAATTTTATAATTTTATAATTTTATAATTTTATAATTTTATAATTTTATAATTTTATAATTTTATAATTTTATAATTTTATAATTTTATAATTTTATAATTTTATAATTTTATAATTTTATAATTTTATAATTTTATAATTTTATAATTTTATAATTTTATAATTTTATAATTTTATAATTTTATAATTTTATAATTTTATAATTTTATAATTTTATAATTTTATAATTTTATAATTTTATAATTTTATAATTTTATAATTTTATAATTTTATAATTTTATAATTTTATAATTTTATAATTTTATAATTTTATAATTTTATAATTTTATAATTTTATAATTTTATAATTTTATAATTTTATAATTTTATAATTTTATAATTTTATAATTTTATAATTTTATAATTTTATAATTTTATAATTTTATAATTTTATAATTTTATAATTTTATAATTTTATAATTTTATAATTTTATAATTTTATAATTTTATAATTTTATAATTTTATAATTTTATAATTTTATAATTTTATAATTTTATAATTTTATAATTTTATAATTTTATAATTTTATAATTTTATAATTTTATAATTTTATAATTTTATAATTTTATAATTTTATAATTTTATAATTTTATAATTTTATAATTTTATAATTTTATAATTTTATAATTTTATAATTTTATAATTTTATAATTTTATAATTTTATAATTTTATAATTTTATAATTTTATAATTTTATAATTTTATAATTTTATAATTTTATAATTTTATAATTTTATAATTTTATAATTTTATAATTTTATAATTTTATAATTTTATAATTTTATAATTTTATAATTTTATAATTTTATAATTTTATAATTTTATAATTTTATAATTTTATAATTTTATAATTTTATAATTTTATAATTTTATAATTTTATAATTTTATAATTTTATAATTTTATAATTTTATAATTTTATAATTTTATAATTGTATAATTTTATAATTTAATTTTTTAATTTAATTTTTTAATTTAATTTTTTAATTTAATTTTGTAATTTTTTATAAATTTTTTAATTTTTTATAAATTTTGATTTTTTAAAAATTAAAAAATATATTTTTGAAAAAAAAATTACTTAAAAAAAATATTTTTAAAAAAAAATATTTTTAAAAAATTTGATTTTTTTAATATAAGTTCAGTGCAAAAACAACGAGAGGTTGGAAAGAATTTTAGGATGGAAGCATCGTGGAAAAATTCTTCTTCGAAATTGCGGCAGAGCCTACAGCATTTCTCGATCAAAATCATATCTAAAACCTATTGAAGACCTTTTGAATCCGGTCTGTTATTTAGCAAGCCCTTATGCTCAGCAATTCATTTCCTGTCACCACAGTTTAAGGCCAGTTAAAGCCATCACGTATTTCTGATGATGCGTCGAAGTGCACATATCTCAAAACACTAAATCAAAGGCAGTGGCTTTTTGAGTCTCTTTCCTTCGTTTGCAACGAAATAAATGCTGACATTTATTTTTCCTCAGCAAAGATTTGGCCAGAACATAAATTAAAGCCACAACTCTGAGACAGGATGCAAATACGAGGCAAGGAGAGCGAGAGCGATAAAAAACCAACACCAACACTTTGGAAAACAATAAAAATCGAATTAGCAATAAATGAAGCACGATGAATAGACTACGACTAGGAGAGAAGTATGAGTGGTGGGTGGGGGAGGACAAAAACATCAAGGCCAGCTCCAAAAAAATTGAGTGCAAAACGCGAAAACGGATGGTAGGCTCCCACCCTTTTCCAGCACCCGGCACATCAGGCTACAGAGTTTTGTATGAACCATTTAAAACGGGTTTTTAAAGGGACAAGTCAAAGCGAGGTGGTGCTAACCAGGCTAGGGTGGAGGGTGAGAGGATACATAAACTGTCGTTTTTTCAGTTGCTTGTTTTTTTCATTCCAGCGCTTCGATACGATAGTTTAATGTTATTTGCCCAATGTAATTTGTCGGCGATTGTATTGGTTTTGCCAGGGCTTCGATTGTGTAAAATTTGCATTCCTTTCTCGCCCTCCCCAGCGCTCTTGGCTGCTTTGCCACTTTGCATAGCCTGTGATTTCTTCCGTTTCTTTTTTTGGTTTCGTTGTATTCGGTATAATGTTGTTTGCTGAAACAGCAGTCGTTAGTTCGTTATTTCTTTTTTTAGTTTACATTGGTTTGCCTAGGAGTCCTCAGTCGATTTTTTTTACCCAGGACTCTGTCAGTATATGTGTGTGTTTGGATGGAATGTAACCGCATCCATTATTTGGTAATTCCTTTTGTTTGTGTTATTGCTGGTGATTTATATTCATGTATTCAAAACCAATTGTAATTGTAGAAGTAGTAGTGATGGTGGCAGTAGTTGGTAACTGGCAGTTTTCTCTGTGTATGGAGGGGGGCAGGAGTGAGTTGATAGTTTCCTTGCCGTACAAGGGGTCGGGGGGATAGTTAGTTGTTACCTTCCCTGTTAGTAGTAGTTGGCATAACAAGGCTGGTGGTACATGGCAGTGCCACAACCTCGTTAACATCTTGTGTTTGTATTTGGCCAACCACTCCTTGAGAGTTTCTCAGTTCTCACTCTCTCTGTGTTAAGTCCATATTTGTATTTCCAACCGAGTATCAAAGAGAGAGAGAGGGAGGTAGCACTGATAGTTAATGTTTAAAAATGCAAATTATATTCGCAAAAAACTGAAACGAAACGAAACCCAACCAAACTCAACTAAATAATGATCCTTTAATGAACGATGGATGAACATTGCCATGGTTGGTTGGTTGGTGTGGTTTCTGTTTTTTCTTTTCTTCCCTGGAATCATTATTTGCGTAATATGAAATTTTAATGACCCTCTGAGAGTATTACATTTTGCTTTAATGTTATTATTATGCGAAATTTTTCTAATTTTAATAAATATCTAAAATATTCCATAGTGAGGTGAGCGGAGGTGTGGTGTGATGATAAAGAAGCCCAACGAATTAAGGGATTTGCTTAGTTACACACTAATTAAGGAGAAGAGAAAAACGTGCTGTGGAACCTGGACCAAACCCAGAGGATTTTTAAAAATTAACAAACAACAGCACAACAGAAACAATATAAAATGCTAAATGTAGCTGTGAGGAGGCCGGTAAATGGCACAAGTACAAAGTACGTTGTCTAAGTTAATTTAAAATAAAGAGTCTTTTGATACTAGCCCACGTTTTCTTGTAGCTTCGTTAAACCAAAGTCTGTAAGGGATTTGGCATATAAAAATCTCGGAGAGAACTACCAATAGTGCTGCCTGCTTATAACGGACATTAAACAGGTGAAATAAAACTCAGAAACGATTAAAACAATTCAAGGCTATCATAAAATTCGAATTTAAAAAAGTACCATCAACAATTAAATCAACAAATTTTAAAAAATGAAATTTAAAAAGTAAATAAAAATTAAAAAAAAAATAAGAAAAAAAATTAAAAAAACAAAATAAAAATAAAATAAAAAATACAAAAAATCTAAATTTTTAAAACTTAAAAAAGTTTGGATATTTATTAAAAATTCTAAATGTTTAATTTTTTAAATGTTGGAAATTTATTAAAAATTCTAAATTTTTAATGTTTAATATTTTAAATGTTTGGAAATTCCAATTTTTTAAAATTCTATATCTCAAAAATATTTAAATCTTAACATTTTTAGAAAATTCTAAATTTTTAAAATTTAAAAAAGTTCAGAAATTTATTAAAAATTCTAAATTTTTAAAATTTAAAAAAAGTTCAGAAATTTATTAAAAATTCTAAACTTTTAACATCATTTAAATGTTTGGAAATTTATTGAAAAAATTAAATTTTTAAGAAATTCTAACTATTAATTTATAAAAAAAAATAAGATTTTTAAAATTCTAAATTTATTAAAAATTCTAAAAGTATTAAAAAAAAATAAATTAAAAAAATGCTTAGAAATTTATTAAAAACTATTAATTTTTAAAAATATTTAAATTTATAATAAATTTTTAAAAAATTCTAAATTAAAAATCTAAATTTTTTAAATTCTAAATTAAAAATCTAATTTTTTGATTTGAACTGGGATATTGTCCTGGCTCAAGACCATTTTGATTCTATATTTAATAGAATGCAAATTTATTTACAAATGGCATGGTGACATTTATTACTTGGCTGCAGACTACCACGATCATGATTTCGACCATGTCAAGTCGCTGCGAAGCCACTTGAAAAGACTTTTGACATGGTCGAAATCATGATCGTGGTAGTCTGCAGCCAAGTAATAAATGTCACCATGCCATTTGTAAATAAATTTGCATTCTATTAAATATAGAATCAAAATGGTCTTGAGCCAGGACAATATCCCAGTTCAAATCAAATATTGATTACAGACCAAAAAAATACAAACGAAAAAACTAAAACAAATCTAAATTTTTTAAATTCAAAAAGGTTCAGAAATTCAAAAAGTTAATAAATTGTAAATTTTTAATAAATTGCAAATTTTTAATAAACTGTACATTTTTTAATAAATTCTAAATTTTTAAAATTTATTTGTTTGAAAATTTATTAAAAAATTTAAATTTTTAAAAAAATTCTAACTAAAATTTTAAAAAAAAGTTTAGAAATTTATTAAAAAAGTTTAGAAATTTATTAAAAAAGTTTAGAAATTGTTGTTGTTTGTATGTATAGTTGGTCTGTTATGTTGTATGTCTTGTCATTTATTTTGGTTCAAGACCATAGGTTGTGCCGAAGTCTTCAGCAGAACCCAAAATTAGCAAAGAAGGCAAAGTGAGACCTTTATTGTTGCAGCTGAAAGTTGACTGCGCAGTTTCGATGGGCGCTACACCATCTCATCAGAACTTTCGCAACGAATGTATGTCTTTGACTTAAATCAAGGTTCATATTAGTACCAGCGGTCACATATTTCTAATGAGAAACGCTGATAAACAAAATATTCCACCGAACTAAGTCGACACACTAAAAATCTCACTTTGCCAATTCAATGTTGTTTTTGCATGTGCTCGCATCGCTCGCAACAATGCAAAGGTTGTTGTTGTACGGTATGTCCCGTCTTCACTGTACCTCGTGTGTATTGTTGTTGTTTGTATGTATAGTTGGTCTGTTATGTTGTATGTCTTGTCATTTATTTTGGTTCAAGACCATAGGTTGTGCCGAAGTCTTCAGCAGAACCCAAAATTAGCAAAGAAGGCAAAGTGAGACCTTTATTGTTGCAGCTGAAAGTTGACTGCGCAGTTTCGATGGGCGCATTGCTAATTTTGGGTTCTGCTGAAGACTTCGGCACAACCTATGGTCTTGAACCAAAATAAATGACAAGACATACAACATAACAGACCAACTATACATACAAACAACAACAATACACACGAGGTACAGTGAAGACGGGACATACCGTACAACAACAACCTTTGCATTGTTGCGAGCGATGCGAGCACATGCAAAAACAACATTGAATTGGCAAAGTGAGATTTTTAGTGTGTCGACTTAGTTCGGTGGAATATTTTGTTTATCAGCGTTTCTCATTAGAAATATGTGACCGCTGGTACTAATATGAACCCTGATTTAAGTCAAAGACATACATTCGTTGCGAAAGTTCTGATGAGATGGTGTAGCGCCCATCGAAACTGCGCAGTCAACTTTCAGCTGCAACAATAAAGGTCTCACTTTGCCTTCTTTGCTAATTTTGGGTTCTGCTGAAGACTTCGGCACAACCTATGGTCTTGAACCAAAATAAATGACAAGACAAGTTTAGAAATTTATTAAAAAAGTTTAGATATTTATTAAAAAAGATTTGAAATTTATTATTATTTTAGTTTTTAAAAATTCTAAAATTATTAAAAAATAAAATTTTTTAAAAAATTTTAACTATAAATAAATTTTAAATTTTTAATATTTAAAAGGTTTAAATTTATTATTATTTATTTAAATTTAATTTAAAGGTTTATTTATTAAAAATTTTAATTTTTAAAAATATTTTTAGAAAATTCTAAATTAAAAAATCTAAATTTTTAAAATTTAAAAAAAGTTCAAAAATTTATTAAAAATTCTAAATTTATTAAAAATTCTAAATTTATTAAAAATTCTAAATTTATTAAAAATTCTAAATTTATTAAAAATTCTAAATTTATTAAAAATTCTAAATTTATTAAAAATTCTAAATTTATTAAAAATTCTAAATTTATTAAAAATTCTAAATTTATTAACAATTCTCAGAAAACACAAATCCATGCAAAGACGTCACAGTTTTGAAATAATTTTAGGTTGGAAGCATCATCGAACCATTCTTCTTCGAAATTACAGATGAAATGGCAGCATTTCCTCATTTTTATCAAACCATCCGTAATCATGAATCCAGTTGCCCTTTGGCCCTCTGAAAGTCAACGAGTGATTTTTGGAAAACAAATCCATCCATCCATAAGGTGTCACAGTTTGGAAAAATTTTAGGATGGAAGCTTCATGGAACCATTATACTTTGAGATTACTGCTGATCTGGAAGCATATCTAATCCCTCATTTTTATCAAACCAACCTCTGAAAATCAACGAGTGATTCTTGGAGGGAGAAATCCATCCACAAGGCGTTACAGTTTTGAAAGAATTTTAGGATGCAAGCATTATGAAACCATTCGATCAAAATCATATCTAAAACCTCTTTTTTATCTGTGGGTCTCAGAAAAACTAAGATGAATGGTTTATGTACAACAGCCGCAATCAGACTACTCTTTTTGAAAAAAAAGCAGCCTTGTCACTTTTTTTAACAAAATCTCGTAGATTTCTGAAAAATCATTTCCAGGCTCATTGCCAAAGAAATATCTCATATTTATGGTAAACACTGATAGAAACTTTTGACAATGCTGTGGAATACGACCATAGACAACTTTCTATTATTTACTAATCAAGAAAAAAATCTACCAAAACCTGAGTAGACAAAAATGCTTATTACGAAAAAAAAAAATTGATCAAAATATCAATTTTCTAAAGGTATATACATTTTCCCCTTCCCCAGCCCCCATGTTAAAATATATAAATATTTTTCCCATTTCAACAATCGTCCTGGAAACTCGGAGACAAGTCATTTAAATTCCTGGCGATGTTAAACTTTATTGATATCACGCCATGCGTGCCGCAATATCTCACGTTCCACATATCATATTATACGTGCTGCCAGCCTGGTGATTATCATGTAGGCAGGCAACTCCTGCGGGGAGGAGCAGAACTATGGAACTGCGAAAGCCATACATTTTTTGCCTTTTGGAATTTATCGATATCACTTTATTTCGTTTCGTTTCATCGAGTTAATTCAATTATTTAGATATTTATTATAGAAATTAAATACAAAATAAAATGTTTCACACGGTCGCGGAGCAGCGGACAACAAAGCAAACAAACGAAGCATATTTGCATAAAAAGCAGCGAATGAATGGATGGATGAAATTGGCGAAATAATGCTGGCCGCGGCCCTTGTTGGAGTGGTCATCGGCCACGTTTTCCTGCTGCACAAACGATACCACCGTGTAAATAAATGAAAACTATGCAGGCAGGCGGCAGCGTCACCACAAGAGGAGGTGGTGGAGGATGGGGCGGGCGAATGCCACACTATCAATTTACAATCTAAATGCAATCCCAGTCAGTCAGTCGGACAGACTAAACACGAACCCCATCGACGGCGGAGTTGGGGTTTGAAATATAATACCTCGCGATAGACTCTCTATTTCCACGCTGTCCTCGCTCTCTGTCTCTCGCACTATCTCTGTGTGTGTGTGGGGACTTTTGATGATGATAATAATAATTTAATCTGATTTGGTTACCGAGATACTATGCCATTGTCGTCGTTGTTGTTGTTGCTTTTGTTTTTTTTCTGTTCAGCGTAGATTTAATTTTAAAGTTGTGAACATTTTGCCGGAGAATAATAATGTATTTAACAATTTATTGTGCGGCATTTATTAAATTATTAACAAAACGTACGTAATATGCAAATGAAGGCTTCCTCGCTCGTGTTCGAACATAACACAGAACACAAAAAGGAAATGAAACCACAATCCACCGACAATAACAGCAAAAAATATGGATGAATTTAATATGCATTTCATAATGGTACAGTGTCAGAGTACTACACAGTAGTGGTCAAAACTTTTCATTATTTAAAGGTGTTCATACTCATAAAGGAACAAGTCCTTGGAGTGATTGATCTGTGGTTATCTGAATATTTAATGAAAGTATACATTATGTATGGAGTGTAGATAGTGGAACAAAAAAAATAAAAGCTCGATCAAAACGCACTCTAAATTTGTAATAAATTCTAAATTTTAAAAAGTTTGGAAATTTATTAAAAAATTTGTTTCTTTTAATAATTCTAATTTTTTAATAAATAATTTGTTTCAAATGGAATAGTGTCAGAACTTCTCAGATGGAAACCAATTCAATTAAAAGGTCTTCATATTTTTAAAGGATACAAGTCCTTGGAATAATTGATCTATTTATTTAGATAATATGGATATTTAATGAAAGCAGACATTATCTAAAAAGGAGTTTTACGATTTTATATAGAGGAACTTCAAAATTAAATATGAGGTCCCTCAAAAAAAAAAATCAAAAAATTTTAAATTTCTAAAAAGTCTGAATTTATTTTAATACATTCTAAATTTTTAAAATTAAAAAATGGAAAAAAATTGTTAAGTTTATTTTTTAAAGTAGATTATTTAAATTAATTAGCAATTTAGTTTTTTAAGTACATTTTTTTTAATTTATTTAATAAATATATATTTTTAAAAATTCTATATTTTAAAAATTCTAAATTAAAAAATAAGTTTTTAAATTAGTTTTTGGTAAATTCTAAATGTTTAAGAATTTCTAATTTTTTTAAAAAAGTTTGGAAATTTATTAAGTTTTAAATTTTTATAAAATTAAAAATTTATTAAAAAATTTAATTTTTTATAAAATTCAAAATTTATTAAAATTTTAAATTTTTTATAAAATTCAAAATTTATTAAAAATTCAAAATTTATTAAAAATTCAAAATTTATTAAAAATTCAAAATTTATTAAAAATTCAAAATTTATTAAAAATTAAAAATTAATTAAAAATTTTAATTTTTTATAAAATTCAAAATTTATTAAAAATTCAAAATTTTTAATTTAAATTTATCAAAAATTTAGAATTTTTAATAAATTCTAAATTTATAAATTTACGGAAATTTATTAAAAATATAAATTTATTAAGTTTTTAAAAATTCAAAATTCTTTTAAAAAAATATATTTATTAATCATTAATTAAATATTATTTATTTATTAAAAAATCTAAATTTTAGAAAATTCTCAATTAAATTTATTAAAAAATTCTAAACTAAATTTATTAAAAATTCCAAATTTATTGAAAATTCTAAATTTAAATTTTATTAATTAATTATCATTTATTAATTTATTAAAAATTCTAAATTTATTAGAAAACTCTCAATTAAATTTATTAAAAATTCTAAATTTATTAGAAATTCTAAATTTATTAAAAATTTTAAATTTATTAAAAAATTTCAAATTTATTAAAAATTTTAAATTTATTAAAAATTCAAAATTTATTCGAAATTCTAAATTTATTAAAAAAATAAATTTATTAAAAATTCTAAATTTAATTTTTATTTATTAATTATTATTTATTAATTTATTAAAAAATTTAAATTTATTAAAAATTCTAAATTTATTAAAAATTTTAAATTTATTAAAAATTTTAAATTTATTAAAAATTCTAAATTTATTCGAAATTTTAAATTTATTAAAAATTCTAAATTTAATTTTTATTAATTATTATTTATTAATTTATTAAAAATTTTAAATTTATTAAATATCTAAATTTATTAAAAATTTTAAATTTATTAAATTTCTAAATTTATTAAAAATTCTATATTTTTAAAATATTCGGAAATTTATTAAAAATTCTAAATTCTATTAAAAAAAATATTATTATAAATACTGAATGTAATAAATTTATTAAATTTTTAAAATTTAAAAAGTTTAGGAATTTATTAAAAGATTTAATTTTCAAAAAAATCTAAATATTTAGAAAATTTTAAATTATAAGGTATAAATTTAAAAAACAGTTCACAAATTTATTAAAAAATCTAAATTTTAAAAAATCAAAATTTTGATAAATTCTAAATTTTTAAAAAAGTTTGTAAATTTATTAAAAATTCTACCTTCAAAAATATTAAAATTTTTAATAAATTCTAAATTTTTAAAATTTAATAAATTCTAAATTTTTAATATTTAAAAAGTTTTGAAATTTATTAAAAAATTTTAATTATTAATAAATTTCTAAATATTTAGACAATTCTAAATTAAAAAGTATAAATTTTTAAAATTTAAAAAGTCTAAATTTTTAAAATTTAAAAAGTCTAAATTTTTAAAATTTAAAAAGTCTAATTTTTTAAAATTTAGAAAGTCTAAATTTTTAAAATTTAAAAAGTCTAGATTTTAAAAAATTATAAAAATTCTAAATTTTTGAAAATTCGAATTTTTTTGAGAAATTGTAAATTTTTAAAAATTTTGAATGTTTAAAAAACTCGAAATTTGAAAAAATCTAAATTTTTAAAAAATTCTAAATTAAAAAAATACAAATTCTAAATTTTTAATAAACTTCCAAACTTTTTGATCAACTTTCTTACAACCTAAAGTTAATTTATGTTGCACAAATTATGTGCTTTTGATAGGGTGAAGGGAATAGGTCCTAAAGAAGACTGAAAAGGGACACAATATCAGATACCTGATATATCAGTTCCCATAATATGGAGGATGTTTTTGAGTTTCTGGAATGTAATTCCAGCTAATTCAAGTTTTTCTTTTTAAGAAAGAAATTTGTGTTTTGTAATGGAAAGTAGGAAATTTACACTTAAATATACCCCGCACTTTGGCCATATACTCATTTCATGCTCTGTGTGGGGATAATTCATCAGTAGAAAGAATGGGAAACACATTCAACTATTTCGGCCATATACGCAATTCATACTTTGTGTGGGGATAACTCATCAGTGGAGAACTCATCGGTTTTGTTTGGGAGAATTTTCTTGCTGCCCTGTGTCTTTGTGGGACTACAATTCTGTCCACAACTGTTGTGGTGGCAATATTACTGCCCGGCCAGATGAACCGCAATGAAATGTGCCACAAGGATTGAACCAAAGCACAAACGTTCGTTATGGTTGGCGGGTTTGCCCCGGTTTTTTGGATTGCAGTGAACACATGATGTTTGGTGAATGAATATTTGAGTGAGTAGTGTGTGGCTACCACTCGGAGGCTGCACATTGTGGAGAGAATCATAATAAAAATAAAAACAAAAACATTAAAAACAACGAACAACTGTGTTATTATACCCAGAAAAAAAAACAACAATTGCCAGAGTTGAGTTGAATGCACAAAATCGCATAAAAATTTAATTCTTTGTTATTTGGGGGCAGAGAAAAGGAAGAAAAAGGCAATAAAAAGGATTGCAAAAAAAAAGAATGGAGTGAAAACTCGATTAAATCCCCAGAATCCTTTCAGCCAGCACTAAAAGCAAAATAAAATATGATTTATAGTTATGGAGAAGTGCTCCACTCGTTGCCTTTTCTCTTCCTGCTCCTCTCTTTGAAAAGGAAAAAAGTAAATTTACGAAAGAAAATAAAATTAAACACTTAAAAATGTGTGCCTAGCTGCATTGTGCCGCACAGCTTTTCTTCCTGCCACTTTACACATGTTGTGGCAATGATAAGCAAACAATGAACACACACACAAGCACTTGTGTGTGGACATGGACACGACAAGGAAGGAAGGTAAATATTTGTTTAAGCATCCTTTGAAATTCAATACCCACAAAAACGCACTCATCATCAACGTCCACGTCTCCCTCTCCCCTCCTACTCATCATCTCGATGAAAAATCTTCCACTCTCCCTCAGTCTCAGCGCGTTTGTCCTGATACTGCTGCTCATTTTTATGATTTATACCTCCCCCCCTCCGCAACACTATTTTCTCGAAATGAATAAAGACAACGACGATGGATGGATGAGGCATTTCTAGCAGCAGTACCATAAATAAGCAATGCCACATAGGCCCTCCACATATGCTGAAGGAGGATGATGATGAGGAGGTGAAGGAGCACAATGGTATAGTGGTGTCTGACTACTGGAAAAATCAACAGAATGTCAAAAATGTCATACACTTGACATATGAAGACATATGACACAGCACAGCCACAACACCATCAACCAGAAACCAACAGCCAACGACAGCAGCAGTAACAGCACCAGCCCATCACCATCTCCGGCACCAGCAACACAGAGAGGCACCGCCACCATCGCCACTAAAAAGAGCATTGATTGCAACATAATCAAAACCTCGACAATATCATCATCATCATTCTATGCTCTTCTTCTTCTTCTGCCGCCACCACCACAGTACTTGGAAGGCACTTGGGTTTGCTAAATGTGAACGGACGGACGGACGGACGTTCAGCTAGATAAACAGACACCCTAGCAGCACACATGTACTTGCCTTGCCTGCTTTCTTGCCAGAGCGATATCTGTGACATAAAACACTCGATAATCAGCAATGAATACCCTGACCCCCCACCCAACCATTCCTCCCTCCCTCCATCAAATACTGGGCAAACATTAGCCCTTAACGTGCAGTCGCATGCACACACAGCCACTTGGTCATCGGACCATAGACCCCACCGCCCCTCACTTGGCATATGTACTGCTGCTGCTACTCGGCATTGTTAAGCTGGGTCCGGTCCGGCTATACAAATACAAACTATACGGACTATATTTAATGCATCAAATGCATATGTGACTGGTGGTGGTTAGCTATAAGTAGGGGGTGGTATAATAATTAAGATGAGGTATAAACACTATTTTTAAGGAGTATTTTAATTTAAGGCTATTTTTCTTCACTACCATTCATTTTATAATTCTTATTTAATCTATACAAATCAAGGAAACTTGCTGAAGATCAAGATGGTATGTGTGTTGGTGGACTGCCTTAAGGGTCTTTTTTATTTATTTATTAGTAAAATTTAAAATTAAAAATAAAATATTTAAAAATTCTGTTTTTTAAGTAAATTAAAAAATCATTTTTTTATA
Source organism: Polietes domitor (assembly GCA_947397865.1). Lineage (NCBI taxonomy): Eukaryota > Metazoa > Arthropoda > Insecta > Diptera > Muscidae > Polietes > Polietes domitor. The sequence continues at coordinate 144,081,446 of OX377622.1, forward strand.
TACTAAATTTTTAAAAAGTTTTAAATTTTTAAAAAGTTTTAAATTTTTGAAAAATATAAATTTTTGAAAAATATAAACTTTTAAAAAAATTCTAAATTTAAAAAAATCTAAATTAAAAAAAAATACTAATTTTTTAATAAATTTTCAAACTTTTTAAACATTGTTGGTCGACTTCTTACAACCAAAGGTAAATTTTAAATTCATTTTATTTATTTATTGTTTATTAATTTAATTTATTAAAAATTCTAAATTTATTAAAACTTATAATTTAAAATTTTAACATTTAAAAAGTTTTGAATTTATAAAAATTCTAATCTAAAAAAATCAAATTAAAAATTCTAAATTTTTAAAATTTAAAAAAGTTCAGAAATTTATTAAAAATTTATTGAATTCACAAACTTTAACCTTTTTTGTTCAACCTTCTTAGAGCCAAAAGTTTCAATTTTAGACAGTGAAACTAAAAAATTAATAAAAGGGATCCTCCAAAAAACAAACATTTAAAAAAATATATATTTATAAAAAATTCTAAATTACAAAAAATTTAAATTTTTAAAATTTAAACAAGTTCAAAAATTTATTAAAAATTCTAAATTTTTAAAAAAGTTTGGAAATTTATTAAAAAATCTAAATTTTTAAAAATTCTAAATTTACTAGAAATTCTATTTTTTAAATTCTAAATTTATTAAAAATTCTAAATTTATTAAAAATTCTAAATTTATTAAAAATTCTAAATTTATTAAAAATTCTACATTTTAAATTTATAAAAATTCTAAATTTATTAAAAATTCTACATTTTAAATTTATAAAAATTCTAAATATTTAATAAATTCAAATTTTTTTAATTTATAAAGTTTGAAAATTTATTAAAAATTCTAATTTTTAAAAAATCTAAAAAAATTAAATTTTTAGCAAATTCTCAAAAAAGTTCAGAAATGTTTAAAGTTTGGAAATTTATTAAATAAATTTAAATTTTTAATTTAAATTAAATTTACTAAAAATTCTGAATTTTGAAAATTAAAAAAAAAACGAATTTTTTAAAAAATCTAATTATTTAAAAATTATTAATTAAAAAATCTAAATTTCTAAAAATTCCATATTTTTAAAAAGTAAATTTATGCTGCCAAAAATTATATGCCTTTGATAGGGTGAAGCGCATAGATCCTAGAAAAGCCGGAGCCATTGAAAAGGATCCAATACCAGAGATTTGAAAAATGTGTACTCAGGCATTGTCAGACGTATTATTTCCCGAAAAGATGTCAAAAGTATGAAATAAAATCATATTTGCTTTCAATGTCTATTATAACATTTGGTATTTATAATTCTCATTTAGTCAATGTTACGAACTATTGAAATAATAAATGTTTTTACTACAAATTGCCCTAAAAGTTTCAAATTATATTATTATAATTTATGAAAAAGCACTAAAAGCTTATATATATCATATATATATATATATATTATATATTCATATTTTCCCTCAATGTATGTATTTTAAAATGTTTGGTCTTTAAAATTTACGCTATGTCATAAACTATTGATATAAGAGCGGCTGTAATAATACATTGTCTTATGGATTCAAAATCTATTGATATAATTTGTAAAAATACGCTAGAAGTGTGGAATTGAAACCTATTGCCTTCCAATGTATTTGTAAAGCCTTGGTCTATAATAATTCTCATTTAATCTTAGGCAAATAGTATAGGTTCTACCGACGAAATTTGACTATAATTTCAAATTGCTGTAGAAGTTTCATATGCGATTAAGATAATTGATGAAAAGACGCCAAAAGTATCAAATTGAAAACTATTTTCTGTCAATGCCCATCTTAAATATTTGGTCTTTATAATTCTAATCGATGGCAAACACTATAGGCTTTGCCGATAAAGATTGGTTATAATTATAAATTGTTGTTAAAATTTCAAAATCTGTTGATATAATTAATGAAAATACGTCAGGTCAGAAGTATCTAATTGAAATATATTTTCTTGCAATGTTTATCTTAAATATTTTGTCAGGCCGATAGCCTTAGCTGCTAGTGCTTTTTGTATATAGTTTATTATAATTTAAATTGTAATAAATAAATAAATGGACATTATAATTCTCATTTAATATAATAATATTCAAATGAAAATTGTCCTGAAAGTTGTAAAATTGTAAAATTTAGATATTATTTATCTAAAGAATACAAGTGAAACCAATATTCACAATTTATTAAATTTTAAATGACCCTTGGGAATTCACATATAATTTCTGATTTTTTTTTTCGATCTCAAACCCTGGACTTATCACAACTCCCTCTTATATATTCCGCAATAATGTGTGTGTGTGTGTCTGGTGTGTCCTTTATATGGTAATCATTGCCGTAAAGAGAGTTATTATGTGTTAGTTTTCATATTAAAGAGACACATGATAACGATGCCAAAAGGGGGGAAACATGTTCAGGATGATGGCAGCGATGCTTGTGTTGTACACGGAAAGTAGTCCTGAATAGGTTGGATGCATCATCAGCCAGTTAGTTAACCAACCATTCAACAACCTGGACTACAGGAGCACGGCAACACAAATACACACCCAGCTGTGTCCATTGAAAGTCACATAATCATAACCGCATTTAATGAAGAGGAACTCAAAGATATAAAGTCATAAACCTATGATTAGCAATGATGCACAAGATGAGCGATGGACGACGCAATGTCATTGGACTGCAGGTCCATATTAATGGTTTATTAATAATGATGACGATGAAAAGTTTTCAAAGGCAAATGGTTATGTTCCGCCGGGGCATAAATAATAAGCCTGCCAATATTATAGCCTACTAATAATAATGTTAGCAAAGAGGCCTCAAATTTTGTTTGGGAAAAAGCCTTTTTGGCCAAGCTCTCTATGAAAAATTACTCGATTCCCTTTTTTTTGGGAGGGAAGGCCATTGTCAAGAGTTCATCGTTGGCCGGCAAACAAATGGCTGCGGCAGACTTCAGCATCCAGAGCCAGCATTAGTTACACTTTTAGCCTTGCTAGCTAGTGATGCTGATGCCGATGCTGCTGCTGCTGATGTGTGTCTACATATCCTGCAGGTCTACAAATGTTTTCCCAGCAATATTTTGGCATTGTTCCTCTCTTGGCTGGTGGTGGATGTTGGAAGTATGCTTATATCGCTGGCCCTCACACAAGACTTGGCTTGATTTAACGTCAGTTTTTCTTTCTTTGCTATGCCTTTTTCCCATGCAGCAATTGCTGCATAGTCAGCATTTTTTCATTTTTTCCACAACGATTATACATAATATATGGCCAACAAAACAAGCCACCAACCAAGTTGCTTTGGTAATTAAGATACCAACCAACCAAAACACTGCCTGCAATTTTTTTCCTCCACACAGTACATAAAAAAGTTGTCGCAGAGTTTATTTTTGAAAAGTGCCGGCCAAACGATTTTTATCAAACAATTTTCAAATTGGACAAAAGAAAGCAACGTTGACGAATAAACGATGTAAATGTCAATAAGGAGAGAGAGAGAAAAAGGAAAAAAAGTTCTGTTATCTCCCCCCACAGAAGAAAGAAAGGAAGAAGTTTTGCAATTAACCATCGTCTTTATTGTCTGACAGCCTGACTGGCATTTAAAAGTTTTCTCAGGGGGAGGCAGAGGTCAAACGTTATACTCACATACCGAGAATAGCGAAAAGGGTTCGATTTGCCACTGGGAATAAAAGTCGTTAAACAAAAAATCAATTATTTGCCTCAAAATTCCAGTAAGAAGGAGCTCTCAGAACTCTAGTGCCATCTACATGTGAATGTGAAGACAGCTTAGGTGGATGGAAGGAAGCTCTATTATTTTTCTAATTATTTAAAGTATTTAGCCTTTCGATAGATTATTTGATTTCAAAACCAACTTAGCCCGAATTGATGGAAAAATACCCCATATAAAGATTGAGTCTGGCATGAGCCCAAATGACATGTAGATGGCACAAAACTTGCTAGGCTGGAACAATCCCAAGATCTCTTATAACAGAATATTTAAAATTTATAATACGACTTAAGTGAATCTATTACAAATGTTCCCATTTTCAATCTTTTTTGTTAAAGAAACACGCCATCTATATGTCAACTTTTATGAGCTGACTAACATGTAGATGGTCCACTAGCATATATCGTAAACATCATTTGACGACTTCTATTTTACTTGTTCTACATTCTACCCATATCCTCCTACTAGACCATCTACAAGTTAGCTCATAATAAGCTGACATATAGATGGCGTAACTATTTTTGATTATATTTTCATTATTAATTATATTCTGCATATTCAGAAATTTATAATATAACTTTGACAAAGTTTATTTCAGATGTTTTAATCAATATTTATGGTTTTGGTATTTCTTAGGAAATACGCCATTTACATGTTAACTTTTTATGACCTGACTAACATGTAGATGCTCCACTAGGATATATCATAAATCAAACTGATCATTCGACGACTTCTATTTCACTTATTTTCATTCTTCCCATGTGATCCTAATTGACCATCTACAAGTCAGACATTGATAAGTTGACATATAGATGGCGTCGCTATTCATTATATTTTCATTATTCATTGTATTCTTAATATTCCAAATTTCTAATATGACTTTGACTACATCTATTTCAGATGTTTTAATTGAATGTTTGTGGTTTTTGGACTTGGTGGGATTTATTGTCTCTAGGTCCTTTCTTTCATAAAAACAATATAAAAAAATCGTATGGCGACCACCTTAATGTCTAAAGATAGAGGGTAGGTATGTTCTGACAAAATGTGGAGGTTGAAAAAAATATTGGAGGTTAGTGATACAATTGACTCCACTAGCGACCTCCTTGGGGCTTAGAGTTGGCAGCAAATTTAATAAAAATTATGTTTTTGTATGGGTGCCGCCTTAAGGAGTGAGAATAGGTGGAGTAGGTGCAAAAAATGTTGGGAAGGAAAAATTAATGGCCTTCGGTCTTATATTTAACGCCTCTGGGAGCTACTCGGGCCTTTTGTGTATTTTACCCTTTTTAAGGTATTTTTGGGACTTTTTTTTATATTTTTACCACTTTTCCATTACTTTTTGGCTCCGATGAGACATCACCAAAACGTGATGATTATAAATCCAAACTTTTGTTATGGCAGGTAAACTTTTTCTGGCTATGCCGTTTTCAAATTCGAAAAAATTGATTTCACTCCGCCCTAATGTAGATTATCCTCTAAAATATATCATAGAAAAAAAAATATTTCTATATTCGACCCTTCAAATGTATTATAAAAATTCTAAAATTTTATAAAACAGATTTCTATGGAAATTAAAGAGAAAAAGGATAATATTTGACAGAAGACCTTGTTTATTCTATTTCTAATCAAAAGCACTTCTTGGGAAATGACAGTCTATTTGAGTCATTTTTATTTGGTATCATCCCAAGGTTTCGTTTCAGAAGAAATAACAAATTTGTGAACTTTTTCAAAGTTAGAGACCTTGGAGTTTAATCTGTAGTGTATTTATGTACACTTCATTTGTTTTTTATTTCTATTTTCCCTCGACATTGCTCTTACTGACGACATGAGACAACCTCAAGTGTAATCGGAGTCTCTTCCCGCTAAATCTTGGGCAAATTGTCATTGTCAATGTCTTTACGAAAAATGCTAAAAAGAAAGAGAAACAACAAACAAAATGTGGTTTAATGACGTGAGCGGTTTTTCATTGTTTTTATGTGATTTTGAATATCAAAAAAAAGTTTCAATTTCTAATTTGGTTTCGCGTTCAACACACATATCACGCGGCAGTGTATTGCATTCGCTGTTATTATTATTATTATTATTTTTCTGTTTGTCTTTGTCGCGAAATTGTATACTTTTGACATTGAAACTCTCCTCTTTCGAGGTGCTGCCATATGTGGTCGCGCGATTTCAAATTTAATACAAAATTTCTGGTTAAGAAAAAAACAAACAGTTGCGCAATTTAATAAGTAAATAACGAGAAGGGCAACATATGTTTTAGTTGGCGAAAATGCATTAGCCAAACAAATCAATGAAGAACGACGACTCGAATTTCCTTCCTCTCAATATTTAGAATAAACGAAAAATCATGTCACACACCAGATATTGAACAAAACGTTATTTTCTTTTGTCCATCTACTTATTTCTTGTGCTTCTAGTTTTCCAAGTTTTTTTTTCTCCCTCCATATATGTCCTTAGATCTATGTTGCAATTTGAATATGTTGTCCATTCTCTCTCTCTATCTGTCTCTAGTTTTTCAATAAACTTGGGATTATAGTTAACAAAAGTTTTAACAAGTAAATCCTAAACGGAAAGATAAAATATGTCAATGTTGTGAATGCTCTTATCCCGGTCCCCGGTCTTTCCACGCAGAGACTTTAAGCCGGACAAGGACAATCCCTGACTTATAGGAGGAGGAGAAGGGGAAGCTTTGCCTCCTCTTTTATCCTTCTCCTCGCATGACAATAAAAAACTATTTATCATATGGAAGCAAAATGTTGCAGCGCAGATAAATCTCTTCGGCTGCATATGGTGTGGTGTGGGGTGCTTGGTTCATATGTTTCCACAGGCAGTACACAATGTTTATTAAAAACTACTGCTGCTGCTGTTGCACCACTTGATGCCACACCCAACTGCACACACTGTGCCAGGATCAAATCTTTCAGATTGATGCAAAGCAGCAGCACATGTATCTCTGGAGGATAAATAACGAAATTGTTGCCATTTTCAATTTTAAATTAAATCAATTTCAAAGCAAATCTTTACAGTTATTGCAAATGTTGCACTTTTGTTTATAGAGTTGAACTTAATGAAGATATTCGTTCCAAACGAGGTTGGCTTGGAAAGTGTTCTTTGAATAGACTTTTATATATCATTCAAAGACCATAAACTATTCACCATTGCATCTTCTAAAGTCCCGATTACACTATCCTATAAGTCGTTAGATCTGCCAAAAAGTATTTGACAAATTTCTGACCACGAGTGGCAATTGTTTACGAATGAAGGTCATTTTAGAATTGTACATTCTTATGATGAATCGACATAGGAATCCTTGTGATCCTTGCATTTAAGGTATAGGATGCGTTCAGCAATATTACTTCAAACACTAGAAAATTTTTGTGGAATATTTTAACCCTCTAGCTGCTCAATTTTTGGGTCTTTTTGATACCTTTTGTGAGGGAGTTCAATATTTGCCCATTTTACGCATTCTTGTGATGAATCGTTACAGGAAACCTTGTGATCTTAAGATTTTAAGTATAGGATGTGTTCATCAATATTACTTCAAACACTACGAGGAACATTTTTGTGGAATATTTTAACCCTCTAGCTGCTCAATTTTTGGGTCTTTTTGGTACCTTTTGTGAGGGGGTTCAATATTTGTCCATTTTACATTATTCTTATGATGAATCGACATAGGAAACCTTGCGACCCATACATTTTAAGAAAAGGATGTATTCAGCAACGTTACTTAAAACACTAAGAGGAACATTTTTGTGGAACATTTTAACCCACTAACTCCTCAATATATGGGTCTTTTTGGTCCATTTTTCTACATAAGGGTAAAAACAGGGGTTTGACGGCTCAAAATGTTCTAGAAAAATATTTGCCATGAAATTCCGCTATAAGTTTAACTCCAAGATCAATTTAAATGCCAGAAATAAGTCAAAACTTAAATTCCTTATTTTAGGGTAAATTTCATACTTTTTCTGAAATGGTGCTAAATTGTAACACAAAACTGCGTTTTAGGGGAGTGGTGTGAATGGAAAAAATATTCTGCGTCAAATTTCACCATAAGTCAACGAATAAAAGAAAGCTGTATATATAATATATATAAATAAAATATCACTGCCAATTTGGGTAATTATTAAATAGGAAATTATTTATTAATTTTGTATTTATTAATTTATATATTAAATTTTTTATTATTCAATAAGTGAATGAAGTCCACAAATGGCCAGTCTGTTATGACTTAAAATTTGTATAGCTGAAGATCAGCCTTTCTACCATCAAGTCATACGTTGACATACAGATGGCGTGACTATAGTTCTTTAATTTGGAATATAGTGTTCTCGCAACAGAGCCGATAATAAAATATATTGAAAGACCAACAACATTCTTGAACCTGTAAAATATAATAGACCAGTAGATAATCCATTCTTCCATTCATATTCACATGTAGCTGGCTCTGCCTTACTGACATGTTGTGATAAATAATTGTATTTCCTCAGAGGAGAAGGAAAAATGTCCACAAAACCTGGACAATATTTGATATGAAGAGACGTTGTTAATGGCATTTCTAAGCAAATGCAATTTGATTAGAAAATATAAAATATATTTCGGATATTTGAGACATTTTTATTTAGCAACAAATTATTGAACTTTTTCAAAGTTGGATCCCTTGGAGTTTAATTCGTATGGAAGAACCTTTATATATGTTTATGTATATTATATTTCTGATTTGCTATTATTTTCGCTAGACATTACTCTTACTGTCATGACAAACTCAAGTGTAATACTACCTACCTTCCTCTCAGGTATGACCGCCGTTAAATTTCTGTTTTAGAGATGTTTTATACGCTTTTGCACAAAAGGGACCAAAAAGACCCCTATATTGAGTAGCTAGAGGGTTGAAATGCTTTACATAAATGTTCCTTGTAGTGTTTTAAATAATATTGCTGAACACATTGTATTCCTAAAGTGTAAGCATCACAAGGTTTAACCCCTGTTTTAGGGATGCTTTTACGCTTTCGCACAAAAGTGACCAAAAAGACCCCTATATTGAGAAACTAGAGGATTAAAATATTCCACAAAAATGTTTCTTGTAGTGTTTGAAGTAATATTGCTGAACACATTCTATACTTAAAATGCCAGGATAACAAGGTTTAACCCCTGTTTTTGGGGTGTTTTTACGCTTTTGAAGAGAAGGGACCTAATAGATCCCTATATTGAGGAGCTAGAAAGTTAAAATATCTCACAAAAATTTTACTTGTAGTGTTTTAATTAATATTGCTGAACATATAATATTCCTAAATTGTAAGGCTCACAAGGTTTAACCCCTGTTTTAGGGATGTTTTTACGCTTTTGCACAAAAGGTATCAAAAGTACCCCTTTATTGAGGAGCTAGAGGATTGAAATATTCCACAAAAATGTTCCTCGTAGTGTTTGAAGAAAAATTGCTAAACAGATTATATTTCTAAAGTGTAAGGATCACAAGGTTTAAACCCTGTTTTAGAGATGTTTTTACACCTTTGCACAAAAGGGACCCAAAAGACCCATTTATTGAGTTGTTAGAGGGTTGAAATGTTTTACAAAAATATTCGTCGTAGTGTTTGAAGTAATATTGCTGAACACATTCTATACTTAAAATGTAAGGATCACAAGGTTTAACCCTTGTTTTAGGGGTGTCTTTTACGTTTTTTCCATAAAAGGGACCAAAAAGAGACCTACATTGATTAGCTAGAAGGTTAAAATGTTTCACAAAAATGTTCCTCGTAGTGTTTGAAGAAATATTGTTGACATATCGTATACTTAAAATGTAAGGATCGCACGGTTTTCTAGGTCGATTCATCATAAGAATGTGTAAAATGGGGAAATATCCACCCCCTCATAAAAGGGACCCAAAAGACCCCTTTAATGAAAAGCTAGAGGGTTAAAATGTTCCACAAAAATGATCCTTGTAGTCTTCTAAGTAATATTGCCGAACACGGCATATACTTAAAATGCAGGGATCACAAGGTTTCCTATGTCAATCCATCATAAGAATGTGTAAAATGGGGAAATTTTGACCCCCTCACAAAAGGGACGCAAAAGACAACTTTAATGAAGAGCTATAGGGTTAAAATGTTCCAGAAAAATTTTCCTTGTACTGTTTGAAGTAATATTTCTGAACAAATTATATACCTAAAATGTAATGATTACAAGGTTTCCTATACCGATTCATCGTAGGAATGTGTAAAAGGGGGATATTGATCCTCTTCAAAAATGAGCTCCATACATAAACTTTAAAAAAAACCGATACATGCATCTTCTTCGTTTTCTGATAAACAGAAGTCGTTTACGGCAAACACACTAAACATTTGTCATAAATGTCCATGGGGTTTGCGATAAACGTAAGTCGTTTGCTACCAACAAATTTCGCAATCGAATTTCTTTTGCCTAACTTTTCGTTTGTGGATTTTCGTTCGTATTTTTTTACTGCTTATAATGATTATCTTTCTACAACATATATTTCCCCCTCTTTCAGAATATAGTAATTTTTTTTGTTCAACAGTTTATTCGCAGAAATCGAATTTAAAGCTTTTCCACTGCAAGCCTTTTACGTTTTTAATTTTCTGAGAATTTTGTGTGTATTTTCACAAGCTTCTCAATGACAACCTTTCTGTTTCCGTCCCACCGGTATTGAAATCTTCATTAAATACCTCAAAATTCCAATACCTTGTCTTCTTGCAGAGGACAGACATGAGATAGTGTCTCCCCTCAAAGAAAATGATGCCGCGTTTTTCTTCTTTCTATCTTCTTTTTACACTAATTAAACCTTTCGTTTCTCTATTAGGAGCAATTAAAAACGATGATGCCAAAGAACTTACTTCTTTCTCTACCACACCATGTTACAGCCATCCTTCTTTGGTTTCTTCTCAAAGAGTTATGACGCTGAGCACTATGTGAGTGACTGTGTAATCGTTAACGATTTGTCTGTGTTCAACTACTACAAGTCCTGCTGCTGTAAAAATTATAAATCTCACACAAATAATTGACCAAAAAACTCCAACCCCTCGACAAGAACAAGAGATATATACTTCATGTTGCAGTTAAGTCAACAACTTGCAACAATTTGCTATAGTTGCGGGCTTCCTTTTCTTTTGCAACATTGTTGTAAATAATCCTTTAAGGATTTTTTTCAGGGCACTGTTTTTTGGTGAAACACATTTTTATGGATGTTTTGTGGAGGGTGAGTGAGTTTATCTATGTGGCATTACTAAGCAAACATGGGGTTTGGGGGGGTTTGAGGATAAAACAGGTAGAGCCAGTCGGGCAACACGTCCTGTCGCTGGTGTGATGTCTGTGTGAAGGGAGGAAGTAAAGGCAACACACAGACCGAACGACCACCGTTCATATTCATCAGTTTGTGCAGTTGAAGAAACTGTGGGTTGGGGTTTTGTTTCTAGTGGGGTTTCCGGGGTTTATCCTTTTTTCGCATTCGCACGTTTAACTTGGCATTTACTGCTGATGTTTTCCTTTCGCCGTCCGTCCTTCCTCTAATATTATGCATTTAAATGTTTGTTGTTAAAAAAGAAGAAGAGGCGACGCCGACGACGACAATAACTTGGTTAAAAAGGAAAGACAAATTGTCACACATTTTGCAAAACAAAAAGAATTGTTGCGAAATGATTGCTTTTGTTGTAGGTGTTGTTCAAGTGCCACACAGAGTGTAACGCTTAAGTACTTGAGTGGGGTGGGGGAGGAGACGTGGCAGCTTGAAATTTCAAGGAAACCAGGCACACACCGCTGACAACATAAATATGCCCCGTAACGTAACGTTGCATATGCTGGCTGGCTCTGTGTATCCGTGAAATAATAACCCAAAGGTTGTTGCACGCCAGCACAACAATTGTTGTCCGCCAGAAAATATAAACAAAACACAGCCGGATTTTGCCACAATCCCTGTTACTTCCCGTTTTTTCTGTTGTTGTGTTCCTTAAATGTTTTTTTTTTCTTCTTGTTCATTTATAAAGTTTATAACAATTTTTAAAATATATTTTTCAGAATATTTAAGAGACTGTCTGTACTTACAACTGTTATGGGATAGAATGGATTTATGATGGTGAACAGCAAAATGTGATTTGGCCTTGTGGATTCGGGGCGTTTTCTTCTCAGATCGTCATTGGATTTATTCATCAAGGGCTGTTGTTGACTTTGGCCGGTGGTCTGTTAAAACAAAAGAAACAATTTTAGGAAATTAGTTAACAATTCAAGACTTTTTTAAAAATATAAAATTTTTTATTAAACTTTAAAATATTATAAATAACAAGGACCTCTATATTTTGCCATACTAATACTGGGAAAATGTCAAAAGGCACCTAAAAGACCCCTATAGTGTGGAGGTAGAGGGTTAATATGTTCGACAAAAATGTATTTTAATTTTTGCAGAAAGGGGACCAAAAACACCACTATATTGAGCAGCTAGAGGGTTAATATGTTCCACAAAAATGTTCCTCATAGTTTTTGAAATAATATTGCTGAACTCATCCTATACCTTAGATGCAAGGATCACAAGGATTCCTATTCATCATAAGAATGTGTAAAATGAGAAAATATTGACCCCCCTCACAAAAGGGACCAAAAAGACCCCTATGTTGAGCAACTAGAGTCTTGGAATGTCTCACAAAAATATTCCTCGTAGTGTTTGAATTTCTATTGCTGAACATATCATATACCTAAAATGTAAGGGTCACAAGGTTCAACCCCTGTTTTAGGGGTGCCTTTAGGTTTTTGCACAAAATGCACCCAAAAGACCCCTATGTTGAGGAGCTAGACTCTTGAAATGTTCCACAAAAATTTTCCTCGTAGTGTTATAAGTAATATTGCTGAACACATCATATACCTTAAATGCAAGGATCACAAGGTTTAACTCCTGTTTTAGAGGTGTTTTTAGGCTTTTGCACAAAAGGGACCCAAAGGACCCCTATATTGAAGAGCTAAAGGTTTAATATGTTCCAAAAAAAAATTCCTCGTAGTGTTTTAAATAATATTGCTGAACACATTCTATACTTAAAATGTAAGGGTCTCAAGGTTTAATCCCTGTTTTAGGGGTGCTTTTTACCCTTATTGCTTAAAGGGACCAAAAAGAATACTTTACTGAGCAGCTAGAGTCTTGAAATGTTCCACAAAAATGTTCTTCGTAGTGTTTTAAATAATATTGCTGAGCATATCCTATAGTTAAAATGTAAGGTTTAACCCGCGTTTTAGTGGTGCTTTTACGCTTTCTCACAAAAGGCACCCAAAAGACCCCTAATTTTGGCAGCTAGAGGGTTAACATGTTCCAAAAAACATTCCTCGTAATGTTTTAAATAATATTGCTGAACACATTCAGTACTTAAAATGTAATGGTCACAAGGTTCAATCCCTGTTTTAGGGGTGCTTTTTACCCTAATTGCTTAAAGAGACCAAAAAGAATACTTTACTGAGTAGCTAGATGTTTACAATATTCCACAAAAATGTTCCTCGTAGTCTTTTTAGTAATATTGCTGAATACGACATATACTTAAAATGCAAGGATCACACGGTTTCCTATGTCGATTCATCACAAGAATGTGTAAAATGAGAAAATTGAAAAAATTTACCCCCTCACAAAATGGACCCAAAAGACCCCTATATTGTTGAGCTCGAGGGTTAAAATGTTCTACAAAAACATTCCTCGTAGTGTTTTCAGAAATATTGCTGAACACATCCTATGCCTAAAATGTAAGGATCATAAGGTTTTCTATAACGATTCATCATAAGAATGCGCAAAAACCTAAACCTAAAAAACCTAAACCTAAAAAAAGTGGTCACAAACTGGGCATATTCATGAACTTAATGTGGCGACCAACTAGGAATAGTGGCGACCAGCTAATTTAGGCGACCAACAAAATACTGAAAATTCCAATAAAAAAATACCTAAAATTCGTCAAAATGAAGAAAATCACAAATAAAAAATTATTTAAAAATTAATAGTTTATTTTAAAAAATATATTAATACTATTTTCTCCATTTTTATCTGTTTTGATGAATTTTAAGTATTTTTTATTGGACTTCAATTCGTAAAATAAAAAAATACCCAAATTCCTAAAGTGGGGAAAATGTGTTCCAAAATTTGGGATTTTGTATTAATGTTTTTTTTTACATTTTGATTAGTTTTCATAAATTTAAGGTATTTTTTATTGGGCATCGATTCGTAAAAAAAAAATAAACGAATTCCCAAAGTGGGGAAAATGTGTTCCAAAGTTGGGGATTCTGTATTAATGTTTTTTTTACATTTTGATTAGTTTTCATAATTTTTAGCTATTTTTATTGGGCCTCAATTCGAAAAATAAAAAATGACCGAATTCCCAAAGTGGGGAAAATGTGTTCCAAAATTGGGGATTTTGTATTAATGTTTTGTTTTTTACATTTTAATTAGTTTTCATAAATTTTAGCTATTTTTTATTGGGCCTGAATTCGTAAAATAAAAAATAACCGCATTCCCAAAGTGGGGAAAATGTGTTCCAAAGTTGGGGAATTTTTATTAAAATGATCGACATGCTTTTTTACCTTCTTTATCAGTTTTGATGAATTTTAAGTATTTTTATTGGACTTCAATTCGTAAAATAATGAGAGATGTGATGTGGAATGACCAAAACTTGTATTTTTGTCAAAATGTAGTATTCACAAAAGCTACAGTAACTCAGCCAATTACTAAGGGATTTTTAAAAACAAAGCGTCATTTTACTGCTTACTAAATGTGTTATTTAAATAAATTTACAAGTTTTATGGTTACCAAACAAAAAACATAAAAAAGTTGACAATTACTATAGAAAATAAAAATAAAATGATTGCTGGACAAAATCACAAAGATTTCTTAAGTTTTCTTGAAAAAGATATATATTTATCTAGGTTTCTTCTTTTTAAATCCCACGATAAAGTGAATATCGATTGTTATCCTACTAAGCTACAGTCTTATAAGAGTGCAAAGGAACGAAAAACCTGTGTTTGAGTGTCTGAGAAATATCAAATACAGATTCTTGTTTTTCTCCACAATACCTACCAGTAAAAATAATATCACTCCCCAGAGTTTTTGGACTGTCTCACAGTTCTACCTGTCTGCAACACCATTTTCCCCGTATATCCGACCCTACAGGCCCATCTATATTCATATTCATGTCCATATTCCTATGTCTGTTCCTCCTTTTCCCACTATACTTATTTTTACCTATCTATCACTATGATTTTTTGACTGTCTATCGACTTTTTCCTTTCCGCTCCGCTCTTCCACTCTTTAGACTATCTGTATCTCTCCCTCCTCCTTGAGTCAATCTTGTCAGACTTCTTTAACAATTTTCATATTTGACTTCATTCAACTTTAGTTGAGGTCTTATGGCACCACCTCTGGCCTTCCCTTTGAATGGCAAACTTCGACCTGAATTCCCTTAACTAGGCTATAGGTTGGTTGGTCAGTCAGTGAAGAAAACGCTGACAACAACCATATGCTGCTGCTGCCGCATGCATTAACCCGTGCGCTTAGCAACAAAATGGTTTGTCAAAATTTTGACAGTTGCACAAAAATGCTGTTGCTGTTGTTGGGTTGTTTGGCTGTGTTGCTGCTGCTAATTAACGCAAATTATTTTTTGAAAACTCAAGTGAAGTGAACTGATTTCGTTCGTTTTTTTATACGGAATTAAATAACATGCGCTCTTATTATGTCGAAACTACTAAACAGACATTTTAATTAGAGCAACCAAGGCAGGCAGGCATCATCTTCTGCAGCAGCAGCTCCGCTCCTCCCTACGAAGAAACACCTTTGCTTTCGACACAAACGACGACGAGACAAGTGAAATAAAAATAAAAAATATGAACTTAAAGAAAGCAAAAACAGATATAAAACAAAACACGCTAAATGGATGACAACAACACCTGTAAATTTTCTCATTAGAGATTCCATTTAGAAAAGAATGTATATGTACGTCTAACTGACTGACTGAGTGAGTGAATAGTACACGACGCAAGTAGTTTTTAGATTTTCTTTCTTTTTGCATTTTTTTCTCTGAAAAACTAGAAAGCAAACACGCCTGGCAAGCTGTAGCAGTAGTACTTGCGTCAATATCTGCACTACGGCAAACAGACAACGCGTTTGGTGTGTGGAGGCCAACCTAAGGGGGCACAAATGGGGCCACAAGGTGACAGGTAAGTGGTGGAACAGCCAACCAACCAGCTAGATAGGTATGAATTGTAATAATCATTACTCTCGTATAATTATTTAGACAAGTGGTCATTAAAAGTTGAACACATAACTTTGCAATTAAACACTGGCCCTAACACTGTCCGACCCACCCCACTCCACCTCTCTCATCATAGTTTAATAGGCATAGCGCCGAATACGGAATGGAACGAGCACCAGCAGCTCGGGCCGAACAATCGGCCAACAAACACATTTAACACCCCGAAAAAAAACAGAAGCCAACATCGGACGTTTTAATGGCACAGCAACCAAAAAACAAAAAAAAAAAAAAACAATGGAAATCGACAAAGCACAGTGCCTTGAAAACAAACGGAAGGAGGGAAATACTGAGCTCTATCTAAAAACTTAGCAGATGATTTTTTGCAAAAAAAAAATAAATGAGAACAAATAAAAAATAAATGAAAAAGTAAGAAATATAAAAAATAGATGAAAAAAGAAAATGAAAAATAAAATAAAAACAAATAAAAAATAAATGAAAAATAAAAAGTAAAAAATACTACAAAAAGAATAAAAACAATAAATAAAAATTAATTAAATTATAAAATTAATTAGAGAAATTATTTTTTGATTTATTTATATTTTATTTTTTCATTTATTTATTTATTTTATCATTTATTTATATTTTATTTTTTCATTTATTTATTTATTTTATCATTTATTTATTTATTTTATCATTTATTTATTTATTTTCTTAATTATATACTTTTTTTATTATTTTTTTGTTTATTTTTTTTGTTTATTTTTTATTTTTTTGTTTATTTTTTATTTTTTCATTTACATTTGTTTTTATTTCTTTTGCATTAATTTTCATTGAAAAAATATAAAAACTAAAAAATAAATGAAAAAAGAAAAAAATAAATGAAAAAGGAAAAATAAATGTAAAAAAAGAAAAATTAATAAAAAAGTAAAATAAATAAAAAAGAAAAAATAAATAAAAAAGAAAAAATAATTAAAAAAGAAAATAATAATAATAAAATCAAAATAAATTTATTTTTTTCTTTTTTATAATTTTATTTTTTTCTTTTTTATTTATTTATTTTTTCTTTTTTATTTATTTATTTTTTCTTTTTTATTAATTTATTATTCCTTTGTTTTTAATATTTAATTTATTTATGTTATATTTCATTTATTTCATATTTTTAATTTGTTTTTTTATTTTTTCATTTATTTATATTTCATTTATTTAATATTTTTAAATTTGTTTTTTTATTTTTTTTCATTTATTTCTTATTTTAATTTTTTCATTTATTTATTTTTTGTTTTTTCATTATTCTTATTTTAATTTCTTATTTTAATTCTTATTTCTTATTTTAATTTTTCATTTATTTATTTTTAATTTTATATATTTTTCATTTATTTATGTATTTCATTTATTTATATTTCATTTATTTTATATTTTTAAATTTGTTTTTTTTTTTTATTTTTTCATTTATTTCTTATTTTAATTTGTTCATTTATATATTTTTTTCGTTTATTTTTTCATTTATTTTTTACCTTCTCATTTATTTTTTATTAATTTTTGTTTTTCATTTATTTTGATTTTTTTCATTAATTTTTTTCATTAATTTTTTTTCGTTTATTTTTTATTTTTCATTTATTTTATATATTTTTCATTTATTTTATTTTTTTTTTTCATTTATTTTTTGCTTTTTATTTTTAATTGTTCATTTAAGTTTTCAATTGTTTTTTTATTTGTATTTTTTATTTCATGTATTTTTTATTTATTAGTTTTTTATTAATTTTTTTATTTATGATTTTTTTTATTTATGTTTTTATATTTTTTTCCCTTTTTATTAATTTTTATTTTATACTAGCTGAACCCCGCCCGCTTCGCCAGGCAAAAAAACAAATGGTTAAAGCTCTCAATAACACTTTTGCCACGCCCACTCCACCCACAAAATGAAAATCCAAATTTCTACGTCATATTTATCATTCTCGTGGTCAGTAATATATACGTTCCAATTTTCAGCCTTCTAGCTCTCAAAAACACTATTGCCACGCCCACTCCGCCCACAAAATGAAAATCCAAATTTCGGCATCATATTTATCATTCTCGTGTTCAGTAATATATACGCTACAATTTTCAGCCTTCTAGCTCAAAAAACACTTTTGCCACGCCCACTCCGCCCACAAAATGAAAATCCAAATTTCTACATCATGTTTATCATTCTCGTGGTCAGTAGTATATATGTACCAATTTTCAGCCTTCTAGCTCCCAAAAACACTATTGCCACGCCCACTCCGCCCATAAAACGAAATTCCAAATATTGGCATCAAATTGATGTTTCTCGTGGTCAGTAATATATGTACCAATATTCAGCCTTCTAGCTCCCAAAAACACTATTGCCACGCCCATTCCGCCCACAAAATGAAAATCCAAATTTCCATTTTTTTTAAACCCGTGCTGAGAAAATACATTTCCAACAAAGTACAATCATCAAAATCGGTTTGGCCAATCTCGAGTTATGGGATTACATCGCTTCGGACACTTTCTTATATATATATAGATTTCTTATTATTTATTTTTTCATGATTGTCATAATATGACGAGGCAAATTCTTGAGTAATGATACAATTGTTAATCACAAGATGAAGTAGAAAGAAATAAACAAAACGAGCAGGGAATTTCAATATGAGCTCGATGACAGCGATGACAAATTTGCTCGCTTTTTTGTTTCTCAACACTGTGCGCCGCTGTTGGCTTTGTCTACACAATATTGTTCGCACCAAAGTTCACAAGCTCCCATGAAAACGAAAGACAATAACAAACACAAAGCTGTTTTTGACAAATTAAGAGCATTTAATGAACTTCCGTTTATCATTTTAATGCGGCCATTATCATAATTATCGTTAAAGCCGGACACTGTGTCAGCCGCGTTAACAGCATCCGACAGAGAAGCCAAGAACGGCCATCACACCATCATAACTCAAATGCACTCGACTAACCAACCATGTTCAAGAGAAAAATGAAAAAATCTCCCCTTTTTGGGGAGGAAGGGGGAAGCGCGGGGCAAATACATGATGATGATGACCTTTTCTTTATTTGAAACTTCCCACCAAAACTTGGAGTCAAAACCAACCACAAGAAGTTAGCTGGCCATTCCAAACTCCTTTACTTCCCTAACCTACAAACATTTGAAAGTGCCCAAGTCATGATTTCTGTAATCGACTAATTAATGTTTCACTTTTGGGAGAGATTTCCAGCCCAGGCTGGCTGGCACTGGCAGAATGTCATTTCCAGCACGTTCGATTTGAACGTAGTTCCCCCCTTTGCCCAGACACTTAAGCTTAAACTTTTTTGTGGTCGGTAATGAACTTAATGCCAACGTAAATACAAGTGGCTCGAACACCAGGAGAAAAAAACATTCAAGTCATTACACCTTATGTTACTTTTAGCCAAGTTGTGTGCTACCAACGCCAACTTATAAAATTTGATTTATGAACCACAGCACAGCCGCCTGACTGGCTTTCCTCTTCATTGTGGCTCTTTTTGGAGTAGCTCTCGCATTCACATTAATTAGTTGCGATTTTCAAGCGTTTATTGCTGCTGTTGCCGCTGCTACTTTTATGTGCGGTTTTATGTTAGAGTGCTGTATGTATTGTGTTAGGATTGTTGGGAGGAGGAGCACGTAAAGGGTGGCGGGTTAGAACCCCAACCCCAGTGATCTGTTATTTTTCCGATGCTCTGGCAAACTTTTAATAACGTTAATTAATGTTGATTTAGAATGAAAGCTGCACAAGAAGTGAATCATCGTTGATAGCCAACATTTTTGGTAAATAACGGTCATAAAAAGCCAGCAATTTTCGAAAAGTTCTGCCACATGTGTACTTCTCTTCTGCGAGTCTTAATTATCTTTGAAATCATTAAAACTAGAGAGATAAAACAGATAGCAACCGTTAAAAATAAGAGGGCACAGAGGACGCCATCTGTTGGTGGCAGGATTAAATAGGAAATATGGCAACCAACTAGGAAAAGTCACCAAATAAAATTAGGAATAGTCTCAGCAAGAAATACTAGGAATAGTCATCAGCTAAAAGTGGTGACCAACTGGCCATAGTCATCAGCTAAAAGTGGCGAATTACAAAGAATAGTCATCAACTAAAAGTGGCGACCAACCAGGAAAATCAAAAACAAGAGGTCACAGAGCGCCATCTGTAGGTGACATGATCAAATATGAAAAGTGGCGACCAACTAGGAATAGTCTCAGATAAAAGTAGCAACCAAATAGGAATAGTCTCAGCTAAAAATGGCGATAAAACAGGAAAAATAATCGACTAAAAGTGGCGACCAACTAGGAATAGTCTCAGATAAAAGTAGCGACCAACTTGGAATAGTCATCAACTGAAAGTAAAGATCAACTAGGAATAGTCATAAACTAGAAGTGGTGACCAACTGGACACAGTCTCAGCTAAAAGTGGCGACCAACTTGACATAGTTATCGTCTACATGAGGCGACCAACTGGGCATAGTCATTTGCTTAAAATGGCGATCAACTAAGAATAGTCATTCGCTAAAGATGGCGATCGACTATATATAGTCATTATCAGACATAGTCATCAGCTAAAAGTGGCGACAATGTGGACATAGTCAATAACTAAAAGTGGCGACCAACTAGGAGTAGTCTCAGCTAAAAGTGAGACTACTCCAACGACCAACCAACTGGGCATAGTCTCAGACAAAAGTGGCGACCAACTTGGAATAGTCATTAGCTACAAGAGAGGACGATAACTAGTCTACATTAGGCGACCAACTGGGCATAGTCATTTGCTTAAAATGGCGATCAACTAAAAATATTCATCCGCTAAAGATGGCGATCGACTGGGCTAAAAGTCTTAATCAAAGTCAACTATCATAACTACATAGACAGTCGATAACAACTACTGATTAAACAAAATCAGCTATCAGAGGTCTATAGTTGGAAACTAATATTTATGTAGTCGCCACCAAGATAAAATCTTCAAATATTATTGAAACAATCCCCTCACAACTATCAACATTTATATAACCTGACCAGCTAAAAGTGGCGACCAACTGGTAATGGCAAACGACTGGTATTGGCGACCAACTAGAAATGACGATCAACGAGAAATAGGAATCAATTAGAAATGGCGACCAACGTGAAGAGCCGTTGAGTTAGAAGTGGCGATCAACTGGAAATGAGAACCAATTACAAATGACGACCAACTTGAAGTGGCGATCTACCAGAAATGGAGACTAACTTCAAATGTCATCGAGCGAGTTATTGAAGAAGGAGTAGTATTGTATCACAAGACCAGGTTCAACTAACAATAGTCATATCAGTGGAAATTTATAAAGGGTGATTTTTTAAGAGCTTGATAACTTTTTTTAAAAAAAAACGCATAAAATTTGCAAAATCTCATCGGTTCTTTATTTGAAACGTTAGATTGGTCCATGACATTTACTTTTTGAAGATAATTTCATTTAAATGTTGACCGCGGCTGCGTCTTAGGTGGTCCATCCGCTTAGTCCAATTTTGGCATTTCCACGTTTTTGAGTAACAGAGACCCAATTGGTGCGAACGGCGACGAATCGAAAATTGGTGGTCATCATTAACACTGGCCGATACAGCTGCGATATTTTCTTCAGTTCGCACTCTACGTAAGCGTGTTGGTGGTTTAATGTCCAACAATGTAAATTTGGTGCGAAATTTAGTCACAATAGCCCGAATAGCCGCTTCAGTGGGTCGATTAAACTGACCATAAAATGGAAGCGCGCAATGAACTTTCTTAACAGAGCACGCATTTTGATAATAAAATTCAATAATTTGCAAGCGTTGTTCGTTTGTAAGACGATTCATGATGAAATGTCAAAAAAATCACTCTTTATATTTCATCTCAAAAGTTGGTCGCCACCAAGATAATGACGCCAAATATTATTGAAGAAGACCCTCGCGACTAACAGCTTGTATATTAGCCAGACCAACTAGAAGTGGCGACCAACAAATTATTAATGGCGATCAACTTGAAATAGGGAGCAATTAGAAACGGCGCCCAACTAGAAGTGGCGACCAACTAGAAATTGTGACCAACTAGAAATGGCGGCCAACTACAAGTAGGAACCAACTGGAAGTGGCGACCAACTAGAAGTAGGGACCAAATAGAAGTAGGGACCAACTTGAAGTAAAGACCAACTTGAAGTAAAGACCAACTTGAAGTAAAGACCAACTAGAAGTTGGGACCAACTAGAAGTAGGGACCAACTTGAAGTATAGACCAACTAGAAGTGGCGACCAACTAGAATTGCGGACCAACTTGAAGTAAAGACCAAGTTAAAGTGGCGACCAATTGGAAGTGACGACCAACTAGAAGTGGCGATCAACTTGAAGTAGTGACCAACTAGAAGTGGCGTCCAACTAGAGAAAACAACCGACTAATATTGGCAAGACACTTAAAGTGACGATCAATTGCGGATGAGGACCATCTAGAAATGACAACCTACAAGAAATGAAGACCAACTGGAAATGGTTTTACACAAGTTATTGGAAAGTGCTCTTTTATCAAAAGATCCGATAACCTTTAACAACACTCATATCTATCAGTGCCACTTATCTCTCAACTGGCTGCATTAAAGTACTTACGAGTCATCCACTTTTTTGACAATGTAATTACCAACAAGTTTTTTGTTCTTTCACATTTCTCTTTATATCTAGTATAATTGCAAATTAACTATGTATTCGTATATATAATCCGATTACTTAAATACTTCCATTTAATCTTTCATAACGCATTTTTGATAATTTAAACCTTTTAAAGTGTAATTACTGGCAAGAAATCTAGCATAGCTAAAAGCATTCTCTCAAAGCAGCTCATATGCATTTACCATTTACATATATATATATATATATATAGTCTTTGCATCAGCACACAGCCTTTTAGTAGTTTCTATAATAGTTGCTATGTTGGTCTCAAGATATGGAACAATTAAAAACTAATTGAGTTCGTTCTTAGCTTTCATACATCTCTTAATTGAATTGTCTTGCGAGACACTTGTGTAAATAAAAAAAATCTAGACGAACAGAAAAAAATCTATATGAACAGAAAAAATGATGAAGATGAAGGCAGCAGCAGCAACGTCGTCTTCATCTGCATCTTCAGCATCAGCATCATCATCATCGACAACAGACAAAGTGGGCGTGCGTTTCTGCAACAATGGTAGCACGGCAGTCGGTAGCAACAACAACAAACAAACAACCCGGGGCAACACATTTACTTTTTAGTGAAGCATAAACGATGTTCTTTTTTTAAAGCGGCGGCAGCAGCAACAAGAAAAACTCTCAGACAGACAGCCTTTAAAGACTTTTTAACACAAGTGACGGAACGAAAGGGCTAAGGATGGATGACCATCTAAGCAGGCCTCATACCAGCAAGTGTTTTGAATCACTCAAAAGAATGTCTAGGAAATTTTGAGAAAACATATTCTAGTTTTAGAGGGCAAACCGAAGGAACTTAAAGACCAACAAGAAGTGGCAAGCAACTAGAAGAGGCGATCAACTAGAAGTGGCGACCAACTCGAATTAGCAACCAACTAGAAGTTGCGACCAACTGGACGTAGCGGTCAACTGACACCCAACCAGAAGTGACGACCAATTAGAAGAGGTGATCAACTAGACCTAGCGGTCAAGTGGCGACCAACCATAAGTGTCGACAAATTAGAAGAGGTGACCAACTAGACCTAGCGGTCAAGTGGCGACCAACCATAAGTGACGACAAACTAGAAGAGACGATCAGCAAGACATGGCGACCAATTAGATGAGGCGTCCAACTAGAAGTGACGACCAACTTGAAGTGACGGTAAACTAGAAGAGTCGTCCAGACAGAAGATGTGTCCAACTAGAAGTGGCGACCAACTAGAAGTGGCGACCAACTAGAAGTGGCGACCAACTGGAAGTGACGACCAACTAGAACTAGCGACCAACTAGAGATAGCGGCCAACTAGAACTGACGACCAACTAGGAGAGGCAATCAACTAGACCTAGCGGTCAAGTGGCGACCAACCATAAGTGACGACAAACTAGAAGAGACGATCAGCAAGAAGTGGCGACCAATTAGATGAGGCGTCCAACTAGAATTGACGACCAACTTGAAGTGACGACAAACTAGAAGAGTCGTCCAGACAGAAGATGTGTCCAACTATAAGTGAAGACATACTAGAGTGGCGACCAACTAGAAGTGGCGACCAACTGGAAGTTACGACCAACTAGAACTGGCGACCAACTGGAGATAGCGGCCAACTAGTACTGACGACCAACTAGGGGAGGCGATCAACTAGAAGAGACGACAAACTATAGGTAGCGGCCAATTACAAGTGACGACCAACTAGAAGAGACGATAAACTGGAGGAAGCGACCAACTCTAAGTGGCGACCAACTAGAAGTGAAGACATACTAGAGTGGCGACCAACTAGAAGTGACGATCAACCAAAAGTGGCGACCAACTGGAAGTTACGACCAACTAGAACTGGCGACCAACTAGAGATAGCGGCCAACTAGAACTGACGACCAACTAGATGTGGCGGCCATCTGGAAGTGACGACCAACTAGAAGTGGCGATCAACTAAAAGTGTTGACCAACTAGAAGTTGCTACCAACCAAAGGTGGCGACCAACTTGAAGATGCCATCAACTAGAAGTGGTGGCCTCATAAAAGTGTTGACCACCTAAAAGTCACGACCAACTAGAAGTGGCGACCAACTAAAAATGGCAACCAAATAGAAGTGGCGACCGTCTAGAAGTTTCTTTCAACCAGCACCCAAGCGACTATTATAAGATCGCCAACGACCACAAATATATGCATTAATGTTTGATGCTATGTCGTGGCCTGTCTTCATCCGCCCCTGGCTATACGTACGAGTGATGCATGTGTGCTATACAAAGTAGACTAAACATAAACGAAGAAAAATACGAAGTGGGCCTGTGAAAAAGAATGTAAAATGTTTGAAAATCAACACATACTATTTAAAGCATAAACAATCATTTACAATTCAATTCTTCTCGTATTTACTCGACGTTATAGCAGCTACTTTTAAACGCTTCAGCGTATAAACTTTGTATTGAATACAATTTTTTTTAAACAAAAATCAACGATGCATTAGGTTGATGGGCTGGTGGTCGTCGCTTGGTCAAATGTTTCTTTTGTGTTGCACTTACACATGCCGCCGCCGCTAATGCCGCACCGACATTACCACCAACACCGCCACCACCATTGCCGCCATCATCATCGTCGTCGTCGTCGTCGTCATCGTTTTCGGAGGGGTCGGCGGTCTTGTCTGGTGGTTCCATTAGTCGCTCGTTGGCTTTGGTCTGCTGGGTCTGTTTCTGTCTGTAGTTCGAACTACGTTGTAACCACTGGGTCCTCTCTGAGTGTGTGTGTGTGCTGTGTAGAGGGTTTGTCTTTTGGCCCACAAGCAATTGGCCGAGTTTCTGTTTGGTCGGATGGACATGCACATTTGCAACCATCATAGATGAGAACACGAACCAAGTAAACCATCAGGCGGCAGAATGCAAAAATGTCTATAAAACAATTTAGGCATTCATATGTCCCTCCATCCGTCCGTTCGCCCATCCGTCCACCTTGTGTCTGTCTGTGCCAGTTATTCGTTCGTTCGTTCGTTCGCCTGTGTGCGTGCAGTCTTCTTTACACTTCAAGAATTTCAATGAATTATTTGTGGTCGACTGACTGAATTCTTTGTGATTTCACTTCAAAATGCTGCAGCAGGCCTTTTTTGTCTTCGCTTGGCTATTTATAATGGCCCTCTTGGCTACCAAAACACACACACACACATACACGAGTGTTTACAGCAAACAACAGGCCAAAAACACAACACATCAAATTAAATGTTTTCGTCTAGAGTGTTCAAATTTTGCAGGGTTAGCCAAGTTTACACAAATTGAAGGCTGGGCTACGATGGTCTGGTCTGGTCGGCATTAGCCAACAGACGGCGAGACAAGAGCAGGCAGTCCTCAATCGATGAAGATCAATAGATATAGTCTTCTCCAATTATCATCTAGTACTACCGACAGCTATCGATAAAGTCGACAGATTATTTAATTGACTAGACCGACCGAGCAACTAGACGACAAGTGGCGACCAACTAGAAGTGGCGACCCACTTGAAGTTTCGACCTAGTAGATCTGGCGACCAACTAAAAGTAGCGACCAACTAGAGGTGTTGACAAACTAGACTCGGCGACCAACTAGAGGTGTTGACAAACTAGACTTGGCGACCTACTAGAAATGACAACCAACAGGAAATGGCGATTAACTAGAAGTGGCGACCAACTAGAAGTGGTGATCTACTAGAAGTGGCGAGCAACTATTAGTAACGACCAATAAGAAGTGGCGAACAACTAGAAGTGGCGACCGACTAGAAATGACAACCAACTGGTATTGGCGACCAACTATAAGTGGCGACCAACTATAAGTGGCAACCAACTAGATGTTGCGACCAACTAGAAGTGGCAACCAACTAGAAGTTGCGACCAACTAGAAGTGGCAACCAACTATAAGTGGCGACCAACTATAAGTGGCAACCAACTAGATGTTGCGACCAACTAGAAGTGACGACCAACTATAAGTGACAACCAACTAGAAATGACAACCAACTGGTAATGGTGACTAACTAGAAGTGGCGACCAACTAGAAGTGGTGATCAACTAGAAGTGGTGATCAACTAGAAGTGGTGATCAACTAGAAGTGGTGATCAACTAGAAGTGGCGACCAACTAGAAGTGGCGACCAACTCGAGGTGGCGAGCTAGAAATTGTGACTAACTACGAGTGGCGACCAACTATAAGTTGCGACCAACTATAAGTGGCAACCAACTAGAAGTGGCGACCAACTAGAAGTGGCGACCAATTGGAACTGGCGACCAACTAGAGGTAGCGGCCAACTAGAAGTGTCGACCATCTATAAGTGACGACCAACTAGAAGAGGCATCAACTAGAAGTAACGACCAACTAGAAGTGGCGACCAACTGAAAGTGGCGACCAACTAAAAGTGGCGACCAACTAGAAGTGGCGACCAACTAAAAGTGGCGACCAACTATAAGTAACGACCAACTAATAGTGGCGACCAACTAGAAGAGGCATCAACTAGAAGTAACGACCAACTAAAAGTGGCGACCAACTAATAGTGGCGACCAACTAGAAGTGGTGATAAACTAGAAGTGGCGACCAACGACATGTACTCTGACTATTAAACAGGAGTCTAGGTTAATTTTAAGTCAGTATAGTGTAGCTATTATAATTTTTAATGGTTACATGTATCTCTTAATTATATTTGTCTGTTTTAGAATCTCTCCAAGTTTAATCTTAGTTCCATTAAAACTGACCTTTCAACATTTCAAAGACTGGTTTTTTGTCTCTGAAATTCTAATCTTAGTTTGTTAGGTCCCTGTAACCCGAGCATGGCCATCCCTGCATTATTTCTGCCGTCATTGTGTTGTTGATACTATCTAATACATACTTGAAGTCTACTACAGCGTTTGATATTTTGCAATAGAACACAAAGATTTTCAGCTCAAGTGTGTGTGTGTCTATCGTATGTTGTCTGTGTGTGGGCCATTCTGATCAACAGCAACCAAATTTACAACAGAATAATTCAATTTTGGATACAATTCAATTTGGCCTGAAATAAATAATTAAGAGAAGCAACGACCAACATTCCTTCATTAGATATCGCCGTCCACTTGATATCGCCTTAATTACAGACATTAGTCGGATAGAAAACTAAACGCATAGAAAAGACGACGCTTGAATTTTCATTCGAACACAATCAAAATATTTCAAATACTTGGTCGTAGAATGTAAGACATAAAGCACTGAGGGAATGGTGGAGATGGGTTGAAAAAGAGGAAAGGAAACGAAACGAAAAACGTTTTTGTCATAAATTATTAAAGAACAGCTAAGAAATGCTTACCGCTGTCATAAATGATCAGTGTACGCGGTACCGGTGCACGTACACGTACCCCTACCACATACACCACCGCCCGCGCCATCTCGCCTCTCACGCACCGTTTAAATGTGGCGTTTGGCTATGACGACGTCTCATGATTATGACGACAACGTTGAGGGAAGGAAACGCACACACAACACCAGCATTAACTCTTTCGAATATATCAAAAAATCTGACAAAAAAAAATGACGAAAAGCCAAATCAACGGCAATGGAAAAGGAAACGAAGAAAATAGACATAAACATAGACGCACGGCGATCTAGGCAAGAGTTGGTTGGCTGGGCAGACAGAAAGACGGACGGAGGGACAGACACCGACCACCACTTCTTCATCACCACATGTGTAAGGGATCAAAGTGTGTGTGTGCGTAGGTGATCCAGGGCGCCCAAAACACATCCCATCCACACATACGAGGGTGATATGAAAAGTTCCTTTTTGGACAGAAACTGATAATGACGACCAACTGAAAGAGGCGACCAACTATTTAGAAGAGGCGAACAACTGGAAGAGTCGATCAACTAAAAGTGGCGGCCAACTAGAAGAGGTTATCAACTAAAAGTGGCGGACAACTAGAAGAGGCTATCAACTCAAAGTGGAGACCAATTAAAAGTGGCATTCAACTAAAAATGGCGGCCAACTAAAAGTGGCGACCAACTGAAAACCAGAGACCAAATAAAAGTGGCTTCCAACTAAAATAGGCGACCCAACTAAAAGTGGCGACCATCTGAAAATGACGCCCAACTGAAAACTAGCGACCAACCAAAACTGGCGACCAACTGAAAGTGGCGACCAACTAAAAGTGGCGACCAATAAAAAGGGGCGAACAACTAAAAGTGACGACCAACTAAAATACTCAGTTTTTCATTCGGTGCTATTTTCTCGATTTACTTTTTAAGAAATACAGACAGAAGCATGTCATTTGAAGTATTTTTAGCAGACATTCTACTATTTCATTTGATATCCATATCGTCCCGATATGGCTAGCAGAAGTACGAAAATAAATTATTAAAACATCTATATGATATTTTCATATTTTACTTTTTAAGGGGAAAATTTAAAATGGTTGTTAAAGGATAGAAGCATGTAATTTTAATTATTTTCAACAGTAATTTTTCTCTTTCATTTGATATTCATATCGCCCTGATATGGCTAGCAGAAGTACGAAAATTAATTATTAAAACATCGATCTATTTTCATATTTTATTTTTTTTTTAAGGAGAAAATGTGAAATGGTTGTTAATGGCAGATCAATACAGATATAAGCTTGAAATTGAAATTATTTTTAACAGAGATTCTACTCTTTCATTTGATTTCCATATCGCCTTTGTATGGCTAGGAAAAGTACCGAAAAAAATACTAAAACATCTTTACGATATTTTCATATTTTACTTTTTAGCAGGAAAATGTGAAATAGTTGTAAATGGTAAACTAATACGGATATAAGCATGTAATTAAAAGTATTTTTAACGTACATTCTTCTCTGTCATTTGATACCCATGTCATCTTTGTATGACTAGCAGAAGTTGGAAAATAAATTATTAGAAAATCTATATGATATTTTCATATCTTACTTTTTAAGGGGGTAATGTTAACTAGTTGTTAATGGTAAACCAATAGTACAGATAGTAGCATGTAAATTAAAGTATTTTTAGCAGACATTCTTCCCTTTCATTTGATACCCATATCGCCTTGGTATGGCTATCAGAAGTACCAAAATAAATTATAACATCTGATATTTTCATAATTTACCTTATCAAGGGAAAAATATGATATCGTTGTTAATGTTAAAACAGTAACACAGATATAGAAGCATTTAAAGTATTTTTAACAGACATTCTTCCTTTTCATTTGATATCCATATCACCTTGGTATGGCTGGCAGAAGTACAGAAATAAATTATTACAAAATCTATATGATATTTCCATTTTTTACTTTTTAAAGGGAACATATGAAATGGTTCTTTATGTTAAACCAATAATACGGATAGAAGCATGTAATTTAAAGTATTTTTAACAGACATTCTTCTCTTTCATTTGATACCCATATGGTTTTTGTATGGGTCGCAGAAGTGCCGAAATAAATTATTAGAACATTTATGTGATATTTTCATATTTTACTTTTTAAGGAGGAAATGTGAAATGACTGTAATGGTAAACCAATAGAAATAGTATCATTTAATTTAAAGTATTTTTAATAGACATTCTGCTCTTTAATTTGATATCCATATCACCTTTGTATGGCTCTCAGAAGTACCGAAATAAATTATTGTATTTTATTGTCGAATTTTGCCAGCAGCCAATGAAATATTTTTTGCCAAAACATACGAAGCGAACCTCGTACTTGTAAGCATACCTTTATGATGATCATGTGTAGCTGATGTTGTTGAAGACAGACACACTCACGCACACATTGTTGTTGCTGTGGTTGTGGTGGTCTCTCTAATGCTAAATATTGTCGGATTAATATTCGAGGGAGGATCTCTCTGATGTGTTTGCATGGATTATGGATTTATGAACCACAAAAACAACAACATCACAGCCGTCAACGTCATGACAACACCAAAAACAACAACAACAACATCCCATAAAACCATTAACAACATTTAAAAAGTTTGGCACACAAAAATATGTGTTTTCTTTTTGTGAGCATTTGGCGGTTTGTGGGTTTCCATCATCATCATCATAATTATAATGTTGATGAGGATGATGATGATCATTATCATCAATTTGTTGAAAAATTATTTTGAAATTTATGTTTTTATTAAAATAAATAACACATAAAGAATAAGAAAAAGCAAACTAAAATTTGTTTATTTACATAAAAAAAAGAAAGAAAAAAAAAACATTTTAAAAATGTATTAATTTTCCCATTTGTTTAGCCAGACAGAGAGAGGGGAATACAAAAAAAAAACACTAAATAACGATCGATCGATCTCTTACTCTCTCTCTCTCCCTGTACAGTGTTACACAAAAGTGTGTGATGTTTTTTGGTTCTTTTAGTTCTACCCAAACTATTTAAACTATTTTATTTTTAGCTTGAACTTTTTCTTGTTTTCTTTTTTTCGTCGATTTTTTTGTGGTTATTTTTAGTTGGTTGTCTTGCCATTTTTTAGTGGCCTGTAATTTGTTTTGAGCATTTATTTATCTGTGTTTTTTTTTTTCGGAAAACTTTTTACAGTTTTTCAAATGGCTGCGCGTTCATCATGTAGTTGTCTTCTAAACGCCAAACCTGCAGACAACAATTTGGCCAAAAGGAAAACGAAGAACAAAGTTCCATTTGTGTAGCGATTTGGCGACGGTGGCGATGGCTGGTATGTCGTCATAGTCTCTGCAAATGCAGCTCAAAATTTATGTGATTTTTTCGTGTTCGACTGCTGCCTGTCTTTGAAATTGAACGAACACACACAAATTGCACAGACGTTACCGTAAATTTTGAGATTATGTCAACAGCGTCCCATTTTGTACAACACATTCTGTTGTTGTAATTCCATAAAAGCGTTGTTGCTGAAATTTACACAGTTGCACAGTTGTTGTTGCATGTGCGCGTTAATGCTACAAATTAACCAAATGATGCATAAACACGAATGATGTCATAAAAAGTGTAGCGCCATCTATGGGCAGAACATAAAAATGAGGCAAAATAAACTTCCAAAAAGAGGCAAAATAATTGCAGTTTTTATTGCAAAACAATTCGAACATAAAAACTGGAATTGAAAAAAAAAAAGAAAATGTCGTGAAAGCTAAAAACAACAATTAGCGCCATCTATAGACATGGTCATAATGACCATATGAAGGAATATAGCCCTATTTCATTACCCTAATATAAAAAAAACTCAACTAATATTTTTTTGTTTTTTATGACCGAAGTTTGTTAAAACAATCAAAAATCTCGATTTGCAAAACATGTACTTGAGTCTTCTTTATATTAGGCTTACGATTTATTAAACAAAGTTAGTGATCTGTTGGAATTTAAATTGTAGCAATTTCATGTGAAACGATCACATGACTCTTCTCTCCGATTTTGATGAAATTTTCCAACTGTGTACTTTTCAAAAAATAAGAAGTTGCACTCTAGAAAATAAATAATTTTTGTCAAAAATAACATTTTTATGACGACATAAATTTATATATTTTTTAGCAAATTTCTTCTAGTTTTAAAGAAAATTGTCAAATCATTAAAAAATATTTTGCTATATTTATTTTTTATTTATTATATATCTTTCTATTTATTTATTTTGTATAAACATAATTTTATAATTTATATTTTTTCCTAATTGCCAGCAAATTTTTTCTGCTTTTAAAAACATGTCAAATCTTAAAAAAATATTTTTCTCTTCTTTCGTAAAAAATATATATATTTTTTTTATTTTATATTTTTATTTATTTTATATTTTTATTTATTTTATATTTCTATTTATTTTATATTTTTATTTATTTTATATTTTTTATTTACTTATTTTATATTTTCTATTTATTTTATATTTTTTTATTTATTTATTTTTTATGTATTTTTTTATTTATTTATTTTATATTTTTTTTTAATTTTTTTTTTATATTTTTTATTTATTTATTCTATATCTTTTATTTATTTATTCTATATCTTTTATTTATTTATTTTATATTTTTTTATTTATTTATTTATTATATATTTTTTTAATTTCCAGCAAATTTCATCTGGTTTTAAAAACATGTCAAATCTTAAAAAAAAATATTTTTTCTTTCTTTCGTAAAAAAACATTTTTTTTCTTTCTTTCGTAATATATATATATATATATATATATATATATTTATTTTTTATTTATTTTATATTTTTGTTTATTTATTTTATATTTGTATTTAGTTATTTTATATTTGTATTTAGTTATTTTATATTTTTATTTATTTATTTGATATAAACATAATTTTATAATTTATATTTATTTTCAAATTTCGATCAAATTTCTTCTAGTTTTTAAAAAATGTAAAATCTTAAAAAAAATTTATATTTTTATTTATTTATTTTATATTTTTTATTTATTTTATATTCTTATTTATTTTATATTTTTTTTATATATTTTTTTTATATTTTTTATTTTTTTTATATTATTTATTTTTTTAATCATTTATTTTATATTTTTATTTTTTTTATATATTATTTATTTTTTTAATCATTTATTTTATATTTTTTATTTATTTATTTTATATTTTTTATTTATTTATTTTATATTTATTTATTTTATATTTATTTATTTTATATTTTTGATTTATTTATTTTATATTATTTATTTATTTTTATTTTTTATTGATTTATTTTATAATTTTTTATCTATTTTATATTTTTTATTTATTTTATATTTTTTTCTAATTTCCAGCAAATTTCTTCTAGTTTTAAAAAAATTTCAAAGCTTAAATATGTTTTCTTTATTTCGTAAAAATATTTTTATATTTATTTTATATTAATTTATTTATTTTATATTTTTTATTTATTTATTTTATATTTTTTATTTATTTTATTTTTTGTTTATTTGTTCTATATTTTTGTTTGTTTATTTTATATTTTTAGTTTATTTCTTTTATATTTTTAGTTTATTTCTTTTATATTTTTATTTATTTATTTTATATTTTTTGTTTATTTATTTTATATTTTTTGTTTATTTATTTTATATAAATATAATTTTATAATTTACACTTTTCCCTAATTTCCACAAATTTCTTCAAGATATTTTTTATTATATTTTTCTTTATTTCTTAAAAAAATATATTTGTTATTTATTTATTTTTTATTTATTTTCCTTTATTTATTTTATATTTATTTTTAATTTATTTTCCTTTTATTTATTTTATATTTTCATTTATTTATTATAAATATAATTTTATATTTTTTATCTAATTACCAGCAAATTTCTGAAAGTTTTAAACAAAATTGTCAAATCTTAAAAAAAATATTTTTAATTTTTCTTACTTTTTATTTATTTTATAAACAAAAAAATACGTTCGATTTTTGTAAAATAAATTTTATTTATAGTTGATACAGTTAGTAAGACTCTCAATAAGTTGCATAAAGGTGCTCCTGGTGCTTTTACCCTAAAACAATTATAAACGTGATTACTAATGAAATTAAAAATATTTAATATAAATTATTAAAATAACTTATTTTAAAAGCTGGCTTCACAAAAGTTGTGGATATTTTCGACTAAACGGAATCCTTGATTCGTTTAGGTCAATGTCCGAATTTAATTAATTATTTATATTAAATATTTTTAACTTTGTCGGCAATAACGTTTATAATTGTTTTAGTGTAAATATCAGGATGACCATCAGGAAACTTATGGAGCGTCTTATTGACACTATAAACTATTAATAAAATTTATTTTACAAAAACCATAAGTATTTTTATTTTATTTTTTTTTTTTTTCAAAAAATAAATAAAAAAATCGAAAAATTCAGTTTTATCCGCTTTATAGAAAGAAAAGTACATAATAGGAAAATTTCAAAAATTTGTGACATTACTTATTGCCGATTTGGAGATCTGTTGAGGGCCATATTTCAATAGCTAGAAATTTATGATCGAGGGAAGAGATTGAGATTTGGAAATAGAATTTTGGCTGAACTTCCCAGCTACTTTCTAAATAAGTCCTTGATTTCGCTAGAAATTCAAGATCTATATATAGATCAATAATAAACGCTTTGATTAAGAATCCAACCTTATTCCTTCCACAAATTGCATAATTTATTCAAGTAGTAGTCGAACTTGTCAATATTGATTAATTGAGTGATTGCGAGAATGAGAAATAAAATATGTTTTTTATTTCCTCAATTTTGGAATTGCGCTTGTCCTTTTATTAAGTCCGTAGTGTTTGTTGAAGAACAACTTTCGTCCTCCCCTATCCTTTCAACTTGTTCTACGCCGGGGCCGCTAATTGACTAATTTCGGAAAATTATTGTTTGCTAGGCTACACCAAATGCGCCCCTTCCTTCCTTCCATTCCACTCCATTCCAACTGATCAATGTTGTCTTGCCAACACACCAGCCAGCAAATTATGATAATTTTTCATTAATGAGGTTGTTAGGACTAATATGATGTCACTCCGGCCATCCAAGCTCTCGCTCTCCCTCTCCTCCACTCACCCTCTGCTAATGATATAAAAATATGTTCATCACAATCAATGGGACATTTGAGACTCACCCCCGCCCCCCTCATTTTCCCCATACACACAGTCATAAGGAAAAAATCACACAGAGGAGGGAGAAGGAGTGAGGTAGGGGGGGAGAAGCGAACATAATCAAATGGAAATCTTTTGCCAGAAGACAACAACATAACTACTAATTGGAACACAACCACCACAAGCAACAGGAACATTTACAACAACTGAAATTTGCATGACAAATCGCATAACAGGGGGACCAACAATGCCTCAGGCGACGGCTATAGCCTGACAATGGTCCTACCGAGTACTCTCCTCATCACCATCTCCCCTTTTCTTAGTAAGCTATACGCTTTCTATCATGACGATGATGGTGGAGATGGAGGCCCAACATGAAAGTTGTTATTGTTAAGGGCAGCAACAAATGTGAACTCGGCAAATGGTTGTAACAACGACAACAACAGCAAAGAAAGATCTTCTTCTTAAGAAATGCAAATGCAAATACATCAACAACGAACATCAAAATTGAGGCATTGCGTGTTGTCTGCTGCTGCTGCCGCACAAATAGTTGTGCGTAAATTTCTTGGCAACGTCTGCGACACGTTGTATAGACAGCAGCAGTCGTCGGATGGATGTTCAGCGGCGCATAGTATCAGAAGTGCGATCGAGTCGCAAGTGCAAGTCCGTCCGTCCCGCCCGATGTTTCCTCTACGGCCTAGCTGCCGTATCTTATAAACGGCGACGACGACGATGCGAAGACGATTTGTTGCTTTGACTATTTTAATTTGACTTGAAAACATCAAGTGAATCTCGATGTCTGTTTTTTGTTGCTTTCTCTGTACTTTGCGCTTTTCATCGGTATGTCTTTTCTTCCATTTCGCATTACGAAATGAATTGAAAAAGAAAAAAAAAACTATGACGGAAAAAAACGTGAAATCAAATTCATTTTGCAAGGGATACAACATTTATTTAATGGTCGTCGTCGTAGAATGTACAGAAAGTAAAAATGTTGCAGTTGTGAGCAGGAAAATAGCATTCAGCTCAAATAAATAAATAGAATAAATAAGATAGTCCGATTTTATTATTTTTTAAAAGTTCCAATTAATTTTTTAATGTTACAAAATTTGTTTTTTACTGTTTCAATTACTTTTTTCATTTCATATTAATTTGTTAAAGGTATCAATTATTTGGTATAAATAATTTGGTATCATTATTTTATTATTAATATTTGAAATAGTTTTAATCAATCTTGCAATTGTTGTAATTATTGTTGCAATAAATGTGTAAATTGGTGCAATTGATTCGACAAGTTAAAAAAGGCAATTGCACAAATTAAAAAAAAAATTGATCGGAAAAGTTAAAACTTAATTGGAACAATTTCACAATTGATTAAAACAGTCGTAAATATTACCAAATTATTCAATGTAATTAAAAAATATTTCATACACTTAACAAATTTATTAATTTAATTTAAAGATGGCAACATTAAAGCATTAATTGCCTAAATTCAAAAGTTAATTGCCCCAATTAATAAAATAATAGCAACAATTAAAAAAATAATTGCAACTATTAAAAGATTAATTGAAACAATTAAAATATTAATTGAAACAATTAAAAAATTAATTGCCTCAATTATAAAATTAATGACTGTAATTAAAACATTAATTGCAACAATTAAAAAATAATCGCTTCAATTAAAAAAATAATTACAACAACTAAAAAATTAATTGCAACAATTAAAAAAATAATTGGAATAATTGGAAAATTAATTGCAACAATTAAAAAAGTAATTGCCTCAATTAAAAATTGTAACAATTAGAAATTAAAAAATTAATTGCAACCATTAAAAAATAATTACAACAATTAAAAAAGTAATTGCCTCAATTAAAAAATTGTAACAATTACAAATTAAAAAGTTAATTGCCTCAATTAAAAAAATAATAGCAACAATTAAAAAAAAATAATTGCAACTATTAAAAGATTAATTGAAACAATTAAAAAAATTAATTGAAACAATTATAAAATTAAAACATTAATTGCAACAATTAAAAAATTAATGGCAACGATTAAAAAATTAATCGCTTCAATTAAAAAATTAATTGCAACAATTAAAAAATAATTGGAATAATTAGAAAATTAATTGCAACAATTACAAAAAATAATTACAACAATTAAAAAAGTAATTGCAGCAATTAAAAAAGTAATTGCAGCAATTAAAAAGTAATTACAGCAATTAAAAAAGTAATTGCCTCAATTAAAAAATTGTAACGATTAGAAATTAAAAAGTTAATTGCCTCAATTAAAAAAATAATAGCAACAATTAAAAAAATAATTGCAACTATTAAAAGATTAATTGAAACAATTAAAAAAATTAATTGTCTCAATTATAAAATTAATGGCAACAATTAAAACATTTATCGCAACACAAAAATTAATTCCAACAATTCAAATATTAATGACAATTAAAAATTAATTTCCTCAACTAAAAAATATTTGCAACAATTAAAAAAACATTAACAATTTTATTTTTTTAATTGTTGCAATTATTTTTTTAATTGAGGAAATTAATAAAAATAAAATAATAATTGCCTCAATAAAAAAATTAATTGGCTCAATTAAAAAATTAATTGTCTCAATTAAAAAATTAATTGCCTCAATAAAAAAAAATTAATTGCCTCAATTAAAAAATTAATTGTCTCAATTAAAAAATTAATGGCAATAATTAAAAATTATTTACATTAATTAAAAAATTAATTGCAAAAATTAAAAAATAAAGGCAACAATTAAAAAAATAAAATTGTTGCTATTAATTTTTTTAATCGTTGCAAATATTTTATAATTGAGGAAATTAATTTTTAATTGTTGTCATTAATATTTGAATTGTTGGAATTAATTTTGTTCTTGCGATAAATTTTTTAATTGTTGCCATTAATTTTATAATTGAGGCAATTAATTTTGTAATTGTTTTTTAATTTCAACAAAAAATTGCAAGTAGAAAAATAACTGCAACAAAAAATAGAAAAATAATTGCAACAATTAATAAATGGAGTGGGACAAAAAATTATTTAAAACTATTAAAAAAATCTCAAAAAAATATTTTATTGCAGCAATTAAATTGGAATGACAAAAACTTTATAAAATATTTATATTTAGTCAAATAATTGCACTGTGGAACAAAATAAAAACCACCCTCCTAAAATCCAGTTTTGTGGCGCAGTTTAGCACCAAATGCGGAAAAAGCCAGAAATGAATTTTATGTTTTCACTTATTTCTGTTATTTAAGTTGATTTCAGAGTTTTGGTGTATTCAGAGACTTATAGCGCGATTTTATGGCTAATAATGGAGTAGTTTTTTAGCTCTACAAAATAATTTCTGTATACGCATTTATTTAATTTATTATATACATTATCTAAGATCTTTATTTAGTTTTTTAATTGAACATACTGCAAAATTTTTGAGTAGTTTTTTTTTTGGTAATTTGTTTTAAATTGGCCCGATGGCTTTGAATTACAAGTTGAAATAAATGAATCAAATCAAATATTTTTGTAGAATATTTTGAGCCGTAAAACCCCTGTTTTAGCGATTTTTTTCAGTTTTTCACAAAAGGGACCAAAAAGACCCCTACATTGAGGAGTTAGAGGGTTAAAATGTTCCACAAAAATGTACCTCGTAGTGTTCTAAGTAATATTGCTGAACACATCATATACCTTAAATGCAAGGATCTCAAGGTTTCCTATGACGATTCATTATAAGAATGTGCAAAAGGGGGAAATATTGACACGCCTCTAAAATGACCTCCATACGTAGACTTTTAAAACGCCGATACATGTATTGTATATATATTTCGTGTCTAGAGGATCAGGATTGCTATCATGTTCTTCACCAATTTAATGGTCTGCTACCCCATTCGATCACCACTGTGATGGCGGCGTACATTTGTGTAATTGTAAAAAACGATTGCAATGCAAAAAGTTAGAAGAAATTTTCATTCTTCTTTTCTTTTTCGTAGATGTTGTTTGTGGCCGATGTTGATGCTGTTGTTGTTGTTGCTGTTGCTATTTGTTAACCAAAAATACACAACAAATAGTTCTGCTTAAAAGAAAAGCAATTCATCTTCTTTTCAGTGCAGTTCAACATGAGTGATATGAAGGCATTTTTAAATAGTTTCACAAGATCTTCACACAAGTCTGGCGTGGCAGTCTGTCTGTCTCTCTGTCTGTCCGTCCGGCCGGCCGCCATTCGAGAACGAACATGAACGACAACGTCGTACGTTGATACGCTGATACTTTGGCTCAATTTTCGAAATGTATTCGCATTACAAATGAAAACTTGGCCGCCGGACGATTTTCTTTGGATGGGAGATGATGATGGCGATGATTCTGATTCTGATTAAGGAGCAGAAGCAGAAGCAGCCTGGCCTGCACAGCACAAATACTTTGGCTGAACACACATTTTGAACAAATGATGAAATTTAATCAACACCCTTTTCCGCATTCTAATGTTGTTTCAAGAGGATTGAATTTGACAGCACATTTCAAACAGACTCAGGCACACACAACAGACAGAATACGAAGAATGAATTTTCATGCCCTGACGTTGGGATGGTTGGTCGAACAAGAGACCACCTCATTCATACTGCCTGGCTGTGTGTGGACTCTGAGATTTACATACTTCTCCTTCCCAGAGTCTGTGCAGATCCCATCGCTGTTGTTTTTCTTGGGAATTTCCCCCCGAAATACAGCCGCACTTGAGTTGTCCTCAAGCAGCAGCAGCGTATTTATTTTGTTGTTTCTTAAGTAATTTCAAAAGTTTTTTTCTTCTTTTTTTGACGAAAAACAAATGTTTTGTCTAAAACAACATTCCACCATCATCGCCACCGCACCGCACCGCGCACACATCGCAATTTAGAAATTCCATTTCAACAACAATGTTTCAATTTACCACTTATGAGAGGAGCCGGGGAAAAAAATATGACGGACGAGCGAACGTACAGCAAATCAATTTCAAGGAGTACTACTTGACAGGCACCATCAACGATGACGGCCAGATCGAATTTCCTGGGTCCCCCACCACCTTCTGCGAATGCCGCCGCCAACAAGTGAAGATAATTGAAATTTTAATCATCGCCCCCCAAACACAACACTTCGAGGGACGACAACACAGTGGGTGGCTGTTGTGTGTTAAAGCATATATCCGCCCAACATGGTCTGGCTTCCTTCCCACCTTCCCTCTCCCTATTACTCTCCCATCAAACCAAACAAATGTCTTACAAGGCCTGTTTGGCATTTCCACGCCGCCGGAGAGCAGCACATGACTTGTTCATATTTTTCATCTTTTCGGCAACACGTTTCTTGTCTTTTGCTTTATTTTTTTTCTTACAATGATTTGTTTTAGCCAAATGTAAGCCCGCCCGCCACCTTCACCACCACTGTCACCTCCTCACAGCCCATAAATGTGGAAACAGAAAAAACGCGCCAACATAACGACCACGAGACCACGAAAAGCTCAGGGAACACTACTGCGAGCGACGTCAGCTGATGATTAATAATGATCAAAATGCCAACAAAATTTAGCCGAAAGTCCCAAAACAAAATACAAAATTGCTCAATTATGTTTCATCCGGTGGAATAGACGCCGGACACGCCGCCACAACATCAGCAACAGTAGCAGTTAAAGGGGTGAGGAACAGGGAGAGGCAGGGGGTGATGTTAGTGTCGCCTCATCACCTTCAAAGAGCCACGATGATAATGAGCGGTAATCGATCAAAAAACGTTCGAACAATGGCACAACAATTGATCCAAGTGACCAGTGGGGGACTGCTCCCATAAAAGACAGATGAGTAGGAATACTCTGGGACAATCAGGAACTAGACAAAAAAAATGTCAAAGGCCCTGAAAACCGATGACTGAATTACAAAATTTTCCATTTTTTTTTTCAAAAAAAAACGAATTCCTAAAGTGGGGAAAATGTGTTCCAAAATTGGGGATTTATATTTTATTTAAAATTCTAGATTTTCCATGTTTTCAAAAAAAAGCCCGAATTCCCAAAGTGGGAAAATGTGTTTAAAAAAATACCCGGATTCGCAAAGTGGGGAAAATGTGCTCAAAATTTGGGGGATTTTTTA
Source organism: Polietes domitor (assembly GCA_947397865.1). NCBI lineage: Eukaryota > Metazoa > Arthropoda > Insecta > Diptera > Muscidae > Polietes > Polietes domitor. The sequence continues at coordinate 144,122,636 of OX377622.1, forward strand.
TTAAAATTTCAAGATTTTCCATTTTAAACTACAAAATTTTCCATTTTTCAAAAAAAAAAAAAAAAAACGAATTCCCAAAGTGGGGAAAATGTGTTCCAAAATTGGGGATTTAAATTTTATTTAAAATTCTAGATTTTCCATGTTTTCAAAAAAAAAAGCCCGAATTCCCAAAGTGGGAAAATGTGTTTAAAAAAATACCCGGATTCGCAAAGTGGGGGAAATGTGCTCAAAATTTGGGGATTTTTATATTAAATTTGGGGGATTTTTTATTAAAATGTCAAGATTTTCCATTTTTTTCCAAGAAAAAAAAAATACCCGAGTTCCCAAAGTGAGGAAAATATGTTCCAAATTTATGGATTTACAAAAGCAAAGATGAGTAAACATACTCTGGAATAATAAGAAACTGGACAAAAACTTGTCAAATGCCCTAGAAATTACTAAAGTTTCCATTTTTTTAATAAAATAAATATATCAGAATTCCCAAAATGGGGAAAATGTGTTCCAAATTTGGTGATTTTTTTATTATTACTAAATTCTTCATTTTTTTTAAATTACCCGAATTCCCAAAGTGGGGAAATTGTGTTCCAAATTTGTAGATTTTTTATTTAAAATTCTAGATTTTCCATATTTTTCAAAAAAAAAAAAATACCCGAATTCCCAAAGTGGAGAAAATGGGTTCCAAAATTGGGGTTTTTTATTAAAACTCTAAAATTTCTATGTTCAAAAAAAATCCCAAAATTGAGAAAATGTGTTCCAAATTTGGGCGTATTAAAATGGTCGACATGCTTTTTTACCAATTTTATATGTATTGATGAATTCTATGTGTCTTTAATGGTATTCGTACAAAAGTTGCCAAAGGCCCTGAAAACGATGACCAAATTACTTTTCCATTTTTTTTAATTTACCCGAATTCCCAAAGTGGAGAAAATGTGTTCCAAATTTGGGGGGTTTTTGTACTAAAATTCTAGATTTTCCATGTTTTCCAAAAAAAAAAACCCTAATTCCCAAAGTGGGGAAAGTGGGTTCCAAAATTGGGGATTTTTTCATTAAAATTCTAAATTTTCCATTTAAAAAAATTACCCGAATTCCCAAAGTGGGGAAACTGTGTTCCAATTTGGTTTTTTTATTAATATTCTAGATTTTCCATGTTTTCCAAAAAAAAATACCCGAATTCCCAAAGTGGGGAAAATATGTTCCAATTTGGGTTTTTTTATTAAATTTCTAGATTTGTTCATGTTTTCCAAAAATTACCTGAACTCCCAAAGTACGGAAAATGTGTTCAAAATTTTAAGATTTTTTATTAGAATTATAGTTTTTCCATGTTTTCCAAAAAAAAAAAATACCCAAATTCCCAAAGTGGGCCAATGTGTTCCAAATTTTGGGAATTTTTTTTATTAAAATTGCAGATTTTCCATGTTTTCCAAAAAATACCCGAATTCCCAAAGTGGGGGAAATGTGGGGATTTTTTTATTAAAATGGTCGACAGCTATTTTTTGTGTTTTTATCACCTTTGATTAATTCCATGTTTTTTACTGGACTTCAGTTCGTAAATTTTGTTCTTTAATGTTCCTAAAAATTCGGCAAAACAGTCAAAAATGGTAATAAAAAATCTACATTTTCCCCACTTTGGGAATTCGAGTATGTTTTGTGGGAAACATGGAAAATCTAGAATTTTATTAAAAAAAAAACATCCCCAATTTTGGAACACATTTCCCCCACTCTGTGAATTTCGGGGTTTTTAAAAACATGGGAATTCTAGCAACGTTTAATCGTTTTTATGAATTTCATGTATTTTTATCGCACCTCATCGCTCATTATTTTGGCGCGTTAAAACCCTGTTTTAGGGGTGTTTTTAGCTAGAGGGTTAAAATGTTTCACAAAAATGTTCCTCGTAGTGTTTGAAGTAATATTGCTGACCACATCGTATAGGTAAAATGTAAGGATCACAACGTTTTCTATGGCGATTCATCATAAGAATGTGCAAATTACGAAATTAACCGCAGAAATTAAGTTTAAGTTTTTACTTGTTTCTGGCATTTAAATTGATTTTAGAGTTTTGGTGTAGAATTTTATGACATTTTTTTGTAGAAGCTTTTTGTGCGTTAACCCCCTGTTTTAGGAGTGTTTTTCAGCAAAAAAAAAAAACTTTATATTGGGGAGCTAGAGGGTTAAATTTGCCACTAAAAGGCTCCTCGTAGTGTTTTAAGCAATACTGACCCACCTCTATAAAATGGTCTCCTAAAGTAAACTCTCAAAAAGCCGAGTTTAAAAAGCCTTCTCTATCATAATACGTTGTTTTTTCTGCAACGGATTCAATCACAATACAAAATACAATATATTAAGCTGTAGAATTTAAGACAGCTGCGTTCAAACCTGGTAGCATTTCTATTGCTTGGTGGCACTGACGTCAAACGTGTATGATGCTTGTCGTTTACCTGTCCTTTTTTGCAAAATATCGGTTCTTAACTTCCCCCTTTTTGTATGGAAACTTACCTGGAAAGAGATAAAATGAAATTTGTAATTAATTATATGCGAATAATTGACAATTAAAAATATTTCAAAATTGTTAAATGTGGGTGAATTGAAATCAAATACAAAAAAGTTATAAAAATATATGGTGGTTTCAATGGAAAATTGTATTTTCTGAATTTCAATTTACATTTCTCATTTTCAATTTCTTTTCTCAATTTCAACTGATAATGGAGTAGTAGTAGAAAGTTAGCAAATATTTTCGTAATACATGGCGGCTAAGGTATTTATTTAGAGGACTATCAGATATTTTATGCCATGGCGCCGCTCCCACCCATCTTAAATAAATGACATATTTTTTGTTTGAGTAACTATTTGATCTAGAGTTTATGAAAAACGGACCTATTATTTCATTTCTGAATTTCAATTTTCATTTCGGAATTTTAAATTGCATTTTCTTAATTTCAATTTACATTTCTCATTTTCAAATTCTTTTTTTTTTCAATTTCAATTTGTTTTTTTCTGAAATTCTATTTGTATTTTCTCAATTTTAATTTTCATTTCTGAACTTCAAATTACATTTCTCATTTTCAATTTCATTTCTCAATTTCAACTGAAAGTAATAAGTATTAAAATATCTTCCCGGCTCTCCCACACATCTTAAGAAATTGTATATTTTTTAAACTAAACTGACATAGAGTTTATGAAAAACGGCCCTATTATTTTTATTTTAATAACCCCTTAAAATTCACCATTACAAATGTGCAGACCACTCTAATGTACATGAATATATCTTTTCTTAATGTACCCCCTCCCCTCTCGCAGTGCCAAGCTTATCTGGCGACTGTCAAAAAGACTTCCTTACTTATGCAACAGCAGATTGTTTGGGTATTTTTTTCCTTTGCACGTGTATGTGTAAAGTGTTATCAATTCGTTTTGTTAGGTCTGATCTGCTCTGAGATCTCTCCATTCAAATACAACCGCACACACAATACCACAATTCATACACAACACGAACGAACTCCTCTCAAACCGAGGCTTAGCATTATGGGAGGATCTCATGTTTGCAAATTCGGGTGAGTGTGTGCAAAGCCAAGATCGCATATTGTTATTTTTGTTTGGGGGGGAGGGAGAGAGTGGTTGTGTGTGCCTTTGTTATACACATTTTAAAAATGCACACATAACAATGACGATTGGCAATGACGACAACGAAGACAAAGACGACGTCGTATTCCTTCGCTGTTGATTTCTTTTCTCGGGATGAGTGTGCGAGAGTAAGGCTGTGGCTGTGGCCCTGTGTGTGAGTGCCTTTGAGTGTGCTGCATTGGGGGGCTTTTGTTGTTGTTTTTGTTTGTGTTATTGCCGTCGTTTAAATGTTTGTTTGGTTGCAATAATGATTTGACCTAATTTCGCCACCAAAAAAAAAAAAACGAAAGAAAAAATAACACAACAAAACCCCGAAAAAGTATCAAGGAAGACAACGAGATTTTTTGGAGGGTAATGTTTTGCAAACATGCACACACACGTACAAATATATAAACAGATGTATGCATGTGTGTATAACAGTGCTTGCACTGAGATCGTCAACAAAGTGAGCTTGGCGACCATGATGTAGTCAATGTAAGAGGGCGAGGGAGTTGCAGAGCACAGGCAGGACACACAAAGTGTTATATAAAAATTGAAATTTCTTTCGGGCAATAGTATGTGCGAACCATGTGCATTTATGGAGGGAAGGGAAACGGGATTCGATGAATGGTGCTGGTGCTGCTGCTGCTGCTGATGATAATGACGTTGATTAAACTGGTTTCTGGGGGGTACGTACTTCAAGACGTAATGAAAACAACATTTGATTTATGTGGTGTGATGTTTATTTATTCTTGAAATCTCTACTTATTCTTATTTCACTTCTTCTCCTTCTTCTCTTGTTTATTTGCACGCTGGAGCATTTGATTTGGCTGGTGGCAGGCAGTCACAAAAAGACAATTTCCTCAAATTTCAGCTGTACTTATATTGTTTTCTCCGCTTTCGGTTGTGTAAGAAATTTTGATAAAAAAAAACGAAGAACGAGAAAAAAACAGCAACAACAACAACTGCACACAATTTGAACAACAATAACTGCAGATGTCAACAGAAAAAATTCAAATGTCGTTAAACTTTATGAAAATACCAAAAAATAAAACGAAAACAGCGCAGAAGAACGTGCGTTTCTTTTTTAATGCATGGGACGGCATTTTTTTCTGGGGAGGACGAGGACAAGGGTATTTCGATACATGCATATGCACATACATACATATATGCATTAAGGGTGATTACACTTCGGCAAAAATGGGACAATGAACTTTAAAATATCCAACGCAATGTGGATGTGGCTGTGGATCCATTCATGAAGTGAAATTTTGAACAGCATCACACGCACATGTACATGACTACTAGACACGGGTCAGTTGAATTGGGGAAAAATAGGGGCGAAATTAAGGATTAATAATGTTGACATCTGAATGTATTTAATTTGGAAGACCAAAAACTGAACCGTACTATAAGATTCGATTTGCACAGAAATCTTGTGAAAATAAAAAATAATACCAATTAAAAAATAATAATAATTAAAAAATAATACTAATTAAAAAATAATAATAATTAACAAAAAATAATAATTAAAAAACAAATAAAATAATAAAATAGCAAAAAAAAACGAAAAAATATTTATAAAAGAATAATAAAAACAAAAACGAATAATAAAATATATATATAAAATTCAAAAATGTTCGGACGGCTTTCAGTTTGGTGTTTGTGAGTTCGATTTCCACTATAATAGCTAGCTATAATGGCCCGAATTCACATGCGATACCGAAAATTAGATTATAAATTTATTTTGTACAAATAAATGAAAAGAAACCAAAAATTTAAAAAATGACAGGGAAAAAATATCAAAGAGGTAAAAAAGAGATACTAAAAAATAAAAAATATATAAATAAATAAAAAATATATAAATAAATACAAAAATAAAAAAAAAAAAATATAAATAAATAAATAAAAAAAAAATAAATAAAAAAATATATAAATAAATAAATAAAAAATAAATAAATAAAAAATATATAAATAAATAAATAAAAAATATATAAATAAATAAATAAAAAATAAAAAAATATAAAAACTATATAAAAATATATATAAAAAAAAAATAAAAAAAAAATATAAAAACTATATAAAAAAATAAAAAAAAAATATAAATTAAAAAATAAAAAATATAAATTAAAAAATAAAAAATATAAAAATATAAATTAAAAAATAAAAAATATAAAAATAAACAAAAATTAGAAAATCTGAATTAATAAAATATAAATACTAGAGAAAAATATACTTGATGTAAACTAAAAACATAAATTAAAAAATAATAATAATAATAATAATAATAAAATAAAATAAAAAAAAATAAAAAATTAAAAAAAAAATTTAAAAAAAAATTAAAAAAAAATAAAAATTAAATTAAAAAATAATAAATTAAATTAAAAAATAATAAATTAAGTTAAAAATAAAAATTAAATTAAAAAATAAAATATAAAAATTAAATTAAAAAATAAAATTAAAATTAAAAAATAAAAAATTAAATTAAAAATAAAAAATTAAATAAAATAAAAATTAAATAAAATAAAAAATTAAATAAAATAAAAAAAAATAAAATAATAAAATTAAATTAAAAAATTAAATAAAATAAAAAATTAAATTAAAAATAAAAAATTTAATTAAAAAATAAAAATTAAGTTAAAAAATAAAAATTAAATTAAAAAATAAAAATTAAATTAAAATATAAACAAACAGTTAAAATTAACCCTTTGACTGTCCCATGCATCACATATGATGCACAGACGTTATGATTGATACGCTTGTGCATCATATGTGATACAGAATTGGTCTTATTTCTTTTAACAAAATTTTGTATGAACTTATGAAAAATGAAGTGATTCAATGCCATGAGCGTGTAGAGAATGCTTTTTTTAAATAAGACATGAACATTAGAGCGTACCAGGTTACAAGTAAAAAAAAAAGTTCGCCGTACACCTTCGAATATGAAGTATTATTGAAAGGTAGTTTCAAAAAAAATTTTTTTATTTTTTTATGCCGAACGTAGGGGTCGCGCTTTTACATTTTTCTATATAACTTCTGCATTTATAAACGGATTTTAAAGTGTGATACATCGATGTTTTTGTCCGATTTTTTTGTCTTTGAAGTCATTGAGCTCAAACATGATTCATGATTTTATGCGAGCTTTAATTTTCGATTATTAGAGTGGTACATTAGGGTAGTAGCAACTGAGAAATGATGGGTAAGTACCAGAAGGGGGTGCTTGAGCTCAATGACTTCAAAGACAAAAAAATCGGCCTCGTCGAGACAAAAACATCGATGTATCACACTTTAAAATCCGTTTATAAATACAAGTTATATAGAAAAATGTAAAAGCGCGACCCCTACGTTCGGCATAAAAAAATAAAAATTTTTTTTTTGAAACTACCTTTCAATAATACTTCATATTCGAAGGTGTACGGCGAACTTTTTTTTTGAGGTACGCCCTAATGAACATATGTATATGTATCACATGTGATGCACATCATTATTACCAAATTATTACTGTGGACGTATGGTATAAAAAAAAATGTTGTATGGGGACAGTCAAAGGGTTAAAAAATAAAGGGAAGTGGAAAGTAAATGGAAAATAAAGAGACAGTAAAAAACTAGAATGGAAATGTTAAAGTTATCCGGATATTTTCTAGTCAAATAGAGAGCGAAATTTGTATGGCATCGCAATTCACATCTCTCATTTTGAAGTCCAATTAAAACAGTCATTAAAACAGATAAAAACGATGAAAAATTAATAGATTTTCCCAACAAAATCCCCAAAGTGGGGAAAATGTGTTCCGAAAATTGGGGACTTATTTATTGAAATTCCATATATTCAAAAAAAAATATATATATGTATATATATAACCGAATTCCCAAAGTGGGGAAAATGTGTTCCAAAATTGGGGATTTTTTATTTACACTTTTTATAAACATTTTTCTGTTTTACTGAATTTTAAGTACAATTATAAAAAAAATGTTCTATGAAAAATTTACTAGATTTTCCATGTTTCCCAAAAAAATAAAAATACCCGAATTCCCAAAGTGGGGAAAATGTGTTCCATTTATTATTATTATTATTTTATTAAAATTCTAGTTTTTCCATGTTTCCCACAAAATTACATGCATTCCCAAAATGGGGAAAATGCTTTCCAAATTGGGGAATTTTTTTATTAAAATGGACATTTTTTATCTGACCATTTTTATCTGTTTTGCTGAATTTTAGGTATAATTTAAAAAAAGTGTTCGATGAAAAAATTACTAGATATTCCATGTTTTCAAAATACCCAAATTCCCAAAGTGGGGAAAGAAAATGTGTTCCAAAATTGAGGATTTTTTATTATCATTTTTATCTGTTTTTCTGAATTTCCAAGAGAATTCCAAAAATTATTAAAAATGTCATTACTTTCCTAGCAAGATCTTGGCATAATTTAATTATCGAGAAAAATATTTTATTTTATTTTTCAAAAATACATAATTGTTGATAACAAAAAATAAATAAATATTGATTACTTTTATATTTATTTTCCCGCAATTTTGACATTTTAATTTTGGTTGGAAAACAAATTTGCCTTTTTTTGATTGATCAGAATTCAAGAGCTAACGCGTCAGCAATTATTGCCAAAATTTGCTGTTATTTGTGACGAAAAGATATTGCAAAAAAGACTGCCAAATAATAACCTTGTTTATGTTAAAAAAAGTGTTTATATCGATCGAGACAGACAGACAAGACTATCAATCGCGCATTGCATTTATTTGACCAATTAGCAACTTTAAATGCTGAAGAGCAGCCCATATCCAAATATTTTGTAATACTAGGCTAGCCTGGCTTGGCATAGCGATACGCGTCGCCACATAAATATTTATACAAAATGCTAACCCTCCACAAACCATCCATTCCTCACTCACCATGCCATGCTGGTGCTGGTGGTGGTGGTGGTGTTGTTTATTTATCTCGACAGTTTATTCACACTTAATTATACTTCTTCTCTGTGGTGTTGTTGCTTCTTTTATTATTTATTCAGTGTTTGTTGTCATTTTATGTTTCTTTTTTTTTTGGTTTTGTTTTGTTTTGGTTGTCGTCATATATTTTATCAGAGAAGAGGTGCTGTGTTTGCTGGGCTTAACTGACTTGTGACTGTTTCGGCCTCTGCTGCCGGCTGCTGGCTGGCTGGCTGGTGGTGTTGCTGTTATCAGTGTGAAAATGTTGTGCTGTTGCCACAACACAATACGTCACACCAACCACTCACTGTCATCAGCAGCATGTGCTGCCTGCCTCCCCAACAACTAATGACTGGATGATACTCTTGTTCGCTCTCCAAGACCACGTAGTAGTTAAAAAGAGAGGACGGACGAACGGAGGGCCTCTTAAGACGGCAAAGCTACTAACAATTGCTAAAAGAAAACAATTGTTGTTGTTGGTTTTTTTGGGATTATTTTTGCCCACATTTTCTGTTGTTGGGCTGGGTTGTTCAACTTTAGCACCTGCCTTGAGGAGGGGCTAAGAGAGGGGGTGGTAGGCATAGTGTGTCAACGACTCTGGGCCAGAAACAGCTGAAAGCCACTGACATTTCCCGAGTCTATTTATAAATTTCCGGAAATTTTTGGCAAATTATTATTTTCCTGAATTTGTTATAAATCATCGGAGATTCTTAAACAATTATTTTCCTGAATTTGTTATAAATCATCGGAAATTCTTAAAAAATTATTTTCCCTCCCTACTTTCGTCTGAATCATCATATTTTATTGGCCATATTTCGTCTAGCGTTTTTCTTTTCATAATAATAATTCAATTCAATTCAATTAAATTGTTGTTAATGGTTTATGAGTAATAATTCTCGGCCATGTGCGGCCCGATCTTCAGTCATGTCAGCGCTGATTGTTTTTGGCTTTCACGTTTGTCTAACATTCTTCTTTGCAGCAGACGTTAATAAGTAGCAATATCCATACATATGGTACAGCCCAACATGTTGGTGTGATATGATCATTATCATAGGATGATTATGATTTATTCAACATGATCTTGGTCTTAAGTATCATCGATTCAACATCAGCTACGACATCATTTTAATTATTTTAGACACGTTTATTCATTCGATGATCTTCGTCTGGCCACCAACATAATCCTCAACATGATTATCAGCATCATCATTATGATGATGATCATCATCATCAATCATGATCATTATGTGGCCCCTGTGGCAACCATTTATGGTTTTTGCGTTATGCTTTCTTCTCTCATTCAGTTTTTTTGTTTCTTTCACACCATGACTTTGAACTATTTTTTTTCTTCTCTGTGTTTTTATTATATTTTTCATTTTCACCGATAATTACTTGTGGCCGGCCACATTTGCCCCTCCACCACCTCGCTTTAATAAATTATATTTTAAATGTGGCTGTGGCAAATGACACAGCACGAACGGGATGCGCCCCCACCCCATCATACTTCTGATAAAACATTTAATTCGATCTGATAAGTTGGCGGAAATACGCTACTCTGTGCAGTGTAGATGGCTCTAGCACACCTCAATTGCTGCAAATTACTGTGCTGCACAGTAGCTTTCAGGCTAAAAAGCCACAGGCGAGAGTTGCTCTCACACTCAAATTGAGGTAAACATTGTGAGAGAGACTCTCAATTTACAGAGTTAATCGTTAACTTAACAGAGTTGTGACTGTGTCAAAAGTGAACATTTAAACAACAGATCATGTCTTAGAGCAAAAGTTTGGGAATCACAGTATTCTGTTTAGGCCCTTTTTGGGCTCAATGGCTATGTAAATAAGAAAAATGTCGTATTTGGAGAATTCCCGAAATTCGGAAGAGAAATTGTCCTCAGGTTCTCAGATTTTAATAAAAGTTGGCAAATTTTTACATCTGAATATGGAAAATATGAAATTGTAGACCTAGAGTGGATTATGGAAAATTAGGAATTTTCTCATAAAAAAAGTAGCAGCTTTTTCATTCTGAATAAGGAAAATAGAACAGCATTTGCCTGATTTTCCAAAAATATGAAATTTTTGACACTAGGGTGAATCGAAAATTAGGATTTTTGTCTTAAAAAATTCGTAGCTTTTTCCTTCTGAATAAGGAAAACAGAACTGAATTTCCACAAATATAAGAAGTTGTAGACACTAGGGTGTATCGTGAAAATTAGGAAATTTTGACATAAAAAGTCGTAGCTTTTTCCTTCTGAATAAGGAAAATAGAAGAGAATTTTCCGATTTTCTGCAAAAAATTAAATTGTCAATACTAGGGTGGATCGAAAATTATGAATGTTGTCATAAAAAAATGCGTAGCTTTTTCTTTCGGAAAAAGGTAGATAGAACTGCATTTTCCGAAAATATGAAATTGTAGACACTAAGGTGTATCGTGAAAATTAGTAACTTTGTCATAAGGTAATTTAAAAAAAATCGTAACTGTTTTCAGGTAGGAGATAAAAATATATTTTTGTTGCCGAATTTCAAACAAATTGCTTCTAGTTTAATATAAAAATTAAATTTAAAAAAAATGTTGTTTTCCCTTTATTTCCTAAATTTTTTCATAAACAAAAATTACTTCTTCAATTTTTTAAATAAGTTTCTGGTTACTTACTCTACAACAATTATAAACTTGATTAATTTGTAACCCTTTGATTACCCTAGGTAAGTAAGTATACTTTTAGCACTAATAAATGTCCAAGTAAATGGTAGAACAAATATGACCAGAGTTTTATTTAAAGAGAAGTCTTGGGTCAACAAAAATTTGTTGGGCTGTAATTCTGGTCCAAACTTCCCTCCCCAGGAGGCCACCTGCTTATTTATCATAAGAATCACCATGGAGTGATTCTTATAATTGTTTTGTAAGATTTTTTGACGGGACCACATTATTTTTTTTCGTTTATTTTTCATTTACTTTTAATTTTTTTTTATTTTTTTTATTTTTTTTTTATTTTTTTTATTTTTTTATTTTATTTTTTTTATTTTTTTATTTTATTTTTTTTATTTTTTTATATTTTTTTCATTAATGTTTGGATAGTGCTACTGAGAAAATGCCACTCTGAAATATTCAAAGTATTTGGAACAATAATTGCTGAGAAAAAATAAAAACCAATATTCATAAAAAAATCATTTTTAAATAGATTTGAAAAAAAAATGTATAAAAACATTTAAAAAAAAAGTATTAAAAAACAATTAAAAAATATTTTTCTTAAATATTTTTTAACTTTTAAAAATTGATTTATTCTTAAGAAGAAATTAAAATTAAATTAAATTTTATTTCAAATTGAAATGAATGAAAAAATAATAATAAAATTCCGTGTGTGGGCCAGACAATAAAAAATCCAACTAAAAATTTGTCTGCCTAAATTGTCTACATTTTTTTCGGTTATGTAAATAAAAAAATCGAAATGTAATTTTTTCCAAATTATATATTTAATTTTCTATATTAAATACATTAATTGCAAATATAAAATACTATATTTCGATTTCATTTTTACGTTTACCTAGTAAAATGGGGGTCTAGCCTCAAATTTTTAGGATGTTCCTATTATTTTTCTCAAATCAAACATGAACAGGCCCATATGGCGTATACGTCATTGTAGTATTAAAATATCGTATACGCCATGATATCCAGCTTAACTTTAAAATCGCCAATAAGTATGTACGGGGACCTAATTAATAGTCCAAAGTACGACAAAATTTCATTTAAGCTTTATTTTAACACGATACAAATAAAATAATTGAGCTTTGTGTGATGAATAAAAATACAATTTTGATAAAAAAGATTGCGATACAATACGTATGCTTTTAATTAGGACCAAGCCTTTTTGAAACATTTTTTTTTTTACTTTTGCCAAAATGATATGGATTGAATTTTATTATTCGTTTCAATGCCCCTGACTTTTTTAAATACCAAAAATTTTGTAAATTCGACAAAACGAATTTTATTATTCCTTTCAATTGATTTACAGCATTTCCCAGGGATTTTGAAAAAAAAAAATACTGAAAATAACTTACATCAATTTTTGAGAGAGAGAAAAAACGAAATGATCTTGTCCCAGGAAGACCTTAATTTTTACCATTTTAAAAGTGGCTACTTTTCCATCAGAATCAAATGTTTACCTTAACAATTAATTTGGGATTTCCCCTTCCCGAGTTTTATCTAAAATCAGAAATTTTACTAATTTCAGGCCTTATCTATTTTTTCATTTTGATTTCATGTTCAAAGCTATGACAACAGCATTCTTCTTTAATCAAATAGCCCAATTTAATAATTCGTTCTAAAATGTTTCCCGCTTTTGACTAAAATATAAAATAAAAAAATCTCATATCGAAGAATACTTAAAAGAATACCGGAAATTCCATATCAAACCATATAAACCGCGCTGTGAGCTACCAAATGCCGACCACCGGTGATTACACAAAAAACACACAACACGGCATGACACGATACGATGACGGCGACGACTACGTTTAGGTTTTGCGGTATTGAGAGCAACACAACCATAACCATCATCACCTTTGATCTCGCCTCAAATTGTGACTGACTGACTGTTGTTATTGTTTTCATTAAATTTTTCTGTTCATTTCAATTTTATGCGTAATTAAATTTGTTATTGTTGTTACTAACTCCTCTACCAACCAAAAACAACAATACCTCACGACAACTACACCGCGCGTTCGTTGTAAGAGAGTTGGTGAGTGGGAGAGGGAGAGAGAGAAGGGCCGACCGGGGTACAATTGTAACAAATCGTTTGTATCTAGTTTCTGTTGTTTTTTATTTTTTATTTTTATTCGCTGTCCAACACTGCTGTTCGTGCAGTAGTTGTTGTTGTTGTTGTCGTGGTTGTTATAGGTATTTAAATAAAATTAATTACTGTCAAAAGAGCCGTATCAATATCAAGATACTTACAGATGTATCTATCGACGAATACATTCCGCCAAACAAAGCTTCCCCCGAACAACGAAACTCTGTCACTCGTGTGAAGCGAAATGGAGGGGAACTGAAAGACAGTTAGTTGGTCGGTTGGCTGCTCGTGTGTATGTATCTCCATGAAATAAATGTGAGAGAATGCATAACAAGACCAGATGATACACATACTTGAGAGATAACAGAGACCTCTGATGAGAATACTGTTTTTATTTGCGCACTCTCTTGTTCTCAGTGATATTCATTCATTCATGTGCGAAAGCCAATATGCCACTCAAAAGCCAATAAGGTTAAATGTTATTTATTTTTTAAAAAATGTTAGATTACATAGAGTAAATTAAATCAAAATTAGATATTTAAAAAGGTAAAAATTCAATTTACACTTCTCAATTTCAATGACCATTTATTGTTATTAAAGGGTGATTTTTTAAGAGCTTGATAACTTTTTTTTAAAAAAAAACGCATAAAATTTGCAAAATCTCATCGGTTCTATATTTGAAACGTTAGATTGGTCCATGACATTTACTTTTTGAAGATAATTTCATTTAAATGTTGACCGCGGCTGCGTCTTAGGTGGTCCATCCGCTTAGTCCAATTTTGGCATTTCCACGTTTTTGAGTAACAGAGACCCAATTGGTGCGAACGGCGACGAATCGAAAATTGGTGGTCATCATTAACACTGGCCGATACAGCTGCGATATTTTCTTCAGTTCGCACTCTACGTAAGCGTGTTGGTGGTTTAATGTCCAACAATGTAAATTTGGTGCGAAATTTAGTCACAATAGCCCGAATAGCCGCTTCAGTGGGTCGATTAAACTGACCATAAAATGGAAGCGCGCAATGAACTTTCTTAACAGAGCACGCATTTTGATAATAAAATTCAATAATTTGCAAGCGTTGTTCGTTTGTAAGACGATTCATGATGAAATGTCAAAGCATACTGAGCATCTTTCTCTTTGACACCATGTCTGAAATCCCACGTGATCTGTCAAATACTAATGCATGAAAATCCTAACCTCAAAAAAATCACTCTTTATTATTATTGGAGACATTGGATATTTAATATCGTTACCAAAATATAAAAAAGACTCAACTAATTTTTTTTGCAAATCGATATTTTTGGTTATTTTAACAAAACACGGCAACTTCATAATAAACAAAAATATCGATTTGCAAAAAAAATGTTAGTTGAGTCTTTTTTATATTTTGGTAACGATTTATTTTTCTATAAAAATTTGACAATTTCTCTATAAAAATTTGACAATTTTTCTGTAAAAATTTTCTATAAAAATTTGACAATTTTTCTATAAAAATTTGACAATTTTTCTATAAAAATTTGACAATTTTTCTATAAAAATTTGACAATTTTTCTATAAAAATTTGACAATTTTTCTATAAAAATTTCACAATTTTTCTATAAAAATTTCACAATTTTTCTATAAAAATTTCACAATTTTTCTATAAAAATTTCACAATTTTTCTATAAAAATTTGACAATTTTTCTATAAAAATTTGACAATTTTTCTATAAAAATTTGACAATTTTTCTATAAAAATTTTACATTTTTAAAATTTTACATTCCAAGTTTCAATTTTTCTATAAAAATTTTACAATTTTTCTGTAAAAATTTGACAATTTTTTAATTAACATTTTAGAATTTATTTACATTCTTCTTCAGATCAAGAATATAATGTAAATCCATTCCATTAAATCAGTAAAAATATTTTATTCTAAGAATTCCTTCAACTTCTGTTTCTAATATATTGTTATCGCCCAACTTTACATTCATTATTAGTTTATTATGGCTGTTGTTGTTTTTGGTGTAGCACAGCTGCTACTGCTGTTATTGATCTTGAGTGAGGTGTGTGCTTGAGTGTGTGCATATGTAATCAGATTATTAACACTTGTGCGAGTTTTCTATAGCCTAACTGCCAACCAAGATCTCTGCTGCCCGCCAAATGCCACTTGATCTTGGCGGGCGGTGGCAGAAAAAGCTAGCACAACTTGTTCAAGTTGTTTCAATTCGCTTTGCCTTTGTTTTCTTTGCTTTTGTTTATTCACATTCGCGTAATGAGTTTATTTGTTTAAATTGCAATTTATTTATTTCTTACGTTGCTCTCTCTCGGAAGTTTCATAAAAAAAGAAGTGGAGTGGAGTACCACATCTTAACATTGGCAATATGACGATTTAACAATGACTTTGAATCAAATGGTTATCACACAACAATTCAGTAAAAAATCTACGAATGTTTAATTCAAATTTAACAACTGTTACAAATTCTTTGTTTTGTTGAAATGAAAAAAGATTAATTTGAACATTCCAAATTTGAAGTCAGGTGTGTCTTTATTTGTTAAAATTTAACAAAATCTTATGAAGGCCATAGTTTTCTGTTAAAATGCATTTCTGTTTAATGGCAACAGAGTATGAATTATGTTAAGGCCTGTGATACTCGTTCGTCTCTGTTAAAATATAAACATAATGTTATGAAGGCCATAGATCGCAACAGTTTGAAGTTTTCTGCTAAACTGCATTTCTGTTCACAGGCCTACTACTAAGTTAAGGTCTGTGATAATCGTTCGTCTCTTTTACATTTGAACAGAATGTTATGAATGAGTAAAAGAGTGTGGAGTATGTTAAGGCCTGTGATATTCATTCGGCTCTGTTCGCCCCATCGTAATTACAGCACAATGAGCTTAGTCGGTTAATGTAATTAAAAGACATGACCAACAACACACACACATATGTTGGTCAGACTGTTGTATTGTTCGGAGATTCCTTTGTTTTGTTCCAACCAAATCCTATGGTGTCGAGTAGGCTTTTTTGGTTTGTTTTTAATGTGCTCCCTCGCTCTCCAAGTGAAGTTTGAAGTTCGCACGAACATTTTTCTTCGTGTGTTTGTTACCCCACTGCACCGTTATGGTTTCAAATGACAAATTATGTGCTTGGCATGAAGTACTTGTATGTATGTGCCTCTATGTGTATGCATGTGTTTGGGCTCGAGTTAATATCTTTACACGCCACAAGTATGGAAGTGTGAATGTTCATTATTATTATTATTTGTATTTTTTGGTTGTGTCGCAAGAGTAGAGAGAGGAGAGCGGAGGGGGAAAAGATAAATGCATTTTTATCAAAAAGAAAAAAGTGTTGACGATTAAATTGAAACGCAGCACAGAGCAGCAGCAAAAGAGACGCAAAACAAGGGGCGTTGGATTTTGCTTTGGAAATATATAATAATAATAATCATCATCATGAAAAGATATTTACGCGGAAACATTGCTGTGTTTGTTTGGTTTTTGGTTTTGCGGAAAGTAATTTTAAAATTCTTAAAAATGATAACAAAGCAGTAAGAGTGTGTACGGTGGCTTCTGTGGCTCCCCCGGCAAACTAATGAACATTTATTGTTATTATTATTAGAGACATTGGATATTTGAGATATTTTATAGAACAATTTTATGGAAAAAATTGCATCAAGCAAATAACTGAAATGTCAAAAGAAAAAATTTAAGCTTCTTAACAAAAAAAAAAAGAAATCGTTTGGTTTTCAAGATATTAAAGGACTAACAAAAAAATAAAAATAAAGAAATATTTGTTGGGGAATTTTCTACTCTAGGGTAGGTCTAAATTTAATTTTGAAATATAAAATGTTTACTGTGGCTCGAGAGATTTGAGATTTCTTCAAAAAAATTTAGGAATTTTTCTGCAACAATTTTACAAATTTTTAATAAAAAAATGAAAATTTTTTCATAAAAAATGAAAATTTTTCCAAAATTTGGGAGTTTATTTATCCATAAAAGTTTAGGAATTTTGCCATAAGAAATTGAA
The DNA here is from genome assembly GCA_947397865.1 of Polietes domitor. Lineage (NCBI taxonomy): Eukaryota > Metazoa > Arthropoda > Insecta > Diptera > Muscidae > Polietes > Polietes domitor. The sequence continues at coordinate 144,139,947 of OX377622.1, forward strand.
TTTTTTTCTTATAAAAAATGACAATTTTTCTATAAAAAAATGATGTTTTTTTATAAAAAAATGACAATTTTCTATAAAAAAAATGAAAAATTTTCTCTCAAAAAAAATGACAATTTTTCTATAAAAAAATTACAATTTTTTATAAAAAAAATGACAATTTTTCTCTAAAAAAATCGACAATTATTCTATAAAAATTTGAAAATTTTTCAAAAAAGATTTCTAATTTGTCTATAAACATTTGAAAATTTTTCCATAGAAATTTTTGGATAAATTTCTATATAAAATTGACAAAAAAATAGACAATTTTATTCATAAAAATTTGACAATTTTCCTATAAAAATTTGTTGATTTGAAAATTTTTCCCTAAAAGTTTGGAAATTTTTCCATAAAAATTTGACAATTTTTCTATAAAAAAAATAATTTTTTTCTATAAATATTTGAAAAATTTTCAAAAGAATTTTTACAATTTTTCAATAAAAAATTTACAATTGTTCCATAAAAAATTCTACAAAAATGTGACAATTCTTCTATAAAAATTTCAAAAAATATATAAAAAAAACTTGACAATTTTTCTTCAGAAATTTTACATGACATTATACATTACATCTATATAATTTTGAGAATTTTTGAATAAAAATTTAAGAATTTTTCTACAAAAATATGACAATTTTTCTATAAAAAATTTGAGAATTTTTCTATAAAAATTTAACAATTATTCCATAAAAATTCAGAAAACTTTCCATAAAAATTCAGAAAACTTTCCATAAAAATTGAGAAAATTTTCCATAAAAATTAGGACAAATTTCCATAAAAATTAGGACAAATTTCTATAAAAAATTAGGATATATTTTCATAAAACTTTGGAAAATTTTCCATAATTTTTCTTATTTCTCTTAGCTTATTTATTTTTATTATTTAATTTTCAAATAGCTCAACAAAATAAGATTCATATCCCAGCAGACTGTTTCGAGCCTTCCTTTGACAAAATATTGCCCCTGCTGCAGTAGTTTATAAAAAATAAGAATTTAAATTTAAAATTAAAATTTTAAATTTGCGTATGCTTGAGCGAGTGAGTGTGTGTGTACGAATTTTATCTCGTTGTGAGAGAGTCATAAGAATAATTTTGTAATAAAACTGCAGCTTTTTCTTATTTCTTATTACGAAATGTTGTGTAAATTCTTGAGCAGAAATCACGTAGGGTTTGGTTGATGGAGGGGAGAGGGAACTGAAACTAAACCAGAACAAAACCACGTTCAACAAATGCCCGAGTGTGTGTGCTGTTGTGACAGAGGGATCCGCCAGTTACACATTCTCCCCCCAGCAGCAGATTAAAAACTCATCTATTCATGGATTTTTGCTGCTAGCCCAAAAACCTAAACACACCCGACGCGTTGTGTTTATTACGCTTGGGTAGAATTTCAGGGCGCTCAGACAGACAGACAGACTGACACACGCAAAAATACAGAGCGAAAAAATCCTCAAAATCGCTGAAAAGGCATCGACAAACTGCAGAAAACGTATGTTTATGGAAATCATTTATGTTCTGGTTTACCTTCAACCAGCCAGTCAACCAGGCTTGCTACGGCCTGCACTGCACTGCAATCACAAAAACCCGCATTTCGTTGCTGGCAACAGTCATCGTTAATGGTGGCCATATGTGCAACAACAACACCACCAATGCATTAACTCAAGCACGCTGTGCTGTTGTTGTTGCAGTGTTTTGTGCAAAAAAAGTGCATTTCCAGTTTCTTTTTTCAAACGAAGTTGTCTGAATTGCAACACACAACAGCTCGTACACTTACTTGGCAGTGTTGTGAGTTGCGTGTTGTTGTTGTTTATATACATACATATGTATATACTACGAACACAATCGCCCCCTACTTCATGGTTTTTGTGCTAACTCCACTCCTTTAACCCTCAATCCTTCTTCTATGGTTCCCCCTATTCAAAATTAAGTCCGTCCGACTTAAAGTTGGAAGATACACACACACACAAACAACGGCTCTGGTGTGAAGCCCTGGCATGGATACACCACTAAAACTGCATAAAGTTGGTTTTCTGAACACTTTTTCGTAAGAAAGAAGGAGAAAAAATAAATAAATACTGAAACAAAAACAGATACAACACAACGGCTACGACCACGACGATACAACAAGATACATACTTGTTCGTACTTATGAATGCAAACAGTAAAACAACAACAACAACAGCAACAAAGCGACCAAAGTGAATTTCGCTGACCTACTAACTTTGCTCATTCAGCACCGCATGTTAAGAAAACACAGCCATACAAACATGTATGCTGTCAATCACAGATACTCTCTCTCTCATACACACCAACCAACCAACCAACCAACCGACCAACACAACCCAGCCGGACATGTACTCCCGATATCCCATGCGAATAGTGACGACAAACTTAACGTAACGTTCTTCCCTCACCACCCCACCCCAACCCACTGCACACAACCCAACAAATACGACGACTCAACAACAACTCATTTCGATCAGTTGATATTTTGCAACGATCTGCCGTTGTTCCAACAAATTGACTGCAGGCATGCTCACTCACGTACCCAACATAGAGAGTGAACTGGAGTTATCTCGGCAAACGAGTTACTCTCTTCGGTTTTATTAATCACTGGTGTTGTGTGGAGTGGTGGGGGAGGGTGAAGGAATGAGAACAATACCTCGTCTAATATCTATGCACGTGTACGTGTGTGTACATGAGAGTGCCTGAGAATAAAGCACACATTTGCAATGAATGCACTTTCCATCTTATCAAGTTTGCACTTGACAGAGACAGTTAGACGGAGGCAAAACAAGAAAAAAATATGTAAAACAGGTGGTCGGTCGTTGGTGGGAAGAAAACATAGAGATGTAGGCTTGCAAAGTGATAAACTTGGGAGTAGATTAAAATGATAGTTCAAAGATAGATACATGAATATTTGTCACTGTATCGAGAAGATTTTCCAAGACTTTTTCCTTCATAAATAAATAATAATCATGAAATCTGAAATACTTCTTCATGAAAAATACCACAGAATCGAAGAAGAAAAAATATAATAAATATATTTCAGAAAAATCTAAAACCTTTTCCTTACGAAAAAAAATCACAAAATTTGAAACCTTTTCATAGAGAGAAGATCGCAGATTGTACCTCTCTTTTTGTAGAGGACACTAGGTGTCCACCCTAAAAAATTAAGAATTTTTCCATAAAAATTTGGCCATTTTTCTATAAAAATTTGATCATTTTTTTTACAAAAATTAGGAATTTTTCATATAATCATGGAAATTTTCCCTTAAAAATTTAGGAATTTTCCTTTAAAAATTTAGGAATTTTCCTTTAAAAATTTAGGAATTTTCCTTTAAAAATTTAGGAATTTTCCTTTAAATATTTAGGAATTTTCCTTTAAAAATTTAGGAATTTTCCTTTAAAATTTTTATTTTTTCATAAAAAATTGGAAAATTTACCGTAAAAATTTGGATATTTTCCCATAAAAATTTGGAAATTTGAGAATTTTTCCATAATAATTTGAGAATTTTTTTATAAAAATTTGGCAACTTTTTAATAAAAATTTGGCAACTTTTTAATAAAAATTTGGCAACTTTTTAATAAAAATTTGGCAACTTTTTAATAAAAATTTGATCTTTTTTATTTACAAAAATTAGGAATTTTTCATAAAATCTTGGGAATTTTCCCTTAAAAATTTAGGAATTTTCCTAATTTTCCTATAAAAATTTGGAAATTTTTTCATAAAATTTTGGAAATTTTTCCATAAAATTTTGGAAATTTTTCCATAATAATTTGAGAATTTTTCCATAAAAATTTGGCAACTTTTTAATAAAAATTTGATCATTTTTTCACAAAATTTGGAATTTTTCATAAAATCTTGGGAATTTTCATTAAAAATTTAGGAATTTTTCTTTAAAATATTTATTTTTTTATAAAAATTTGGAAAATTTCCCATGACAATTTGGAAATTTTCCGATAAAAATTTGAATTTTTTTAATAAAAATGTGGTAATTTTTCCATAAAAAATGGGAATTTTCCCTTAAAAATTTGGGAATTTTTTTAATAAAAATGTAATTTTGTAATTTTCCATAAAAATGTTTAATCTAATCATCATTCCGTGTGAGCTGATTTATTTGAATTTGAGTATGGTCTAACTAAATATAGCCTTCTTCCAACTTCAGCTAGATTCTATCAAAGTTCGTATTTGGTTTCAACCAAACTTACGATTGATTCCAACTTAATGTAGTTTGACGCAAACATAATTCCGTTTGAGCTGAGTTATTTGAATTAGAACTAGATCGTATCAAACTTCAGATAATTTCCTTCAAGCGTAACCTAGTTTGTTTCCAGCCTAAATCAGTCCGAGAACTTAATCTTAATTTGCATTTGAACAAATTTGTTCGAACTGAAACTAGTTCCCTTCCAACTTCAACTAGCTTCTATGAATATTTACAGAATTTATATTTTGTTTCAAATAAATTCAGAAATGAAAATGGATATTGAGAATAAACAAATGATATGAAAAAATGTGAATTGTATTATATTTTCTACTTCTCAATTGTTTATTTCTCAATATCAAATTATATATTCGCAATTTCAATATAAATTTCTGATTTTCAATTTTTATTTTCTCAATTTAAATTTATTTTCTCCCAATTTGGATTTACATTTCTTAATTTCATTTAGTATTTTCTCAATTTCAATTGAAAATGGTGTAGTTTCCTTCAAACTTCATCCATTTTCCTTCAAACATAACCTAGTTTGATTCCAATCTGATCAGTTTGTTTCATACATAAAGCAGTTTGAAATGACAGAACTCCAGTTCGATTCAAACTTAACCAAATTAAATTCAAAAACTAAAATTTAAATGAATAAAATTCTAATAAAAAATGTTTCAGAATTAGAAAAAAATGTCTAGAAATTAAAAAAAAAACTATGCAACTGAGTTAACTTTTCATTATGAAATTGTTACATTTGTAAACTCTCCTTTCATTTTCTTGGATTTTCTACGCAAAAAAAGTATGAAACTCTGCAACATTAATACAAAAAAAGTACATAAATCATAGAAAGGCAGACAGTCCACTCATACATACACTCATAGGCTAATCAATTCACTTCCCATCGCTTTTTATTCACCGATTTTCTTTTTAACTTTTAACACAATCACTCACACACTCACTCTCGCATATGTCTGATCTCAAAAGGAAAGTACGCCGAGCCGCCATCGTCATTGTTCGCATTCGCGTTCGAGTATGATTGTTTTGTTGTTGCTGTGCATAAAAATATGTTTCTTTAAGTTTTTTTATTCAGAGTTCAAGAAAACAATGAAAGCAACGAAGAAAAGTGAATGCTAAAGCGCAGAGTTCAATTCTGGCCGTTGTGGCGGCAGTAGTACAGCATTTGCAGATTGTTTGCTTTTGCTTGCTTTCTTCAGGTACTTACTTTCTGCTGAGAAAGTCCCCACCAAGCAATAGTGGTGGGGTTAGTGGAGAGTAAGTATTGTTGATACCGATACCCCATTATGCCATTGATTTATGAGCACGGCAATGAAATGGAAACGAAAACATATGAGCAGCCATGCAGACAGACGCGACAGATTATGCACAAATATGTATGAGGCGACAACCCACCACAGCCAGCATAGGCTGCAAGCAAACCCAACCCCAACCTCATCCCCAAAAACACAGTTACAATCATATCAGCCAAACATAAACGCAACAGCATTCAAATGAATGTGTTCGCAGTGCTCTCATAACTTCATGCAGATGTATGAAGTCATGTGTGCCACTGTATTTGAATTTGAATGTGAGTGGATGGATATCTCTCTCTCTATGTGTGTATCTCTGGATGAAGGTTCGTGCCGACGTTTGGATACGAGTAGAGTACATTCATATGTAGTTATGTGTAGTGTACTTGTGTATCTCCTCCATATCAAACATACGAACACACAAACGAACGATAATATGCGCGCGGTGCGGGACTACCCCAGACATTCATTATTGTATGTAAGGCGGTCGGTCGGTTGGTCGGTCGTTAGTTTACCGTTCGTTAGTTCGGCTCAGTTCATTTTCCCTGTTTCACGTTATTCCAGGTGATTGTGTTGGATGACGCCTGCCTGCCTTCTCAACATCATCTGCTGCTGCTGCCGACGCTGCTGCTTCCTCTTTGTGTTGTGTTGTGTGAGAGGGCAGACGGAGCAGTAGCATAAGTTCGATAACAGTTTACAAAGGCAACTCAAAAACGAAATCATATGTGTTTGGAATTATTTGTAAGGTCTGCCCTGCCCTGGCATGCCCGCCCGCCCGTTTCTTGTTTTCTTTTGATATTCTGTGTTATTGTTTGACACACACACACGCGCGCGCGCGCACACATGTACACATGTGATGATGGCTATGGCGGTGTGCTGAGGTTGTACATCTCCAACAGAAGATATATTTTTTGCTGTACTTTACTGGTTGTTGCTGTTGTTGTTGTTTCAAACAATATTTTGTTTCAGCAGTGCCTGTTATGTAAGCATTAACAGCAACACTAAAAAACATAACAATAACTGACACTCCACCGCCCTCCCGCCAGCCATCTCAGCAGCAACAGCTCAGGCAGCCAGGCGGCGGCCAACCACAGCCGCAGTCGCCTTCAAATGACAAGACGAGCCTCACTCAGCCACAAGTAAAATTTGCCGGTGTTTTTGCTCCTCTTCTTCTTCCTCAGTTTGTTGTTATTTTGTTTCTTGAGCTTATGATGATGATGATGGTTTGTTGTTTGGTATTGTTGTTGTTGCTGCTGTTGTTTTGGGATTGTTTTTTGTGTGTTGGTCACAGGTTATTGAACTTCTTGTACACACTCGCGCACACATTATTTCTTTTCTGAGTGTGTACTCGTGTGTGTGTGCAGTTTGCTCTTTTTTCCTTTTTTGTTTGAAAACAACAAAACCCGAAGAAGAACTTTCCACATACCGTTATAATGTTGCCACAAAAGCAGGGGCAACAACATCCCGGCTGAAAAGACACAACAACAACCAACACAACACAGGATTTGTTTCAAAAACAAACGCACGCACCCATCCATCCAGGCACACACATGTATGATTAGAGACCGACCGAATATGCGGCGTTTGAATGCAGCCAATATTATGATTTTTTTAATATTAAAACCGAAGTCGACGGAAGGCCGAACAAAAAGGAAAAATATTGATTCGACATTAAACAGAAACAAGCTAAAATAATAATTGTTAAATTTTAAATCCATTCGATTACAATCTTATTAACCAAATATATAGTAGTTCGACAAATAAATTAAAAAAAAAAACCAAGGTTGACTGGGCCAACTGAAGCCCTACTAAAAATCTTCTAATTTGTAAATACATTAAAAAAATTGATTTAATATTCTATATTGATTCAAACCTAAACTAGATTGTTTCAAACATCAACTTCAAACTTCAACTTCCTTTTATCAAACTTAATTTATTCTGTGTCAAACTAACTTTCTTTTCTTCAGCTTAACTCATTTTGTATCAAGCTTAAATCAGTTTGTACCAAATTTAAGTCAGTTTATGTCAAACTTTACTCAGTTTGAATCTAACTTAACTCAGTTTGTGTTAAACTGAAGCCAGTTTGTGTCAAACTGAAGCCAGTTTGTGTCAAACTAAAGCCAGTTTGTGTCAAACTGAAGCCAGTTTGTGTCAAACTAAAGTCAGTTTGTGTCAAACTGAAGCCAGTTTGTGTCAAACTAAAGCCAGTTTGTATCAAACTAAAGCCAGTTTGTGTCAAACTGAAGCCAGATTGTGTCAAACTAAAGCCAGTTTGTGTCAAACTGAAGCCAGATTGTGTCAAACTGAAGCCAGATTGTGTCAAACTGAAGCCAGTTTGTGTCAAACTGAATCCAGTTTGTGTCAAACTGAATCCAGTTTGTGTCAAACTTAGCTCAGCTTGGGACAACCTTAACTCAGCTTGCGTCAAACTTAAATGTGTTTGAGTCAAACTAAATTCATTTTGCGTCAAACTTAATTCAGTTTGTGTCAAACCTTGTTCACACAAAAATGTTTTCTTTCAAATGTAAACTAGTTTCTTTTTAAAGTTTGAAACAAACTACTTGAAGTTTGAAACAAAGTAGATTAAGTTTGGAACGAAATACATGAAGTTTGGTTCGAACTACTGATGTTTGAATCGAACTACTTGAAGTTTGAATCCAACTAATTGAAGTTTGAATCCAACTACATGAAGTTTGAATCGAACTACTTGATGTTTGGATCGAACTACTTGAAGTTTGGATCGAACTACTTGAAGTTTGGAACAAACTTCTTAATGTTTGGATCGAACTACTTGAAGTTTGGATCGAACTAGTTGAAGTTTGGATCGAACTACTTGAAGTTTGGATCGAACTACTTGAAGTTTGGATCGAACTACTTGAAGTTTGCAACAAACTTCTTAATGTTTAGATCGAACTACCTGAAGTTTGGATCGAACTACTTGAAGTTTGAAACAAACTACTTGTATTTTGAATCGAACTACTTGAAGTTTGAATCAAACTACTTGAAGTTTGAATCGAACTACCTGAAGTTTGGATCGAACTACTTGAAGTTTGGAACAAACTTTTTGTTCTAATGAAAAATATTTCTGAAAAAAATTGTTTGAAGGAGTCTCTCTGTCATTCATTTCCTTTTATGAAAAAATAGCATTTTCTCTAAAAAAATATAAAAACGATTGATGGATCCATAAATATTTTTCCAAGGAAATATACTCTAAATCTCCAAGAACTATTTTCATTTTCTATTTCTTAGATCTTGAGTTACTTTTCCAGCAGATTATAACACATTTTTCTTAATGAAAAATATTCTTGTTTTAAAATAATTTTCTAGGAGAAAAGTTCTGTTCCCAATAATTTTAAAGAAAAGTTCTCAAGTTCTTACATCACGAGGTGACATTAGCAGTTTCCTTGGAATTAGCCAATTGATGTGTGTTGGTTCTCTGGAAATAACCTTCACTAGGCCCGCTCATTTGTAAACTTAAAGACGTCGAATGACGAACTTTGTTTGTTTCACTTTTGAAATGAGATAATTTTGTATCCAAAAACCCAAATCATTCAAAAGACAAATGAACGAGTGATTGTGAGTGAGTGAGTGCAAAAGGTTGTTGTTATGACACAATTTGTCGAAGAAGAACAAGAGAAGAAAACAACAACGAAATAACAAAAATTCAATTGTAATTGAAAACCCCCCATTTCACCTTTCTTCCACCTCCCCCCCATCCCATACACAACGTTCAATGAACACGTAACAATAGAATAGAACACACGTACACACGTAGCACATAACATATAACGTCGGGAAAAAAGAAAGTGGAGGAAAGACAATGAAATAGAAATAACAACACCAAACAACAACAACAACAACAGCAGCAACAAGCAACATAAGTAATAAAAGCCAAGTTAAGAATGCCAAAGACTGTTAGTCCGGTGAGAGGTGGGGAGGGGGTTCCCCTCCTTTCCACATACTTTTACGATGATGCACTGGAGTAGTTAACAAAAAGGGGCGTGATTGGAATACTTACAACCGACAACGGCGACGACGGACATTTGTTGCTACTTGAATTTGCTTGAGTTGCGGGTTTTCTAACACAAAACATGGTCGTGTGTGTGTGTGTGGTTGAGGGTACTATAAATTTGGCTATAAACGAAATGTGTGCGTGTGTTACTTCATGAACTGTATGTCGGTACGTCCGTCCGCCTTTCTGTCGTTGTTCCAATAAGAAAATGTTTGCTGTTGGATATTACTCTGTGCCCGATTCATTCATTCAGTTGTTCCTCCATTCATTCCATCACAATGAGCACATTGTGATTGGATTTACATTGGCAAACAGAATAAGTTCCAAATATAAAACACAATAATACAGATATTACAATAATAGAGTAATACAATAATACAATACAATACACCACACACACACACTACGACGACAACACTATCACAACTATATTACTATAATATTCTTTCGCTACGATTTCGTGCAAGACTCCCCACCGTCCTGGCCACATTGCCCTGGCATTGTTGCTCTAAACCAAGGAAAGGAAGCTTGCAATGACTCCATAACGATAAATAGGACTCAGGAAAGGATGAACGCCGCTCCAGCTTACACTTTGAAGAAAAAGATAACCTTAAAATCAGTGGAGTCCCTTTAATATTTAGGAAATTTTAGCTAAATTAATTTCCAAATTAAGTCAAGGGTATATTTACCCAGTTGGAAGGATTTACTACTTGGATTTCAAGTATTTTATATAGAAGAGGTCGAAGTGCTCTCAAAAATGGAGTAAATTCAATTATGTAAATTTATAATGGCCTAAATACGATCCAAAAAAGATTTCGAGACTCTCCCGATTATATTTTGTTATCATTTGTTCGATACAGAAAAACTTATTTTTCAAAATGCAATTAGTAACTTAGTTTTCGACACATGAAGCTACAAGAAAAAGTAATGACTTTATCACTAAATTAAGTCAATGGCACTTAAGAGGCTTGCTAAACTTATAGTTAGCTTCAAGCATAAACTAGTTTGCTTCAAACTTAAACTATATCGATTCAAACCTAAAGAATATTGATTAAAATTTAGGCTGAGCTTCAAAAATAGGTTTGAGCTTCAAAAATAGGTTTGAGCTTCAAACCTAAACTACTTCGTTTCAAACTTAAAGAAGTTTTATAGAAGCCTCAACTAGTTTCTTTAAAACTTAAAATAAATCGATTCGAACTTCAAATCTAAACTAAGTAGCTTCAAACATAAATTTGTTTCCATTCAAACTTAAATTTTGTGATTTTAAACCTCAATTTCATGCATTCAAAACCTAAAGAAGTTTGATGCAATCCTTAACTAGTTTCATTGCAACTTAAATACATCGCTTCAAACATAATTAACTTTGGATCAGTCCTTAACTAGTTGGCTTCAGACTTAAATACATCGCTTCCAACATAAGGAAGTTTGATTCGATCTTAAGACAGTTTGCTACTACCACTTGAAGTTTGGAACAAACTAATCTCTGTTTGAATCGAACTACTTGAAGTTTGGAACAAACTACTCTCAGTTTGGATCGAACTACATGAAGCTTGGATCGAACTACTTGAAGTTTGGATCGAACTACTTGAATTTTGGATCAAACTACTTGAAGTTTTGAGCGAACTTCTTTAAGTTTGAAACAAACTACTTGAAGTATGGATCAAACTACTTTAAGTTTGGATCAAACTACTTGAAGTTTGAAACGAACTACTTGAAGTTTGAAACAAAATATTTGAAGTTTGAAACAAACTACTTGAAGTTTGGATCAAACTACTTGAAGTTTTGATCAAACTACTTGAAGTTTGGATCAAATTACTTGAAGTTTGGATCAAACTACTTGAAGTTTGGATCAAACTACTTGAAGTTTGGATCAAACTACTTGAAGTTTGGATCAAACTACTTGAAGTTTGGATCAAACTACTTGAAGTTTGGATCAAACTACTTGAAGTTTGGATCAAACTACTTGAAGTTTGGATCAAACTACTTGAAGTTTGGATCAAACTACTTGAAGTTTGGATCAAACTACTTGAAGTTTGAATAGAATTACTTGATGTTTGAATCGAACTACTTGAAGTTTGAATCGAAATACTTGAAGTTTGAATCGAAATACTTGAAGTTTGAAATAAACTACTTGAAGTTTGGGACAAACTTCAAAGCACTTGTACTTCAATTTAGAATCATAATTTTCCTGAGTGTATACGATCCCGTGTCTTATTAAATTCTGCACTCCTACACCTTTGTCACCTCCCTCCCCCACCAACCTAAGACCTTATCAGCGAACATCTTGCAAGGACACCCAATTGAAAGTAGAGCGGAGGGGGGACCACATGACAATGAGTGATAAACGAAATCCAATATTATTCATGCTGTCACAACATCAGGCTGCAGTGTTTCTTGATCTCTGTGTGTGTGGAAGTGGATGGCTTCTTATTATTCCTATATGTTATGTGATTGTTATGGCAACCAAAACAAATCAAAGAAAGAAAGACAGACAGGCAGAAAAAAAAGAAAATCAAATTCGAAATGAAAACTACGAAATCTGTTTGGGGCTGACATTTGAGGGGTCTGGCATTATTTTTACCATTTTCTTTAGTTGTCTCCTTGTATCTTAGTCTCTGATTTCAGTGGTGCTGAGGGGGAGGGGAATTGGGGTATTGTTGGTTCGGTTCGGTAGTTCATCATTCGCGTTCATCAGTTTATTTATCTATTTCGGCGTTTTGTATTTATTTCATTTCTTTTTGTTGTGTGTTACTTCTTCAGAAGAGATGTCATTGCGGTTGTGACACTTTAGTGTCAGTGTCATTCACTTGACAGTTGAAAGAGTGCAGCCCCACACACACATACACACACCAGTCACCATGCCCACCCCTCCCTCCAATCCGTCATTGCTGTCATTTGCTAGGGAATTTCATTTGTATTGCATAATATTACTGCACAGCAGCATCAAGGAGGGTGTGGGGGGAGAAGAAGCCAAAGAGTGTGATCCAAGCCACATGGTTGGGTTTTGATATTAACATTCTATCCGTCCGTCCAACCGCGGGGAAATGTGAAAATATTTGCTCATATTTCACAAAGCACGAAAAATAAAAGGAATTATTCATTGATTCCAGCTCCCCAAGTCTCCCATGTAATCAGAGTAATGGAGGCGCCGAGTGGATCACGCTTGTGACAGACAATCAAATGGACAGAAGGAAACTCATCAAACGGAAGGGTAAATCAGCAAAAAGCTTAAACGTGGAAATAGTTGGAAAGTCTAAGTGCAAATGAAAAGGGCACAAACTAATGGACCGAAAAATCAGACTGGCAGATAAACACATAAAATTAAAAAACTTACAAACAAAATATGGCCAATGTAGGGACATTATGAGAGTCTTACGGAAAATAAGTATTGGCGCACAGAACTAATTGAAGTGGTTATAACATCCAACCAGATCTCAACTGGAACAGAGCCATTCGGATATGTTGCGGCAATTGACGTTTGAATCAAATTTATTGAGGTTTGAAACAAACTACTTGAAGTTTGGAACAAACCTTTTGAGGTTTAGAACGAACTACTTGAAGTTTGGAACAAACTACTTGAAGTTTGAAACGAACTACTAGTAGTTTGGATTGAACTACTAGAAGTTTGGATTGAACTACTAGAAGTTTGGATCGAACTACTTGAAGTTTGAAACAAACATAATGAGTTTTGGAACAAATCACTTGAAGTTCGGAACAAACTACTTGAAGTTTGGAACAAATTACTTGAAGTTTGAAACAAACCACTTGAAGTTTGAAACAGACATCTTGAAGTTTGAAACAAACTACTTGAAGTTTGAAACAAACTTATTGAGGTTTGGAACAAATTACTTGAAGTTTGAATCAAACTACTTGAAGTTTGAATCCAACTTCTTGAAGTTTGAATCCAACTACTTGAAGTTTGAATCCAACTACTTGAAGTTTGAATCAAACTACTTGGAGTTTGAATCCAACTTCTTGAAGTTTGAATCCAACTTCTTGAAGTTTGAATCCAACTACTTGAAGTTTGAATCCAACTACTTGGAGATTGGATCAAACTACTTGAAATTTGGAACAACTACTTCAGTTTGAAACAAACCACTTGAAGTTTGAAACAAACTACTACAAGTTTGGATTGAACTACTAGAAGTTTGGATCGAACTACTTGAAGTTTGAAACAAACATAATGAGTTTTGGAACAAATCACTTGAAGTTCGGAACAAACTACTTGAAGTTTGGAACAAATTACTTGAAGTTTGAAACAAACCACTTGAAGTTTGAAACAGACATCTTGAAGTTTGAAACAAACTACTTGAAGTTTGAAACAAACTTATTGAGGTTTGGAACAAATTACTTGAAGTTTGAATCAAACTACTTGAAGTTTGAATCCAACTTCTTAAAGTTTGAATCCAACTACTTGAAGTTTGAATCCAACTACTTGGAGATTGGATCAAACTACTTGAAATTTGGAACAACTACTTCAGTTTGAAACAAACCACTTGAAGTTTGAAACAAACTACTACAAGTTTGGATCGAACTACTGGAAGTTTGGATCGAACTACTTGAAGTTTGAATCGAAATACTTGAAGTTTGGATTACTACTTGAAGTTCGGAACAAACTACTTGAAGTTTGGATCAAACTACTTGAAGTTTGAAACAAACTACTTGAAGTTTGAAACAAACTACTTGAAGTTTGAAACAAACTTCAAACTTGTAGTTTGGAACAAACAAGTTTGAAACGAACAACTTGAACAAAATACTTGAAGTTATGAAGGTACTACTTGTAGTTTGAATCAAACTAATTGAAGTTTGGAACGAACTACTTGAAGTTTGAATCAAACTGCTTGAAGTTTGAATCCAACTACTTGGAGTTTGGATCAATCATTGAAACAAACTTCTACAAGTTTGAAACAAACTACTTGAAGTTTGGAAGGAAGTACTTGAAGTTTGGAACGAAGTACTTGAAGTTTGAAACAAACTACTTGAAGTTTGGAACAAACTACCAGAAGTTTGGAACACACTACCAAAAGTTTGGAACAAACTACCAGAAGTGTGGAATAAACTTCTTTAATTTTGAAGCGGTTTGAAGTAAAGTTTTTGAAGTTTGAAACAAACTACTTAAAGTTTGAACTTGGAACAGAGTTCTTCTAGTTTGAAGCAGAGTTCTTCTAGTTTGAAGCAAAAGTGCTGATTTTTGAATCAATATAGGTCATGTTTGAAGCTGAAAAAATTTTAAATTATTCCATTTATAAAGTTTGAAACAAAATTATTTATGTTTGAAGCAGTTCTTCTAGTTTGAAGCAAACGTGTTCAAGTCTGAATCAATATAGCTCATGTTTGAAGCTGAAAAAATGTTTTAATCTTTTAATTTATGTCCGTTGACCTGAAGGTATACTTTAGTATCGTTGGAAATCTGTCTATCTCGGAGTTTATACCGGTAAGATCGTTCTCTGTGTTGGAAGCTGATCTAGAAGATGGTGGTTAGGATAGGATTGGATTGATAACATCTCAGAAGGCAACTAAATTGGTGTGCGGGCGATCTTCGTATTTTCTTGGACATGAGCAAATATCCCGTCGCTGTTTTCAGAGCGGGCAGTATATTCTTCTTCTGCCTACAAAACTGGTGATGGTGCTTTGTTAGAGGTCAACCATTTCTCTTTGTCGACTCCTACAAAGTACTGTCAGCTAGAGATTAAAACTTCCTCATTAGTCCAATTTTATGTAAAGGATTGGATACCTCCCAATTCATCAGAGATGTATATATAGCGAAAGAAAATTGGGTTTTAAGAAAATACTACTCCTCAACGACCAAGAGAAGCTTCTTCTACGAATATCTGAGTATTTTATCTTCATATTTCATATGCTTTGTGGAATAATTGCTTCCTTCGATAACCAAAGAGTATCTTAAATTAGTCTTTTTTACCAAAAAAAAAAATACAAAAAACCACAAAAAGTTTTTCGAACAATAGACATAAACTAAGTAAGGAAAACCAAACGAATGAGGAAAAACTCTGCTGCTACTGATGATGATGGTGGTTGGTTTTTCACAAGCCAGCTACGGATTAAAATGTTGGTTTACCACTATCAATGCTAAGCGGGCAAGTCCTCGGGCAAATGGCGAGAAAACAAGAAAAAAAATCGAAATACACACATATGTATCTGCCATCCCAACCATTATTGAACGGAGGACAGATGAGGAGGAAAGAAATACCAGCCACCAAAAGTAACTGCAGCAGCAGCAACCGCCATAAAACTAACATCCAAAAAGGGGTTGTTGGGGAGGTGATTAAGTTAAAAAATGCACCTCCCCTGCTCGGTATTTTGTGAGATCACATCAAAGGGATGGGGGTTGGTGGTGGTGGTGGTTGCCGGGGGATGCTTGGTTGTTTTACATCGAAAGTCCAGAAAAGTTACAATGGTAACCTTAATGGAATTATTGTGTATGTCAAACACAATTTGCATACAACAGATGCAACGCTGCGACGAATGAACTTGTGCTGGCGCATGAGGGGCTGCAGGGTCGTCGCGCTGACATGTGTGGTGTGCGGTGGAATGAGTGGAGAGTGGTGGTGCGTGTGCATATGTGGCGATTTTAATTTTTACAAAACTTTTCCAAATCATATGTACGACAACGAACATAAAGCAGCTGGAGGAGGAAGAGAAGGTGGAGGATGAGGGGAGGTAGTACAATAAAAGATGCATTTACAGAGTGAAACCGAGGGATTATCACGGCCATGATGTTGTCTGTGCAACGAGTAAGTTGTCTGTCTGTCTGCCTGCCTTGTTGGCCGCTGGCCTGCTAAAGCTTTATGTAGCCATTTGACCGACCGACCGACCTCCTCCCCTTGATCTGATGATTTTTAATTAAAACGCCGCTTGTGCCGAGCTACCAGAAATGCAGGCTTTCTTCAGAAACATTCAAACGAACGAATATGCTGTTATACTGGGGGCAGGGGCAGGGGCAGGGGATGGAAAAGTCAAAATGAAAAAAAAAATGTTGAACATTTTAATATTTCAATAGATTTGTGAGGCAATTTTGAGGCGGTTTATGGCTTAGGCTTAAATAAATATTAGAATTTCCAGGGTTAGGATTCACAGATGAACTGGTGTGGTTTATGTGGTCGTCAATTAATCTGGAACAGATACAGATAAATTATGGAAATAAAATAAAAATAAATACTAAATGTTGCCAGCATTTATTATTTATTTTTTTCTCGGCGGCTCTTCTTTACGAATATCTTTTTAATGTTCTTCAAACATATGATACATTTATGAGAATTGATTTTAAATGTTTAATTTCCCTATTTGGCATAACGATTTCTTTTTAGGGGATATTAAAAGAATATTTGTATTTTCCCTCAAAAAGTGAAGCAATCCTCAAGATTCCAATCAAAATCATATCATCGCCCATTTAAGAGCGATGTTAATTTTGATTATAATGATAATGATGATGTTGATGAGGCGTGTGTGGTAGGGGGAGGGGTGTCTCTTAAAAATCAATATTATTTTTATAGTTAAAGAACACCCAAAAAAACATGGCTTATCAAAAATTATAGCAGAAGCAGCACCATGCGACCATTAAACGGCCATTAACGAGAGCTAGGCCAACAAGGCACGAAATTTGGCCTTCTTACACCACTACGCAAAATTAAAGGGAGAAAAAAGGCACATATACAGATGTACCACCCTCCACCCCCTGCCACAATACAATAATAATAATCAAAAGAGAAACCACCCCTAGAAGTATGCAATACTTTTGTTTTGCGTAGAAGGCCTAAAGGTAGGCCATAAACCATCAGCGTTATACTCGTAATAATCATTGGCAGAGCCCACCAAGAACGCACATTTACATGACATCGTTGTATATGTATTATATATGTATATACATGTATATATGTACCCTCCTATGCCTATGTTTTGTATATAAGGAGAGTAAACAGCAATAAATGATTGCTCTTCAGAGCAATTACAACAACGGCAATGGCTAAAATGCCATATATATATAAAAATTCTAGAGCTGAAGGGGAAAGGGGGGAAGGCCAACTGTCTTTTGTCTTGCTTCCACCCAAAACAACATCCATTCAATCCGTCTTCTTGTTGCTGCTGAGTTTTTTCGTTGCGTTTTTTTTTTGCCATTGTTAAAGTGCTTATTTAGCACGTTTTTCTCCGAGTTCCAGCACAGCCAAGGCAGGCAGGCAGACAGACAGAGGGACAGACAAACGGAGGGAAGGACGGACAACAAAGACATCTACTACAGGGGCTTAGAACGCCTGCAAGTATGCAACAGTATTTACAAGTTACACTCAGTCATGAGTGGCTCAACAACAACAACAGCAACAGCAAAATGTTTTTTAAGAACAGAAGAAACATATCCAACGAGACGTTTGTTCGTTCGTTAGAAAGTCGTTACATGACGTTAAGTCAGTCACTTTAGATTGTTTTTAAGAGCATTTTCTTAGAACGCCTCCCCACCTCCTTCCCCGGTTGTTGGCTGCTGTTCCTCTGGCTGTCTTGGGCTAAACTGACATTTAAGTCAAAGAGCACGTCTCTCTCATTAAACACAACTATTAAAACAAGTTAAGTTAATTTGTTGTTAACTCAAAAAGCGGCTGCTCCTCATGTCTTTGTGTGTTGTTCATTTTTAACACAAAGAAATAAAAAGAAAGTCACACTCATATTCACATATCTCATATATGTTTGGAGCAGCAATTTCAATTCCTTTAGGTTTGAAACTGCTGTGTCGCCCCCATGACATATCAACAATTCACGGTGATTTCGCCATTAACCCCCAAAGTAACATGATAAAAGTTCATAAAAACGAACAAACGAATGAACACGGGGATATAAAACGAAAGTAATTTATGTCGGCCCGAAGGGGAAAGGCCATAAAAAACAATAAACAACAAAATGAAGCAAAGAATATTTAGAAAATTTCCATGGCAAAAAAAATCATTTTGATACGAAATTATGTCGTAGGATTTCGAAATGCAAATGTAACGTTTCAAAAGCCAATTCAAATTTTCCATTGAATTGAGCCGAAACTGTCATTTGCATGATATCTTGAAGACGGGTCTTAGTCTCAGAACAGCGACTGTCTCAGATGTGTCGCATTTTGAAAGTCCAATTTTCGAAAAAAAAAAATCAGTGGAAGCCGTATCTCGACCATGTTTTGCACAAGGTGTTTGTCTTTTACGGTGTCCAACGTTTACATGACTTCATGTAAGACCAGCGAAAATAATTAAGTCGTATTAAATCGTCTTATCTCAGCGGTCAAATTACTCGAACATTTCGAGAAATAACACGTTCGCCAAATGTTTCCCTAAAAAACATGTCTTCAGTCACAATCCCCACTAAATTAGGGCACGAAATAATCAACAATCATGCCTCTATAAAGCTCGCCGTTGATGAGGTAACATTCTCGCCATTCTCATTTTTGAAGAAGAAAAACCTAAGATTCCAGCGGGGCACAAAGCACAGCAAACAGGGTTATTTGTGGATATTTTGCTTATTGACAATGAACCTGATAATTGAGCAAAATATTGCGCAGTAATATTCCCGATATTCGACATAAATTAGTACAATTATCAAATTGTGCTGGATCAAAGCATTGTCCCATTTTCCTGGAACATAAAATTTCGAAGGGGGTTTGAGTTATATTTCTATAGGTCTTGCCATCATAAAGAAGCGAATTCCTTAAAATATCTATAATAGTTTTATTATTTATTTTTTAATTTCTTAATTTATTATTATTTTTTTATTTTGTGTTGTCATTTATTTTGGTTTAAGGCCAAAGGTTGTGCTGAAGTCTTCAGCAGAGCCCAAAATTAGCAAAAAGGCGAAGTGAGACCTTTATTGTTGCAGCTCAAAAGTTGACTGCGCAGTTTCGATGGGCGCTACCCCATCTCGCCAGAACTTTCGCAACGAATGTATGTCTTTGACTTTAATCAGGGTTCATGTTAGTACCAGCGGTCACATACGACAAATGAGAAGCGCTGATAAACAAATATTCCACCGAACTAAGTCGACACACTAAAATTTCACTTTGCCAATTCAATGTTATGCATGTGCTCGCATCACTCGCAACAATACAAAGGTTGTTGTTGTACGGTTTTTTATTTTCTTATTTTTTTATTTTCTTATTTTATTTTATTATTTTATTTTCTTATTTTCTTATTTTCTTATTTTCTTATTTTCTTATTTTCTTATTTTCTTATTTTCTTATTTTCTTATTTTCTTATTTTCTTATTTTCTTATTTTCTTATTTTCTTATTTTCTTATTTTCTTATTTTCTTATTTTCTTATTTTCTTATTTTCTTATTTTCTTAATTTATTATTTTCTTATAAGGAGGAAAATTCTACTCTTTTAGAACTCTAGAGAGCAACGGCAAGAATTTCTTCGTTTTATTTTTTTATATTTTTATATTTTTATATTTTTATATTTTTATATTTTTATATTTTTATATTTTTATATTTTTATATTTTTATATTGTTATATTTTTATATTTTTATATTTTTATATTTTTATATTTTTATATTTTTATATTTTTATATTTTTATATTTTTATATTTTTATATTTTTATATTTTTATATTTTTATATTTTTATATTTTTATATTTTTATATTTTTATATTTTTATATTTTTATATTTTTATATTTTTATATTTTTATATTTTTATATTTTTATATTTTTATATTTTTATATTTTTATATTTTTATATTTTTATATTTTTATATTTTTATATTTTTATATTTTTATATTTTTATATTTTTATATTTTTATATTTTTATATTTTTATATTTTTATATTTTTATATTTTTATATTTTTATATTTTTATATTTTTATATTTTTATATTTTTATATTTTTATATTTTTATATTTTTATATTTTTATATTTTTATATTTTTATATTTTTATATTTTTATATTTTTATATTTTTATATTTTTATATTTTTATATTTTTATATTTTTATATTTTTATATTTTTATATTTTTATATTTTTATATTTTTATATTTTTATATTTTTATATTTTTATATTTTTATATTTTTATATTTTTATATTTTTATATTTTTATATTTTTATATTTTTATATTTTTATATTTTTATATTTTTATATTTTTATATTTTTATATTTTTATATTTTTATATTTTTATATTTTTATATTTTTATATTTTTATATTTTTATATTTTTATATTTTTATATTTTTATATTTTTATATTTTTATATTTTTATATTTTTATATTTTTATATTTTTATATTTTTATATTTTTATATTTTTATATTTTTATATTTTTATATTTTTATATTTTTATATTTTTATATTTTTATATTTTTATATTTTTATATTTTTATATTTTTATATTTTTATATTTTTATATTTTTATATTTTTATATTTTTATATTTTTATATTTTTATATTATTATATTTTTATATTTTTATATTTTTATATTTTTATATTTTTATATTTTTATATTTTTATATTTTTATATTTTTATATTTTTATATTTTTATATTTTTATATTTTTATATTTTTAATATTTTTATATTTTTATATTTTTATATTTTTATATTTTTATATTTTTATATTTTTATATTTTTATATTTTTATATTTTTATATTTTTATATTTTTATATTTTTATATTTTTATATTTTTATATTTTTATATTTTTATATTTTTATATTTTTATATTTTTATATTTTTATATTTTTATATTTTTATATTTTTATATTTTTATATTTTTATATTTTTATATTTTTATATTTTTATATTTTTATATTTTTATATTTTTATATTTTTATATTTTTATATTTTTATATTTTTATATTTTTATATTTTTATATTTTTATATTTATATATTTTTATATTTTTATATTTTTATATTTTTATATTTTTATATTTTTATATTTTTATATTTTTATATTTTTATATTTTTATATTTTTATATTTTTATATTTTTATATTTTTATATTTTTATATTTTTTATTTTATTATTTTTGGATTGTCTTCATCCCAACTGCGACAATATTTACGATCATGATTTCGACATAAATAAGTACAATTTTCAAATTGTACAGCGACAAAACTTTTTCCCTTTGCTTTTTTCTTGGAACACAATATTTCGAATGGGGTTTGAGTTATATTTCTATAAAGAAGAAAAGTCTACTTTTTTAGACTTCTAGAAGATCAAAGGTATTTCTTCATTGTATCATTATTATTTTATATATATATATTTTATTTTATATATATTTTATATTATTTTTATTTTCTTATTTTATTTTATTATTTTTTATATTTTAATATTTTTATTTTTATTACTTTATTTTATTTTTTATTATTTTTTATTTTATAATTTCATTATTTTAATATTTTTTATTATAATAATTTATTATATTTCTTATTTTATTATCTTATTATTATATAATTTCATTATTTTATTATTTCATAATTTCATTAGTTTATTGTTTTAATATTTTTTATTTTATTTTTTTTTTGTTTTATTATTTTATTTTATTATATTTTTATTTTTTAATTTTTTATTTATTATTTTTTTTTATTTTAGTATTTTATTGTTTTTTTTATTTTATTATTTTTTATATTATTATTATTTTATTATCTTATTATTTTACTATTTTATCATTTTATTATTTCATTATTTTATTATTACATAATGTTATTAGTTTATCGTTTTATTATTTTATAATTTTCTTATTTTATTTTATATTATTTTACTATTTTATTATCTTATTATTTTATTATTTCATTATTATATTGTCTTATTATTTTATAATTTTATTATTTATTTAAAGGTTTTACAACGCAAGATCAACCCAAACCTATATAAAAAACTATCAGATTTTGATTATAAAAGTAGACATTGCACAGCAGTTTTTGCAATATTCAAGTCATCGGGGTATTAGGCAACTCTGTTGTCTTCAGCCTTTTAAGCCCTATATTTCAACATATCCCACGCTGTCTGTATGGCCAGACTTGTCCATGGAAATTATCCACTTTTCTTTTTGTTTTCTTTTGTTTTGACTCACAAGAAACCAACAACACAACTACTCCACTCCACCACACATCTTTCTATTGATACTCCCTCAATCTTGCCTGTAGTTAGTTCGTCGAGCCACATCGCAGAGAAGATAAGAGAATAAAACAGAAAATCCTAATAAAAATAGAAAATGATTCAATGACAGTCGTCGTCGCTCTACACGCAAAGCGGCCACATTATTATTCATGAAAAACGGTGGCAGTATTCGGTGGGAAGAAAAAGGAACTGGGGGGAGGGTGGTTGAACAACTTCATGGTAGGACAGTCATGGTTGTGCACCACATACGAAACGCTTTT
This sequence comes from Polietes domitor, assembly GCA_947397865.1. Classification (NCBI taxonomy): domain Eukaryota; kingdom Metazoa; phylum Arthropoda; class Insecta; order Diptera; family Muscidae; genus Polietes; species Polietes domitor. The sequence continues at coordinate 144,162,854 of OX377622.1, forward strand.
TACTCTTCATCGTTGACTGTGTGACTGTTTTTCGGTTGAAAATCGATTTTTCCAACCCTCAGCATGTTACACGAAACGTCGTAGAAACAAAACAAAAACTAAGGCTGGCTGTCATCAGCAGCAGACACAGCGAGCGACGAACATCAGGAGCATAGCATAAAGTGGAAAACAATCAACGACGACGATGATGATGATGTTGATGATGAAAACACTGTCCTGTCCTTATGTTAGTTAAATAGTATCAGCGTAAAAATCGGGTTGATTACTAAAAACCAAAAAAATACTATAACAAAATAGAGCAAGAGTAGCTGAAGGCAGGGAAGAAGGGTAGTAGGTTGGAAGGTAGGTGGTGACTGCCCGACTCGTATCTTTTATCGAAAGGTGAATGAAAATGAAATCTTGTCATTTCACTGAAGGGGGGATGGTTAAATGACTGGCTGACTGGTGGTTGTTTGATTGGTGTGACCGAACAACATTTGATTTTTAGCTTAATAATAACAACCAACAACATATCGGCGGCACGGTTCGTGTGCGTAACGCATTAATAGGGGTAGTCGCGGCACAACAATCCCCCGCCAAGGGGTAGATTAAAAGGGCGACAAATCTAATTTGAATAGTAATAATAATAATAATAATAAAAATAACAAAATAGGACAGTTCGGGATTTATGTTTTCATATGCTTTCTTTTTAATTTTCTAGCAGCGAAACGATATTAAAAATTTTATGGATAAATTAAAAAAATACTAAAATTCCAAATTTCATCGAAGGTAATTTTAATAATTGTATTTTCATTTTGGAAATATAAGTCCGATCACACGTGCTTCTATGTTCAATTAAAGGTCTTTATGATGGCTACAAATGTTGTGAAGATCATTTTCACATAGAAATAGTGGTGTTGGATCCAAAAATTTGTAAACAAAATTATTTTTTTTTTTTGAAAAATATTTTTTGATGGCTAAAAAAATCCATTAAAAAATAGAAGAAAAATCAAAAAAATATTCAGTTTTATTTTCATATAGCCAGCTAGCTTGCCATCATAAAAAAAATCTACTCTTTTAGATCTCTAGAAGAGCAAAGACTACAAAAATTTGGTAGCTGAAAGAGAGAAACAAAATCGAGACCAGAGTTTTAAATATGAACTTTGTGCACTACTTTTTATTTTTTTTTGTTTTATTATTTTTTATTTTATTATTTTATTATCTTATTATTTTATTATTTCATTATTCTATTATACTATTATTTTATTGTTTTATTATTTCTTATTTTATATTTTATTATTTTATTATTTTATATTTTATTGTTTCTTATTTTATATTTTATTATTCTATTATTTTATTATTCTATTATTTTATTGTTTTATTATTTTATTATTTTATATTTTATTATTTTATTGTTTTATTATTTTTTACTTTATTATCTTATATTTTATAATTTTATATTTTATTATTTTATTATTTCTTATTTTATATTTTATTATTTTATTATTTTATATTTTATTATTTCTTATTTTATTATTTTATTGTTTTATATTTTATTATTTTATTGTTTTATTATTTTATTATTTCTTATTTTATTATTTTATATTTTATTATTCTATTATTTTATATTTTATTATTTTATTGTTTTATTATTTTATTATTTTTTATTTTATTATTTTATATTTTATTGTTTTATTATTTTATTATTTTATATTTTATTATTTTATAATTTTATTATTTTGTTATTTTAATATTTATTATATATATATTTTTTTGAAAAATGTTTTCTGCTGGCACAAAAAAATTCATAAAAAATGGGAAAAATCGGAAAAGATATTTTATCTTATTTTTTAATAGCTAACATACTAACAAAGAAAATAAAGCCTATAGGTAAAAGATCTATAAATATAAAAGTTATGACACTATTTGTAGACACAAAGGAATTTAAAAAATTGAAATTTTTGTTTAAATTAGGTGAAAACCTCATTTTGCAGATGTATAAGATATCAGAATAGTTACTATTTTGTAATAGCTGGTATCTTAATGAAGAAAACAAGGGTTTTTGAAGAAAAATTTTCAAACCCTATTGATGCATTTCTATAAGAAATTTCAGTAAGAAATTTACATAACTAGCGTTTTGCCGATTTCCTTAGAATAAAAAGAAGTTTGTCCATCGACCTCCGTATTCTTAGTGCTACAGAATGGACCGGGAAAATCTATTCCCTAAATGGGTTAAATCTATTCCTTAAATGATAAATGATTAAATGGAAATGGTTTAAAAGGGCTATAAAATTTTAAAATATTTCATCTTTTTCAAATAATTATTCTGAATACTTTTGCGCACTCTACTATACCGATATAAGTGTCAAATTAAAGAGTAGAATATCTATTAAAAATACTTTAAATTTCATGCATATCTGTATTAGTTAAGTATTTACCAACCATTTCAAGTTTCCCCTCGTTAAAAAGTAATAAACAGGGGGAAAATATAGAATAGTTGTTAAAGTCAAACTAATACATATAAAGGCATGAAATTAAAAGTATTTTTAGACGATCTTCTTCTCTTTCATTTGATATCCATAACGTTATAGTAGGGTAAGAATAAGTATATTAAATAATTATTTGAAAAATGTTATCCTTTGAAAAATAAAATAATCATTTTAAGGGGGAAAACTTTAAATAGTTCTAAATGCTAAACTAATATACATAAATGCATGAAATTAAAAGTATTTTTAGACGATATTATTCTCTTTCATTTGATATTTATAACGGTATAGTAGGGTAAGAATTAGTATTTTAAATAATTATTTCAGAAATGTTATCCTTTGAAAAATAAAATAATCTTTTAAGGGGGAAAACATGAAATAGTTGTAAATGCTGAACTAATACACACAAATGCTTGAAATTGAAAGTATTTTTAGCCGATATTAATCTCTTTTATTTGATACCCTTAACGTTATAGTAGGGTGTGAATAAGTATTCAAAATAATTATCCGAAAAATGTTATACTTTGAAACTTTGTAAGTTAAGTAAATAATCTTTTTTAAGGGGATAAACATGAAATAGTTGTTAATGATAAACCAATGCACATAAATGCATGAATGATTTAAAGTATTTTTATGCGATGTTTTTCTCTTTCTTTTGATACCCATATCGGTATAGTAGGGTGCGCAGAAGTATTCAAAATAATTATTTGAAAAATGTTATCTTTTAAAACTTTGTAAGTAAAATAAATTATCTTTTTAAGGGGAGGAAACATGAAATAGTTGTTAATGCTAAACTAATATACATAAATGCATGAAATTTAAAGTATTTTTAGCTGTTATACTTCTCTTTCATTTTATATCCATATAATAGGATAAGAATAAGTATTCAAGATAATTATTTGAAAAATGTTATCCTTTGAAATAAATAATAAATAATCTTTTTATGGGGCAAAATTTGAAATAGTTGTAAATGCTAAACTAATATATATAAAGAAATGACATTTAAAGTATTATTAGCCGATATTCTTGTCTTTCATTTGATACCCATATCGTTATGGTAGGATGCGAATAAATATTCAAAATAATTATTTCAAAATTTACGTAGAAAATTTTCGAGAAAAGATTGGCCTTCAGAGTTCGGCCTTCAGAGTTCAGCCTTCATGAAGCTCATTTTCATCTCGCTGGCTATGTCAATAAGCAAAATTGCCGCATACGGGGTTCAGAGAACACACTCGTGACTATTGAGAAGCCAATGCCGCCACAACGGGTCAATTGGTTTGGTGTGGGCTTTGGGCTGTACTGAAAAATTGGGATGATCGTATGAGGTACTGCCGAGCCAGTCGTTGTAGTCAAATGAATGATATTGTGTTCATTTACAAAATGACAAGTTCAACCTTTCCAATTAAATCAGGAATTTTAAAAAAAATAATCAGTACTTTTTTATAGCCGATTTTAATATAAAGTTTTAAATGGCCCACCCTATATTTTAAAAATATGTTCAAACATTCAAAGCTTCCTTAAATCGTTTTTCAATTATTTTTCAATTTTTCTCCTCCAAAAACAAGTGTTGGCAAATTTTCATACCATAAATTGTGACTTCCTAGAGTGCCGTACTTTTGCCGTGAGTACCCTTAATATTATTTACAAAACAGAAATATGTATTGAATGTATATTTATTTGTATGTACATATATTGTGGACACTTACCCTTGCAATCATGTGAACATCGCCATCGCCTGCCTGCTGGACACCGGTGCGTATCTTTTTGTTTTGCGGCCCATCGCTGACGACCAGAACGCCGCCTCCACCGCCGGCACTGCCGTTGGTTGAACCGTTATAGGGCATTATAGCCTTCGCGAGATTCGGGTCGCTGGGCTGGTGAATTATTTTGACGGCTGTGTTGAACAGTTTGTTGCCGAGGAAATGCGCCTGCTCTGCTATTTTTGCGGCTGCTGCAGCTGCTGCGTCCTCACACTAGGCGAGTGTGTGGGTGGTGGTGGGTAGGTGTGTATTGGGGTTGGTGACGAAGACTACGACGACGACGAGTTAACAAAGTGCGCGCTCGACGGATGATAGATTGATAGATAACCGAATTGGCCGATTGATTTAAACAAATACTTGCGTTAGATATAGATATCCGGGGCCGGACCGTATTACAATTTTTATTTTTTCTTTTGGATTTCTTTTATTTTATTCCTTCTTAAGCTTCTTCTGCTTTTTACTATTGGTTATTGGTTGGTTGTTTGTGTGAGTGGTTTTTGGAGGGACAGACAACAGGGTGTTGTTTAGTTTTGTTTTTCTTTATTTTGCTTTCTTGCTTTCTTTCTTTCTTTCTTTGTGTGGTGCTTCACTTCCTTCTTGCTTTCTGTATATGTTTGTGTGATTTCCTGTCTGTTGTTGTAGTTGTTGTGTTGTTGTTCTTTGTTGAATGGCTCTTCTTTCGGCCTCTTCGTGGTGTAATTTTCTTTTTTTGGTTTGGTTTTGGAACTGTATCAGCTGTTTACGCTGTTTGTGTTGTTGGTTGTTTGGTTGATTGTTTGGTTGGTTGAATAACAAAAACAAGAGAAACGAAGCAGCAGAGGGAAGAAAAGAAAAATGTGAAAATATTTTCGGTTAATAGAGTGAACAACTTAAGTAAATATTGTAGTAAATTGGGTATTATTTGTATCATTTGTTTGTTTTATTTTGTTTTGTTCTGTTGCAGCAAGAACTGAGCTGAGCTAAAAATTGATGGTGGCATTAACAATTCATTCGTTCATTCATTCTTTCATCCATTCATTCGTGTGTCATTTGTAATGTTACAAAAATATTGCCTTCTCCTCTCCTAACCTCTCCCTCTCTTGGTTGCCACTTCTTCGGTTAATTACAATGTTCCGTCGTTGTGTTGTTGTAAACAAATTATAATTACTGTCGTTGCGACCGTTTGTTTGTTTAGATTGTTGTTCGAACTGTTTACAACCCACCCCCCACACCCTCAATTTGTTTGAGTCTGACGGACAGACGTCTTGCATTACTTATTCTGTAGGTTACCCCGTAAACAAATACGAAGTCTGACTGATTACAAATTATCGACTGAGGCAGAGTGTGTGTGAAGGGTGTAGTTTCCCAAAGAATTATTGGAAACCCATTTCTGAAAGTAAAACGCACTAATCTATCTCTGCCGTCCGCCCTGCTTACACATCTAATAAAATGGCCAGGCATGCAAATGGAAAATGTTTTTGGTGAGTTTCCTTCCTCCGGTTAAAACCGAACCGTTCGTGTTGGGACCAAAAACAAATCACGCGATGATTGTTTTATTGGCATAACGAAGGGCCCCTCCCGTCAGCCTACCAAGTAACATTTAGCATTTATGCCTCCTACAAATTCGTATGAGAGTGCCCAGGATTGCCATGCTGTTTTCAAGCATTAGTAAAGAAAATATTGAGAATCAGTTATTCGACTTTATTTTGAAATTTTAAACATTTCTTCATGTGTCCCTCTCTGGGGTGGCGCTTTTTTCCTGCTCGAAAAACAATTAAAATCTGCTGGTGATGAATAAAGACAACCATTATATTATTGGCGCCCCATTCAGATGTGATTAAATTGGATTTCACATTTCAAACCACACAAACACAGATACAAATCGTTAGCCTGCTGGTTTCGAATGGAACCAACCAAAAATCTAGAACAATTTTAGTCCTAGAATACAAATGTTGTTCAGAATGTCGACTTTCTAAAAAAATTATTAATATTAACGGTGTTTAATATAAAATGTCGTATAACAAAAATTGTTCAGAATATCCATTTTACGACATACTTTTTTCTACTCAAAAAAAAAAAAGGATTAATTCTAAAATTCTATTTTTTTTTTTCAAAATCGCTTTTCTACTTATTCCGTTTTCTATGGGAACATTCATAAATTATGATTTCGAAAAAATGTCACCCTTTTAGAAATAAGGTGGCGATATTATTTGTCTAGTTTTCGTGATACTAAACTTATTTTGAAGTAATGTGTCTAAACACGACTTTCAGAAAAATTTAAATTATAATTTTTTGAAACAAGAAAATAGTATTTTTCGTTCAGCAAAACAGTAAGAAATAGAAAGAAAGTATCAATCGAAATTCAAATTTCAAATATAAATACAAATCGTGACCTTAATTTTAATTTTTCGATTTATTTTTTTTTACGAAATCTAATTTTTCACTTAGTTCGAAGTATTCTATTGCTTTCTATCCGACTTATATCGAAGCAAGGAAAATAAACTGTGAGAGAGAGAGACCAATGTCCACAATATTTAGAAATAAGGACATTTTCGGTAAAAAAAATCAAAATTTTCCAAATCAAAAAATTTTGTCGAAAATTTTTAATCGTCCTTTAAAAAGTTATTTGCTCTTTATGTTGGCATAGCTTAGGAGAATACAAATGTTATTCGAGAAATCAAAAAATTGCAATAAAATATTTTTTTATTTCGAAGAAGACCCATTGGAACAGACACAAATTATATGGTATCTGATCAGAAAAATATTTGGCCAAGAAACCCATTACAAAAATATAGTTTTTGCCAAAATTGAAATTCCAAAAATATTGGCCATATTCATTAAAAATTATGAAATTTTTATAAGGCGAATATGACAAAACAGATGTCAACAAATATTTCTCCCAAGTCCTTCTTCCTTTAGTCAACGCAGTGCACTGTATTTATGGGGGACATCCCCTGAGTGTTGGTTCAGTGAAAAAAATGAAACGGAGAAAATCAAAATATAGGCCAAAATATGGGCTGAGAGGTAGCTTGTACTTTGTCCATGCAAAATATATGAAATTTGTCAGTTTCGATACAAAATTTTCACATCTGCTGACTTCTGTCCTCACCCTGTATAAATACTAAGGTATATTTATCTGTTATCTTTCAAAGAAAAATTGCGAAAAAAATGTTTCGAAATTATGAAAAAATCTGTTGGTTTCTTAAATTTTAATTTTGGGATAAAATAAGAATGGAATATATTTTTATAGTGAAGTAATCTACAATGTACAAAAAACTTCTTAGGGAATTATTTCTACCTCAAATGTTACAATATTTTGAGTATCTTTCTCTTGCCCGCCTTATTTAAGTACTAGCACAGCACAGTGAGAAAAACTCTACAGTGTTAAATTCATATTACCGACTTATGTCTCCAGGGTAATAGAATAGAATTGAAAGATCCAAAGTATTATGAATTGTTGCCTCAAAATATTCTGATTTGGTCCCCACCAACAATTAGAATAAAATTTTCGTTGCACGGTAATTCATAATATAAAAAACATATGAAAATTATGACTAATCATTAGGATCGAAACCGAGTTGTTACGATCGAAATTAATTTCTATTTATTGCGAACGAAGTACAAATTTCCAACGAAAACATAGCGGTATATTGAGATAGCTTACGTATATTGGAACTAATCGCATTAAGTTTTCAATAATTTCATTCAAAATTTATACACTTTTTAAAATAAAACAAAAACACATTTCGTTCTAAACTTTCCTGACATCGAATGTCGAGATGTTCTTGGAATCACTAGAGAAAAAATAATGTCATTGATTGTCCAAAATCTAACTAACTGTGTGCCCAATTCTAGTAAGATTTGGAAACTGTGTTTAGCGCTGTTTACATTTTAATAAAAACTCAACAATTTTAGTATTTTTCGAGGGAAAATATGTTTTATCTGTTACTTAAGGCCTAGATCTACTAAATTATACACTATTTGTGTATGAAAAACCGTCACAGAACTAGATTCAGATTCCAAGTTGTAAAAAAAATCTTTATTTGTGAACAGCGCTTTTAGCTGCACTCGAATAATATAATTTAAAATTGCAAAAATAAAATATTTCCATAAAACCCAGTTAAAACTGTCCATTAGATAAATAATGTTAAATTTAATCTGAACAATAACAATTTCCCCTCATTTTCATTTTTGTCAATTTATTATAGGCATGAGCGTGCCGTTAAACGCTTTAGCATTTCTATTATAAAATCATAACTTCAAGTCAGTAAAATGTTTAATAAATGATGTGTTTTATTTTACGCTAGTATGAAATACAAAAATTATTGTGAATTGAATGTTCGACATTTTCCTCATAAGTATATATATAAGTATCGCTTATTTTCAAACTTTTTTCATAAAAAAATTAATAATTAGCTTATTTATCGGAACGTAAAATAAAACACAATTATCATTTTAGTCTTGTTGTTCGATTAATAAATTTATAAAGAGCAAAACATAGCAAATCGCAAAATAAATAAAAAAGGGAATGTCCTTCAAAATGATCTAGAAACATATTTTGGAATAATTATTTTAGAAAGCCAGAAGCACATGATTTTATAAAGCTAAGAGATGCTTTAAAAATCATTTCATAGATTCATAATGTGTTTTTATTCTCATTCTGATTCATATTTATTATGGGCTTCTGAAATACTTCACTTTTTCCTGATCATAATAATTTTATTTTTATCGCTTATTTGCGAATTCTGTTAAGGGGACAGAAAAGAAGATATTTGGATAAAAAAAATAGGCGTTATCTGTGATTGGCCTGAATATATAGCTAAACAACAAAAGCAAATCCTAGGTCTATTAGCAGCATTCTAAATCGAGAAAGCTACGATCGAGAAATGCATTTTTTATTGATAAAAAGGGCATACATTTCCACAAAAAAAATATTTAAAACCAAACGTTTATTATTTGTTTTTGTTGGATATTTTCTCTTCAAGAAAATAAAAATTGATTTCGATCGTATCTTCTCGTTATCGAATCCGGTGATTAGTCTCCCGTGTTCGTTGATTAACTGAAATAATCTACTTCTTAAAGCAATGAAAGGAGAAACTATGCATTAAAAATTGAAAATTCAATTTTAGTTTCTAAGTCTAAATTCTCCCATTCGCACAATCGATATAAGGAATAATATTAGATTTTTTTCCCCTTTGAAGAAGAATATTTATGGGTCAGATTCACTTTGTATTTTTTTTTGCAAATTGCAATATAAAGGGTTTTCTAACTCATTCTGAGAGAAAAAATATTTCCTAAGATTATTGGAGCAAAAATACTGTGAAGATAATGAAAAGCATTTGATGAAAATAAACCCTTGTATTATGCTTTGCTGAAATATGTTTTTTTTTTCATAATTTCCAAGTATTTCTTAATATTTTAATGTAAAAAGAAGAATTTTCCCTCGAACATTACCAAGAAGTTGATCATTGGACATTGGATTGGAGATCTGAAAGACTTTGAACGGATAATTCCAAGTTGTAGCATACATTTTCATGTGTAAACACCCCTGTTCATTAATGCAGTTCTCAGGCAAGGTAATGGTTATGGAAGACTTTTCCAATATTCTGACTTTGTTGTTAGGCTAGCGCTTGTTTAGAATGCATCCCTCCAATAAATCATTTTCCAATTTCCATTTTCCCAATTACAATTAAAGTGAAACTTAAATTTGAAACCAGTTTACACATGAGGATTTATCGTACATTTTGTCCATTAAATTTTACTGATAAAAAATTTACTTTTGAGCATTACTTTTTCTCCCCTAAAAGTCTTCACAGAAATAGAATCCAATACCAAATTATAACATAAATCTTCATGTGTAAACACATCCCTACTCATTAATGCAGTTCTCATACAACCTTTTGCAAGACTTTTCCAATATTCTGACTTTGTAATTAGGACAGCGTTTGTTGAGAATAACATCCTGCAACATCCCTTTGATCACCACCACCCCTCGAACAAATCCCTTTTTCCTTTCTTTTTTCCAATTGCAATTAAAGTGGAAATTAAATTTGAAACCAGTTTTTCTGGTGCATTTGGCATCCCTGTTACCAAAAAAAAATAATCCACAAACACTCAACTCAAGGAACGACTGCGGCAAAGTCAATGGCAAAAACACACCCTCCCTCTGCCTGTTTTCCATACAATAGCAACCGGCAACGTGATTTCTTGTCGCTGGGAAATGGCATTTTAATGAAAATCTACCTTTTGCGCGACGGCAAAATAAAATCAACACAGTTCACATTTTCACAAATGAAAATGCAACTTTTTGAACATCCTTTTTAGAGGAAAACGAAAGTTTGATAATGACGAAGGGGACAGACAGACAGACAGACACAACCCTTAAACACGCCAAAAAATATATAAAAAGCCAAACAGACACGCACACCAAGAAAGATGGTGTGGATGGGATAGCAAAAGGGAAGCTTAGAGAAGAACAGGGATGAAATTTTCCATTCCATCCACGAGAAAACAAATTGGACATGATGGAGTGGATGGGACAGCCGACAAAGGCGGAAAATTTTTAGGAAAATGTAACAATTGCAATTACAGAATGAATATTTGAAATTTTATTCGCATGGAAATGGACCAGGAACACTTGTTTTAGACCGGGATTAGATTTACAGACACCACCACACTTTTTGTTTTTCTTTTACTTTATTTTGCACAATTTTTGTAGAAATTTTCACTCGTTTTTCGCCACACGCACACACAACACAGTTGCTCTTCTTCTTTTTTCAGTTTTATTTTTTTTGTTTAATTTTCTTTCCTTCGTTGACAATTTGCTCAATGTTAAGTAATAATAATTTTGGGAAGAACCAGAAAAAAATTAATGCTTTTCTTCACTACAAGTTTTTTACGCTTTGACTGGCGTGGAAAATAAAACAAGTGTGTGTTTTGTTTGCAATTTCGGATTGGGGGAGTGTGCGGTGTGCCTTCGCGAGAACATTTCGAATATTCTGCTTTCTGTGATGACGATGTGTTGGTTGTTTGTACTTTACCGTTTGTTGTTTTGATCGCGTGTATGGGTAGTGGGTGAATGAATTGGTATGCGAGAGTGATAGGATAGGAACACCGAACGAAAAGTGCGTAAGTTCCGCTTAACGTTCTGTTATCAAGTGTGGTCGCGACGTCAAATACATACACAACGAACCAAATCTGGTTGGCATGAAGCCTTCACACACACAAACACATGCACTCACCTACCATGTACATGCACACCAACAAGAATAATAATAACGGCGAAAATAACAATTACACCAAAAATTGAAGCCTCGTCTTTCGTGTGTTTGGTGTGCAGTCGTTGTCGTCGTCTCGGCAACTTAACGGTATGGCAGCACAACAAGGTATTCGTGTTTGTGAGTGACTGTGTTAGCTGCCTGATTTCGGGAGAGTTGCTTGGGTGGGTGGTTGTTTGCCGTTTGGTTTGGTTTGCTTGGGTTGGGAGGAAGGTGTAGGATACGAAAGCATAGAGAAAGCCCGAAAGAAGCATAACAAAAATAACTGTTGTTTGTGACTTTGCAGGGCCGTAAACAAAACGAACTCTCTTTGGTTATGGATTTGGATTTGGTGGTGGTGCGGTGCTGCTCTCTGGCTCTCACTCACTTGATACACCTCTTACCCCCCACCACCCTCAAACAACAACACTGTTGGTTGAGGATGTAACTATGGTGGGTAGTGAGTGAGTGTAGTTGTTAACTTTTCTGGCTCTCCGCTTTAATGAGAAGAGTTACATTTAAGTGTGTATATGCATGTGTTGGTGTTAATGGTGGTTGAAAATCGCAGCTTTTCCTTTTGGCAAATTGTTGGTTGGCTGGCTTTATTTTTTTTGCAAAAAAAAACTAAAACCAAGTGTTTTCGAAATTTTAAATAAATATTTGTTTGAAAAATTTTCAACGAAATCAAATAAATTTTCAAAAATTTCCCCAAGACGAAACGGGACCTGTTAGGCAACTAACTCTCAGCAACCCAGGCATAAGGTGGGCAAAAACAAAATGACAAAAACAACAACAACGGCGACGACGTTAGTTAGTTAACAACTCTGCTCTTGTTGCCACAACATGCAAACAAGTTTTCCCCCCGCCAGCGCAAAAACGCCATATTTGGCACTCTGGCTGGTTGGCAATACAAACGAACGGGGCAAAAAAGGTAAACTAAAGTAAAGTTGCAAGAAAATATGAAAATCCCACTCGAATGCAAATTTGAAACTGAATCTGCTGAATTATTGGTCAAATGTAAGCTAAGCTAAGAGTGTGTGATGATTTTTTGTGTATTGTCTGCTGGGGTTTTCCTGACCCTGTTTTCTTCTCGGTTAGCATTTTCTTCATCATATCTTTGTTATTTTTCTGGTGCACTCTCTCTGGCTTTTCACACTTTCACTTGTGCTACACACCACAAACGAAAAAAAAAACAATTGCAAAAAACTTTAGCAGCCAGGCCGCTAGCCAGCCAGCCAGCTTAGCCAGGCAATAATTAACAATTATCACTATTTTCTCGACTTTCGAATTACATACATTCGTTAACCACTTTGCTTGGTGCATTAACAGCAAATCAACAATAACGACGAAGACGACGGCGATGGTATCTTGGTTGGCGGCGGCGATGACTACGCCAAGCAGGGGGAATAATAGCATTAATTTTATTTTTTCTTTCTTTAACTAATTTTCTTTGCATTTCACTCACATTTTTTCTCTACACTCTTTTAGAATTTACCTTTATTTTCTTCTTCTTCTTCTATTTTGTGGCCGTCGCTTATTTTACACGGAAAACGGAAATTCTCCAACAAGTCTGGTTGCACACACAACGAACGAACGAACAACGAATTCGAGCTAGATTTTAATTTTGAACTGTCAAAAACAAAACGCAAAGGTTTCCTTTCGTTTCGTATTGGGATTTTGCTTAGCTTTCCAATCCTTTCCGATTGGATTTCTTTCTGTAATTCTTTTGTAATTCACTTTTGTGTGTTGTTTGTAATTTTTGTAATTTTTCTTTCTTTCCGTCGTGGCTTTTGCTTTGCTTTGCCTTTTGTGTTATATTTTTGCTACTGCGAATGGTGGTTGATTTTTGTTTTGTTTTGTCACTTCTTTTTCTGCTGCTTTTGGCTCACACTACTACTCTGTATACACAAGAAGATTGATAGAATAGAATGAATACCACAAATATCAATGCGTTTGCGTTTGTGATTATTGTGATTGGTTCAATTGGGATCCGCACTCACGAACGGTCTTTTTCTTTTTGAAACTGAAAAGTCTTTTTATATTTGGTAGACTGAAAATGAAAATGTTGTATTTCTTCGTACACGCACACCACCTCGCACACGCTCTCTCGCTGGCAGTACTTCGAACTCTCACATGAGAGGAAATACTCTCATAATTGCAAATGCAACTGAAATTTTCACTTGCCGTGAGAGATAGAGCGACAGAGCGGAGAGAGAAAGAGCACAATTTTCATCCAATTTGAAAAACTGCGAGTGTCGCAGTCGCCGTCGACTGTGGCTCATTGGCAGCGCACGGTGAACTGTGGCAGAGAGAGCTCTGTTGCCGTGTAAATTGTAATTGTTTATTAAGAGGAGAGTGGTGGGGGAGGTTCATACGTTGTTATTGTTCAACTGACATGTAGATGGCGTTTCTGGAGAAGCCGACGATCTAGATCCAGTGATTTATGTTGTCTGTCGTTGCTCATGTAAACGTTTAGTTCTTTTATTTTGTCTGTCGTCGTTCATTTAAACGTTTAGTTCGTGTATTTGCCTTCTTTATTATTTATTTTATTTATTGTCGCGGTTGTCTCGTCATTTTGTGTTTCATGTCATTTTTACTCTATTTTACATATTTGTAGTGTCGTGCACATGTTAGTTGTTGTTGTTGTTGATTTTGAGTTTGTTTTTATCCATTTCAACGATTTTCGATTTCGCTTGAATTTCAGCAGAGCAGCCTGGCTGGCTTGGCTGCTGCGGCTGCTGATTATGTTCTTGTGGATGGATATCTTTGTTGTTATTGTGTATCGAATGTTTATGTTTTCGTCTGCGTCATCTCTCGACTGCGCTGTGTTTTGTGTTCACAGTGGTTCGGTAAGTACAAATAAATTGTTAAAATTACTTTTTACGAAATCTAAAATTGTTCCTTAATTTTTAAGGACAAGTGTGAAATGATCACACAAATATTGTGTTTTCTCTTCGATTTTGATAAAATTTTTCAAATATGTACTTTTCTATAAGGCAGAAAAACTGAATTTCCCTATTTAAAAAAATAAATTTTTGACACTAGGGTGGATCGAAAATAAAGTATTTTTGAAATTTGAAAAAAAAAATATTTGTTATATGGGGATAAAAATATAATTTGTGTTTTTTTTTTCTAATTTCAAGCAAATATCCTTTAGTCTTACAGGAAATTTGCAAATCTTATTTTTTTTTATTTGAAAAACTTCGTCTTTTCTCTTCGATTTTGATGACAATTTTTAAATATTTACTTTTTAATATGGCGAATAACATTTCCCAATTTAAAAAATAGAAATTTTAGACACTAGAATGTAAAAGTATTTTATTATAAGGTAATTAAAAAAACTTTTTGCTGGTATGGGATACTAACAAATATTTTTTCCAAATTTCAAGAAAAATGTCAAATTTTCAAAAAAAAATACTTTTTAATTTATATATATATATATATATATATATATATATATATATATCTAAACGAAAATTTCCTTAGATTTTTTAATAAATATTATTTTTCAAAAGTAAAAAAAATGGAGACACTAGGTTTAATAGAAAATAAACAATTATAAAATAAAGGTACAAATACTTTTTTGCCATAAGGCAAAAAAACTTTTTGTGGTATGGTGGGCTACTAATATATATTTTTTATAATTTCAAGCCCAATTGCTCTAGGTTTACAAATCTTAAAAACAATAGTCTTTTAATTTTTTTCATAGTATGGGATACTAATATATATTTTTTCTAATTTCAAGCAAATTTCCTCGAATTTAAAAAAAAATAATATACCAATATAGATTTTATCTAGTTTCAAGCTAATTTTCACTAGTTTTACAGATTCTTTTCAAATCTTATTTTTTATTTATTATATAAACTAAAAATGACTTCAATATTTGTGAAATAATTGCTTGGTTTACTAAAATAATTACATTTTTGTGGCATGTGATACTAATATAATTCGTTTACAACTTCAAGCAAATTTCCTCTATATTTACAGAAAATTGTGAAATCTTGAAAATATATTTTTTAATTTATTTAAAAAAATAATAATAAATTTTATTAATTAATTTTTGTGGGTGGATCGAAAATAAAATATTTTTGTCATACGGCAATTTACTAATATTTTTTCTAATTTCACGTAAAATTCCTCAAGTTATACAAAAGTTGTCAAATTTGAAAAATAGTTTTATTTATTTTTTATATTTATTTTATAAACAAAAGACTATCTTCCTTTTTTAATATTATTGAAATTTTATTAATTGCTTGGGTTCGCACTACCTTTATTTAAAAATACAAATAAGCTTTTTCTAATATCAAGCAGTTTTACAATTTAATTAATATTTTTTATTTATTTTATAAACAACTAGTAAATCAACAAAAAAATATTTTTTCAAATCCATGCTTTACGCAAGCAGAATTCTATTGGGCCTAGAAATTCTTTTTTAGTTATCTTTTGTAGAAGGAAAAATTACTGTTACGTTTTTAAATATTTTTTTTATTAATACCAAACGTACGTACCAAATTTTGTTTAAATACCGTTATCAGGAGCAGAAATAATAGATTTTTATTTTGTGGTTTGTATGGGAGGTACCACGCCCCTTTGTCCATTTCCTTGTATTGTCATCGAAAATGATTAAGTGTGCAAAATTTGAGCAAAATTGGTTGAGAAAAAAGCTTTCAAAAATTGATTTCAAATTTTGTGGCACACAAACATATATAGAAAGTAACCTTATATAAAGCATGGAAAAATACCTTCTATTAATTAATTAATTAATTTTATTAATTAATTAATTGAGTTCGCACTAGTTTTATCATTATTTCTGGCTCGTGAGGTACGATATTTTTTCACTGATATTGGAAGAGTGAGTTGTGGTTCCCCTTCGAAAGGTCTTCACAGGGCCAGAATCGATCCCAAGTTTTACGATTCCTGTTATATTAGGACTGTGTTTCTTTAAGACTGGATAACTGAGCTGCGATAACAAAAATCTAAATAAAAAGTTAAAATTTCACTAAAAATTATTTTTTTAATTGTCGCCAACAACAATATAAATGTGTTCACGAAAACAAATTTTGAAAAAAATAATTTTAGGGTAAAAATGTTGGACTTAGCCTGGATAATTATCCAGTGTAAGTCAAATTTATGGATAATAAATAATCTATTACATATCTGCTTATTGTGCCAAATAGGCTTTTTTAGCTACTGTGCACAGTTGTACCTTTGGCTGGTTTCTGTAATGTTCAATTGCAAGTACACTCGCGTACACACGAACGCACACACACACGGTCATGCAAACGAACTAACAATACGTGTGTGTGTGCATGTATACCGAACGAATGTCGTCGAAAGTACTGAAACAACAATGGCCAACAAAAACAAACACACAACAGCACGTTGTTCAATGTACATGTCGAATACATACATACATCCATCCAAGATCTGGACTCACTTTTCAAACTCAAATAAACTCGCGTGCGCACAAACACAAACACAACAAAACGGTAAATTTACAAAACTCAATAACTGCTGACTGGCAACGCAAGCAAAGCAAATTGAAGCCGCCAGAGAGAGAACGCGAGAGGGTGTTTCGCAGAGAGAAATCTAAAATTGTGTTGTATCTCTCTCGGAGAAGTGATGTTGCTTCGTGCACTGTTTTTCTTGGCTGTTTTTGTAATTAACAAGAAAAACGCCGACGTTGAAACATTGACGGCAGCAGAGGTGCTCTCCTCTCATGTTTAACCTCTCTCAGCCGGGACGGAGCAACGTGTGCTCTTTGTAATTCTTGTATTTTGTTGTTAGCTGTATATATGGGGGAATATATTTGAGAGAGTGCATATGGAATGCAACAACCATAGAGACTTATACAGCAAGAGGTTCCATTAAGTTCTTAAAACACATACATATGACATTGGCTTTTGCCGACTTTTTCTAGATTCTTTTTCTTGGATTGATAAAATGAAACTGAACATTTTAGATGCGAAACGAATTTGTAAGCGTAAACAAAATTAGAATAAATTAGAATTAGCAATTAATTAGAATAGAAAAACATGCACACATATTATATGCATTAGAGTGGCTTCAGAATAAAATTGTCGATGTTTCCGTCCAAAATGAAAGATGCTTTTTTATGTGTTCTCTCGAAATATTTCACTTTTATAATTGTCCGTTCGTAAGCTGAAAGCATTCAAAGTAACCTCTATAAATCGATGTTTTCATGAAAAGAATGCGCGGTGAGAATGGTATTGACAACAAATCCGCATGAAATTAATGTCTGGTCGGAGTCTTATCAAACCATATCAAAAAGGCCATACAACAATATAAAGGCCAGATTTGATGCTTTTAGTGCAATTGTTGAAGATTTTGTATTAAAACCGTAAAGACTTTCACATATTTATTTTGATTTGTATTTTAAGGGACTCGTTGGAGAGATGTTGATCGTCAATTACAAGTTTTAGAACTTCTTAAAAAATCGAGGGCCGCATTTTTTCAAACTGTTTGGTTAAATTCTAGTCTTATACAAAGGTTATTTTTGAAAAAAAAAAATTCGATATGGATAAATTGGGAGAAAATGCGCATAAGCTGTTACAATAACACAAATAACACGATTTCCCTCCTAAGAATGAGACAATATAGAACTGAAACCATAGGTCACTAAAAGTCAAGTCCAAATGATGTATATCATTTGGAAACTAAAAGTCAAAGTTCTGCTATTAGTGACCTATGGTTTCAGTTCTATATTGTCTCATTCTTAGGAGGGAAATCGTGTTATTTGTGTTATTGTAACAGCTTATGCGCATTTTTTTGTTTTAATAATTTTGTTTCGTACTTGAAAGAGAAGAATATCTGTTAAAAATATTTCAATCTTCTATCTGTATTAGTTTAGCACTACCAACCATTTCAAATTCCCCCCTAAAATATAAAGACATGAATAAACTAAATAAATAAGGGGGATATTTTTGTTAATACTAAACTAATTCAGATAGAAGCATTATAACTAAATATTTTCAACAGATATTATTCTCTTTCATTTGGTACCCATATCGCCTTGTGTGTAGTATGAAAATAAATTATCTAAACATCTGTGTCCTTTGGAAATTAAAAGTGCTGTAAAAAGGAGAAAGAACCACCAAATGAAAAATTGAGTACACAATTTTTCTGCACACGATCACACATATATAATGTCTTGCTCATTATACACACATGTATAATGTCTTGCTCATGTTCAATAAAATAAATGTAAATTTGTCGCACGGAGTTATTAGGGTAACAAAACTATTCTTCAACTTATTCTACTCGTTCTCATATAAATGATGATGTTAGAGACGTGGATAACTTTTAATTGAAATATAATAACACTGTGGAACACAGAACGAACAGAAAAAACTAAACTTTTTGATTGAGGAAATTTTAAATGGCTAAGCTTATACAGATAAAAACATGAAATGTTAAGTATTTTTAACAGATATTCTTCTCTTTCATTTAATACCCATATCGTCATTGATGAATACACCATTATTATCTGAAATTATTGTTTGTATGAGGAAATTGCTTTTAATTCGTCATCAAATTGTAATTTCTGGGATCTTTGGTAGCGCTTGAATTAAATTTTCTTAGCTCTTCTGGCAATTAAATTTTCGTAAATTATGCTAACTTCGTAGTTTGTTGTATGGTTTATAAAACAATGAACACAATTTGAACACAAAGTCCGACTGCAGAAAACCTTTCAGCTGTCTCAATTATGGACTTAGTCATCCTACTTTAGAATGTAACAAAGAATATATACTCTACCAGTAAAAAATTAAAAAAATATATATTTTGTGTGGATTTTATGAATCAGTAACAAAAAATCATTTTTATGTCTCGGCACGAAAATTTTTATTATTTGCATAGTTTAATCAACCAATTTTCTTTAATATAGGCTGGGCTATTTAAAATTTTAAATTAGTATAGGCAATTTTTGCTGATCTTATTGGAAAAGTTGAACTTTGTCATTTAATAATGGAACACAATATCACAACCGGCTCAGCAGTACCTCATCCGATCAACCCAATTCTTCAGTACAGCCCAAAATCCTCACCAAACAGTGACTCGTTGTAGATGCATTGGCTTTTCAATAGTCACGTGTGGGTTCTCTGAACCCCTTATGCGGCAATTTTGCTTATTGACATGACCGCCGAGATGAAAAATGAGCTTCATGAAGTCTGAACTGAAGGCCGATCTCTTCTCGAAAATTTTCCAAGTAAATTTCTTACAGTCTGCGTTAAAGACTCACAACTTTGGAAGTAAGTTTTTAATATTTCCCAATTTTGTTCGAGCGTATAGCGTCTCATTTTGCAAATGTCAAACATAAACCTGAAAACCGAATTTAAAATGTTACATGGCCCACCATATATAATTCGAATTTGGATCTTGTTTTATTTAATCGCGATATTTCGTATTTACGTTTAATTTCTGTCAGTCTGAATCACTTATTTCGCGCAAATGGAAAAATTCATGGGGTTTCTCATTTTTTTATTTTTTTTTTGCCCCAGATATTTAATAATTTCCACTTCATTCAACTTCCTTAGTTTTTTAAACGACTAGTGAGCGAAGTCTCCTCTTGTTAGCATAAGTCTCTTGGCCAGCAACTACCACCATCCACATCCAATCAGAAGCAGAAGCAGCAGCGCGCAATGTAACGAAAGAGAATGTATCTGAAAGTAGTCATGCGCATGACTCTCTTCTCACACAGCGGATATGCCACAATGTACAGTTATGACGAAGAGAAACAAACGTTTTTTAAGAGTAGCAAAGCGAAGTGAGTGTGTGTGTGCAGAGGTTTCGTGCTTAGAGTGGTGTTAATGAAAATTTGTTTTAAAATTTTGCTCACGCCAAAACAAGCCAATAAAAGCCGACAAAAAAAGCCAAGCCATGCCAAGTCAAGTCAAGTGCACAAGAAATCAGAAAATAATGCATTCAAATGCCTGGAACGTGGTGGCTCTTTGCGCGTTGCAACAACATGAAGCGCATTGCCGTGATTTTAAAGTGGGAACCGTGTATGCCGACCTAAGCGTCATGATGATAAGAGCTTTGAAAGCTTCGTCAACAACAAAGCCCCATCCATGCTGTCAAACGAATACGTAGGCCTCCCTCCTGAGGTGCAATTTAACGCCATGTCAACTTCATTTCAAAGGCCTTCGTCCCCCCACCCCTCAATCGAGCAGTGGAACAAAACAAAATGAAACGAAATAATGGAAGCCGCCAAACGTGGAAGTTTAGTTTCATTTCGGTGTCACTCCATGTAGTCAATTTCACTTCAGTTCAGTTCGTTCGTTCGTTATGCATTTAAACGCTTTGCTGGTTGTGAGCGAGTGTGTGTGTGTGTGTTACCCCATTTCTTCTCATTTCTATTCGTAGCTGATGTTTGCTGCTGTTTGTTGTTGTTGGGAGTGATTCTAACATGTCCATCAAGTGCATCTGCACCATGTCACAAGTTGTAGTAACTCAACTCAATGACATTCGTGTTTCCTCCTTCTGCGAGCCGACCCCCCCCCCCCCACCACCACTCACCAGTTTTTGTTTCGTTACGCCGTTCGTTCTGGTGTTCATGCCACTGCGCTTTTTTCGGTTGCAACTGCTTTGAAACTCCCTGCCTAGGCATCGTAATCAGCCGTTTTGTATTGTTGTTGTTACTGCCGGCTATGGTGTTGCTGTTGTTGTTGTTGGTGGGTGGACGCCTATGGCTAAACGTGTGAAACCACTGTAGCATGAAATACGAATGCACTTTTCCTCCTTTCTGTTGTTGTTGCCTCTGCTGGTGTTGGAGGTGCTGTTGTTGTTGTTGGCGGTGCTGATGGGGTTCGTTGCTGTTTTAGTTGACGCCTAAAAACCCAAACGACATTTCAATAGACTTTTTCTCCAGCCACACTCGTACAATAAACACAATTGCACTCATCGTCACATACATACATACGTATATGCTACACACACACACCTACAAACATATGGTAGTTGGCCATTGAATTACAACCAATGCAGTGCTGAACAGCCGAAGCTTTTCGCCTTAGGAAATAAAGAGTGATTTTTTTGAGGTTAGGATTTTCATGCATTAGTATTTGACAGATCACGTGGGATTTCAGACATGGTGTCAAAGAGAAAAATGCTCAGTATGCTTTGACATTTCATCATGAATAGACTTACTAACGAGCAACGCTTGCAAATCATTGAATTTTATTACCAAAATCAGTGTTCGGTTCGAAATTTTTTATCGACAAATTTTGTTCAGCGATGAGGCTCATTTCTGATTGAATGGCTACGTAAGTAAACAAAATTGCCGCATTTGGAGTGAAGAGCAAACAGAAGCCGTTCAAGAACTGCCCATGCATCCCGAAAAATGCACTGTTTGGTGTGGTTTGTACGCTGGTGGAATCATTGGACCGTATTTTTTCAAAGATGCTGTTGGACGCAACGTTACGGTGAATGGCGATCGCTATCGTTCGATGCTAACAAACTTTTTGTTGCCAAAAATGGAAGAACTGAACTTGGTTGACATGTGGTTTCAACAAGATGGCGCTACATGCCACACAGCTCGCGATTCTATGGCCATTTTGAGGGAAAACTTCGGAGAACAATTCATCTAAAGAAATGGACCGGTAAGTTGGCCACCAAGATCATGCGATTTGACGCCTTTAGACTATTTTTTGTGGGGCTACGTCAAGTCTAAAGTCTACAGAAATAAGCCAGCAACTATTCCAGCTTTGGAAGACAGCATTTCCGAAGAAATTCGGGCTATTCCGGCCGAAATGCTCGAAAAAGTTGCCCAAAATTGGACTTTCCGAATGGACCACCTAAGACGCAGCCGCGGTCAACATTTAAATGAAATTATCTTCAAAAAGTAAATGTCATGGACCAATCTAACGTTTCAAATAAAGAACCGATGAGATTTTGCAAATTTTATGCGTTTTTTTTAAAAAAAAAGTTATCAAGCTCTTAAAAAATCACCCTTACATACATACATATAAGGGAGAATATGATACCCGACCTGACTTTATTTTTGATTAGAGGATCTCAAAATTAGAAAAAAATAGTGGACATGTTATCGTTATCTTGCTTAGTTATGGATTT
This sequence comes from Polietes domitor, assembly GCA_947397865.1. Taxonomy (NCBI): domain Eukaryota; kingdom Metazoa; phylum Arthropoda; class Insecta; order Diptera; family Muscidae; genus Polietes; species Polietes domitor. Next base: position 144,185,405 of record OX377622.1, read on the forward strand.
AACTGATATTAAAGTTAGAAAAATCGCTTTTTCTCGTTCCAATTGGCTCAAAATGGAAAATTATAGTAAGAAAAAATAGAAAAAATGTTGAAAACTTTTTTAGTTATCGATAACTGCCTTAGTAATCGATGTCTTCCTTATTTATCGGTTATGGAAATAACAAAATGTCTTTATTTTTATTTAAAGCAAAAATAATTTTTAATTGAAATGAAGTCAATAAAAATAAATATTACATGCACTTCAAACAAAACAAAAGAGGAAAAAAATATAATTCGAAAAATTTTAAAATAATAATTCGATAATTTTTCAATTTTCGACAACTGTCTTAGTAATTGTGAAAATTTGATAAGTACTGTGCGCATTTTATTTATAGCAAAATTTAGAATTAATAGAATATATTTAAAGAAATCGAAAATAATAATTCGATAATTTTTGAGTTATCGATAATTTTTATTTAAAGCAAACTTAGAAAATCAATAAAAAAGAAGAAAACTAAAAATAAAAAAGAACGAAAACTTTTTTAGTTATCGCTATATTATATTCAAAGCAAAACAAATTTCTAATTGTATATATACAAATTAATTCACTAAAAAAACTAGATATTACATGCACTTCAAAGAAAAACAAGAAAGAAAAAATATGCATTAAAAAAATCGTGCGATTACTGGATTTTTCTTTCTCATGGGCTCGAAATCGAAAATTAGTAAAAGAAATCTAAAATAATAATTCGGTAAATTTTTAGTTATCGATAACTGTGGAAATTTCATAAAAATTGTGTATATTTTTATTTAAAGCAAAATTGAAAATTAATTCATATATTGAATTAATTTAAAATTAAATGAAGTCAATAAAAATAAATATTAAATGCACTTCAAAGAAAACTAAAAAGGAAAAAATATTTAAAAAATCGCGCTATAGATGGGCTCGAAATCGAAAATTAGTAAAATAAATCGAAAATACTAATTTGATAACTTTTCAGTTATCAATTCCACCTTAGTAATTGTGGAAATTTGATAAAACAATTTTTATTTCATTTAAATTTTATTAATTGAATATCTAGAAATAAATTAAATAAAAAATATATAAAAATTCTCTTAAAAAAAAAACTAAAAAAAAAAAAAAATATTAAGAAAATCGAGTGATGCGCTCGAATTTTAGTAAAAGAAATCGAAAATAATAATTCGATATTTTTGTATTTTTATTTAAAGCAAATCTGAAATTAATTGAAAGGAAAATAATAAGAAGGAAAAAATATTTAAAAAAATCGTGCGATCGACGTATTATATTTTGGAAAAAATATTTAATTTCTTCCGGTTTTTCTAACGTTCGATAACTATGTGAAATATCGATAACATGTTCATAATGTTGACTTCTTTCGAAGTTGTTGTTTATATTATAAGAAGCCTTTTAAGTTTTAGTTTTTTTTATTTTATTGTAAGTCTGATGTGATTGTTTCAAAAATGTTATTTGGTCTTAATCTATCGACCACATGCTGTAAATATGCAAGAGTGAATTATATAAAATTTATGGGCATACTCATGCGAATGCGAACATTTACATACATGAACCACACAAGTATATATTTATATACAGATCCACAGATGTTTGAGTTCATAATCATGTTACCCATTTTCAGGAAATTTTTACAGAAATGGAGTTTTGGTTGGTATTCGATATGTTAATACCTTGAAATATTCCTCAGGTGTAGATATATTCTTTAGCCTTATAGAAATCTAATCTAAATCCTCCCCACAGTGGGGGAATTAAAAATTAAAGAAATATAATTTTTTTGAATATATATATATATAATATTTTGTATCGACTTTGACATAATCGTAAATAAAATTTCAATTTCCACGTAAACCAAGGACTCCGAACTTTGAATCTGAAAAATTGTTCATCTCCCTGGTAACCCTGACCTGCGGCCATCTGTCAATATGAATATTTATTCATTTTCATTTGCATTTCCACACTCCAAGTGACGGCAGTGTGTTGTCCTCTGCTGTGCTCTGATCTAAACTAAATGTTTTAGTTTTCGGAGTTTATTTGAAACTCCCTCTTTCTCTCTCTCTATATATAGTCCGTCCGTCATCCATGTATCCATCTGTCTGCTCTGTTGGCAGGGGGGTCATGGAATGACAGGAATGCGATGTTATTGTGAACCCAAAAAGGAAATTTCCATCTGTCTAAACATCCATCAGACAGCCGGCTTGAATGGCCAACATTCGTCATTCAGCCACCACCCCCACCCCACGCTGCACATAAAGCCATTGGCATTTGTTCAACTCTCAAATAGAGATTTGATGAAAAACTAACAGGGACAGGACAGGACAACTACAACAACGCCAACTCCCAGCTAATAACCCAAGGAGCGAAGAAGAAAAAAACAGAAATGTCCATTATGGAAGACAGCCCCACGCAAAAGGAAAAAAACAGGAATCAAAGCCAATACAAAGGATAAATACGTACATCAAAAAAGGAGAGAAGATGGATAGAAAATGGATAAAGATGCAGATGCGATTGTTGTCTGATATGTTGTATTGATAGCCTAAGACCAATTTGAAAGTGAGGGAGGGTTGGGGGTCGAGCCCCAACTTCACCAAATTGCTTTTGGTTTTAAATTCAAAAATTTTAAGGGATAATTGTTGAAAGGACCACCAGGACTACCGGATGATTGATTCGAGGAAAACATAATGTAATCATTGTTATCGAAGATTTAACGGGTTTCCGTTTCGTCATCGATTTTCGTCGATGAGGATAATGATGATGATGCTGATGACAGCCTACAGGATTTCAGGATTTGCGACATTAAGTGTTGTTGTTAATGCTCTCGAGAAAATGAACTTCAAAAAACAACAAGGCGAGCTAATTCTGGTTAATGAGTGTCGCAGAAGCACATCAAGTTCCTGGGAACGTTCTTGTGGAACTTCCTTAATTTGCATACCCACATACTCGTACATACTTGTCTACAAGGTACAGCCACTAATACAAACATATGTTCGCTTACAATACACTCAAGCATATAAATTTGCATTAAATTCTGATATTTGTATTGGAATGTACGAGTATATGACTGTATCTACACACAAATACATACTTAAGCATATATTATATATCCCAGTTGCGGAAATAGGGAGGCCTTACAAAGAAAGGCCTGCCAAATGTACTTTCTTCATGGAGGCAAGTCAGACTAGACCAGACTTTTTCACTGAAACGGAAATAATTCACAACCGATTACTTTGACTTTGAAAGGTAGAATAACATTTATTTTTATTTTTATTTTTATTTTTATTTTTATTTTTATTTTTATTTTTTTTTTATTTTTTATTTTTATTTTTATTTTTATTTTTATTTTTATTTTTATTTTTATTTTTATTTTTATTTTTATTTTTATTTTTATTTTTATTTTTATTTTTATTTTTATTTTTATTTTTATTTTTATTTTTATTTTTATTTTTATTTTTATTTTTATTTTTATTTTTATTTTTATTTTTATTTTTATTTTTATTTTTATTTTTATTTTTATTTTTATTTTTATTTTTATTTTTATTTTTATTTTTATTTTTATTTTTATTTTTATTTTTATTTTTATTTTTATTTTTATTTTTATTTTTATTTTTATTTTTATTTTTATTTTTATTTTTATTTTTATTTTTATTTTTATTTTTATTTTTATTTTTATTTTTATTTTTATTTTTATTTTTATTTTTATTTTTATTTTTATTTTTATTTTTATTTTTATTTTTATTTTTATTTTTATTTTTATTTTTATTTTTATTTTTATTTTTATTTTTATTTTTATTTTTATTTTTATTTTTATTTTTATTTTTATTTTTATTTTTATTTTTATTTTTATTTTTATTTTTATTTTTATTTTTATTTTTATTTTTATTTTTATTTTTATTTTTATTTTTATTTTTATTTTTATTTTTATTTTTATTTTTATTTTTATTTTTATTTTTATTTTTATTTTTATTTTTATTTTTATTTTTATTTTTATTTTTATTTTTATTTTTATTTTTATTTTTATTTTTATTTTTATTTTTATTTTTATTTTTATTTTTATTTTTATTTTTATTTTTATTTTTATTTTTATTTTTATTTTTATTTTTATTTTTATTTTTATTTTTATTTTTATTTTTATTTTTATTTTTATTTTTATTTTTATTTTTATTTTTATTTTTATTTTTATTTTTATTTTTATTTTTATTTTTATTTTTATTTTTATTTTTATTTTTATTTTTATTTTTATTTTTATTTTTATTTTTATTTTTATTTTTATTTTTATTTTTATTTTTATTTTTATTTTTATTTTTATTTTTATTTTTATTTTTATTTTTATTTTTATTTTTATTTTTATTTTTATTTTTATTTTTATTTTTATTTTTATTTTTATTTTTATTTTTATTTTTATTTTTATTTTTATTTTTATTTTTATTTTTATTTTTATTTTTATTTTTATTTTTATTTTTATTTTTATTTTTATTTTTATTTTTATTTTTATTTTTATTTTTATTTTTATTTTTATTTTTATTTTTATTTTTATTTTTATTTTTATTTTTATTTTTATTTTTATTTTTATTTTTATTTTTATTTTTATTTTTATTTTTATTTTTATTTTTATTTTTATTTTTATTTTTATTTTTATTTTTATTTTTATTTTTATTTTTATTTTTATTTTTATTTTTATTTTTATTTTTATTTTTATTTTTATTTTTATTTTTATTTTTATTTTTATTTTTATTTTTATTTTTATTTTTATTTTTATTTTTATTTTTATTTTTATTTTTATTTTTATTTTTATTTTTATTTTTATTTTTATTTTTATTTTTATTTTTATTTTTATTTTTATTTTTATTTTTATTTTTATTTTTATTTTTATTTTTATTTTTATTTTTATTTTTATTTTTATTTTTATTTTTATTTTTATTTTTATTTTTATTTTTATTTTTATTTTTATTTTTATTTTTATTTTTATTTTTATTTTTATTTTTATTTTTATTTTTATTTTTATTTTTATTTTTATTTTTATTTTTATTTTTATTTTTATTTTTATTTTTATTTTTATTTTTATTTTTATTTTTATTTTTATTTTTATTTTTATTTTTATTTTTATTTTTATTTTTATTTTTATTTTTATTTTTATTTTTATTTTTATTTTTATTTTTATTTTTATTTTTATTTTTATTTTTATTTTTATTTTTATTTTTATTTTTATTTTTATTTTTATTTTTATTTTTATTTTTATTTACATGTCACCAGTGCTGATTTCATTGGGCCCTTTGACATGTTTTTCCCGGCCTGCCAAACCTCCGTCTCCCCCCTCTATCTGCTGCTGGAATGTATCTGATATTAAAGTTGTAATCAGTGACAGCATATGTCTATATCTCGAACATCATGACTCTGGATATGTGTGTGCGATAGCAAGTTCATATCCTTACACACACTCCGGCATGCGTGCATGCACACACACATGCACCTGTTCTTCCTATCCTTTGCATATTTTCTTACTCGGCTTGGCTTGTGAGGATTTTTTATTCTCCATTTTTTCCATTTATTTCTTTTTGCTCTTTGCATGTTCTTTTAATGTTTTGCTACTTATCTGTTACCTTTATTTGCATACATGTGTGAGTCCTTGGCAAAGAGGAAGTCAATGTATGCGTGTGTGGGTGCGTGGGTGTAGGTGTCGCACAGGAAACGGATGTCAAGATAGAAAACAGGCAAACAGTGTGTGTGAGAGGGCATCTCATCTCCGACTTAATGCGTAGCTTTGCACACTAATGCGTTTTAGAGGAAAACTCTCTCATACAACAGAGTGAAGGTAAGTGACAGAGTGCTAGGTAAGGAAGACAGGCAGGGAGTGAGGAAATGTATCAATATAGTTGCATTAAAAGTGGCTTTTAGGGACTTTGGTAAAAAAGTAACCAAAATATAATATAATAAATATATATAATAATAAGCATCTATAACCTGCACCTTGGAGAGTGTTGCTCGAGACCATCACCCCTATCGCGAATAAAATTTCGCTGGGAATGAATTGTTCCCTTAAATTTAAAATAGTGATTTTATTGTCTGTTTTTCGAGTTTCTGTTTCTTACTTCGATTTGATCGCTTTATTTCTATTAAACGCAAAGAAATAAAACTTATTCCGGAGTTATGTTCATACTGCCATCTTACGCCTGCAGGGAAATAGAAAATAATAAATGAAAAAATTCCTCTTTTATTTCCTTCTTTTCAGAACAAATCAAATGTATCTACATTCATTCTGCAAAATAATAGACCCTGCAACATATTTGCTTGAATCGCCTTATATAGTGTGGGCCATTTTACATTTTAAATTTGAACTACCGATTACTTTGACTTTGAAAGGTAGAATAACATTTATTTTTAATTACTTTTGCAAAATGGGACGCTATACGCTCGGACAGAATTGGGAAATATTAAAAACTAACTTCCACAGTAGCGAGTCTTTAATGCAAACTGTAAGAAATTGACGTGGAAAATTTTCGTGAAGCTCATTTTCATCTCGGTGGCTATGTCAAAAAGCAAAATTGCCGCATATGGGATTCAGAGAACCCGCATGTGACTGTTGAGTAGACAATGCATCCACAACGAGTCACTGTTTGGTGTGGATTTTGGGCTGGCGGTATCATTGGGTACATTGTGTTCCATTATTAAATGACAAAGTTCAACCTTTCCAATAAAACTAGAAATTTGGAAAAATAATCGTTACTTTTTTATAGCCGATTCTAATTTAAAATTTTTAATTTCCCACCCTATATATGGGACATAACCAAATTGCACAGTGGAACAAAATTAAACTTGAAGAATGCAAGTTTCTGAGAGCTGATTCTGGTAGAGGGAGTTAAAAAAGAATATCGGCGTTTTGAAAGTTTAATGATCATTTTAGGGGGATGGTCAATATTTCCCCCTTTTACACATTCTTATAATGAATCGTCGCAGAAAACCTTGTGTTCCTTACATTTTAAGTATAGGATGTGTTCAGCAATATTGCTTAGAACACAACGGGGAACATTTTTGTGGGACATATTAAACCTCTATATCCTCTATATAGGGGACTTTTAGGGCTCTTTTGTACAAAAAGGTAAACTTAAAGGTAATTAGTATATATAAAAGGATGGATCACGAAAATAAATCGCTGCATCAACCCCAAAAAATAAAGATTGAATTGTTTTATGATGATATGCAAAATATTGCGTCGTTGGGCCAAGCCGTCTGTGAGCTAAACGCTCCTGAATATACCTCTATTAATTATTTTATGTTGCATTTTTGTCCAAAATTTTCGTTTTTCCTGAATTAATAGACCCTTGAAAGCAATTTAAATATAAATTTGTATTCTTGACTTAGAATAACTCATTGGTCTTATTATTGGTCGTTTAGATTAATTTTGTGGTGGTTTTCCAAAGTGACAGCTAAAAAATCATATTTCTGGGAAACATTTTGTAAAAGGTGTTATGAAAAATAAATAGACGGAGTCAATACCTTTCGAATGATGCCCAAAATAATGAATATCGGATGAAAAATGAAGTCACTGACTTCATTTTTGTGAAATAATTTAATGCAGGAGATGGATTTTCAGAGCCAACATTTTCAAACTCTTTTTACAAAAATGAGCGCTGCGGCGTCAATTTTCTTTCCGATGTTCATCATTTGGGCATCATTCGAAAGGAATTGATTCCTTCTACATATTTTTCATAACACCTTTTACAAAATGTTTCCAAGAAATATGAGTTTTTAGCTGTCACCTTGAAAACCCACGATAAAATCAATCTAAACTCCAATAATACGACCAATGACTTATTCTAAGGGTTTATTTATGCAGAAAAATAATAAAAATAAAAAAAAATACACGGGAAAAACATGTTTTTAGGAGAGTTTTCAGTAGCGTTTATCTCACATTCTGCATGATTTAGTAACGAAATATTTTCCAAATCATCATTAAACCAATCAAACTTTATTTTCGTAGGATGACTGGAAATTGTTTTTCCATCCCAGCCTAATATATATAATGTATAGAGTTAGCACTCGTAATTGATTGTCCGTTATTAAAATAGTTTTTCATCCTTCCACCATTTGTGTGCATTTTTCTCAAGGCATATTTCTCTAGGCTCTCGCCATAAAGGTGATCAAAGGCATGTTTCTCTTCGCCCAGGATACCCAAAGTCCGGCATGTTTTAACACAAAATCACTTGACATACAATCTCAAGGAGCAAACAAGAAACAGGTCGAATGGTTTTTCTCGTTTACTCGAATGGGAGCAGTAAATTGCGTCGTAAAAGTACACTAGTGTGGCCCAAAAAAAGAACGAAACGAATGAAAATACATGGATAAATTTTAATCGAAATAAAAAATACAGTGGAACAAAATAAAAATAAAAAAAAAATGATCTGACAACGGATTCTGGTAGATGGAATCAAGAAAGAATATACGCGTATAGGCGTTTTGAATATTTAAGTATGGTGGTCATTTTAGAGGGGTGGGCAATATTTCGCCCTTTTGCTCATTCTTATGAAGAATCGACGTAGGAAACGACATGTGAAACGATCTGACCAATTTGTGAATCGGAAAATAGAACCTATAAAAACCTATATATATATATATATATCTACCTTCATCCCCCCAATTCAGTCAGACTCGCTTTCATAACCTGATGAAAGGGAGGAGGGGCCACCCTAGTGTACTTAACTGCATATATATAATCCCGGGGATACTTGGTAATGTTTAAAGGTCAGCTAGAGAGAGAATAACGAATATAAAGAAAAGGTGGTGCATCATATCCTTGATTGGGGGGTGAGGTGGGCGGTGAGTTTACTGTGCACCACAGTGCAGACATGGAATGCAATTCCACGTAGGAAATTGTTCACATAAACATAAATTTCTATAAAGTTATTATAACATAAGTACACAGGAGGGGGGTATGGGGTACTGGGTATGGGTTACTTATGCATGTGTGTGTGTGTGTGTATTTATTAAACAGGCTCACTGGCCAACCTAACCAGGTCCACCGCCCACTTTAATGCCAGGCATTTGCAATAAGAACCCTGGGGGCCCAAAGGAATCCATACACAATATGCATGTATGTTTGAGTGTTTGTATATGTTACTACACATACACACATACATATGTATATATGTATGTATGTATGTATGTACTTGTATGCACATGTATGACCATTATTTGTTGTTGTTATTATTGCATAAAATATGCATTTAATTAAATGGAGACATGTGGTGGCCTGGCCTGGCCGGGCATGGGTTGTGCCACACGGACAGACAGACAGAGACTCTGGTTGAATTTTCTCATGGAAACAGTTGGGTTTTTTCATTTCTTTCGTATGTTTGTTTGTTTGTTTGCTACACATCAACAACTGCTGAACTGAACTGCTGCAACCCTCTCATACTGCGTAGCTCTTAGGAACCCCCGAGGTGGAGGTGGTGGTGGTGGGGGAGGAGTATGAGGAGACACTGTGGGTTTTTCTTATACGCCGCCGCTATGCAAATTGCAAAATTTATCTAATTCAATGACAACATGAACTTTGAACTTTATTCGGGCAATTGTATCTGCGCTGCAAGTTGAGGTTTAAATACATTTCACGAGAGTGGGGGGAGGGGGTTTGAGAGGGAAAATTGAACAAACAATAAACTCTCCATATGAACATATGGAAATGCGAATTATGTTTGTATGTAGGCAAAACTAGGTTCATATGAAAGCCATTAGGAAAAGTCTATTTTCTTTATTATTTTATAGAAGTTTCGAGAACGCGAAATATGCTACCAAATCTAAACGAAGTGTCTAATAAAATGGAAAACAGTTAACAGTTCGACAGGACATCCTCCACAAGGATGAGAGAAAGCCACACAGTGTTAGCAGAGGTAAAGCCTCACGATGTTTGCCAACTTATCCAATGTTTTCAAATTATCTCAAATCCTCTGAACGAATTGAAGGGGTATCATAACCGAATTTTGAAAATATTTTCTTGACACCCTCCCAGTTATTAGGCGGCTGAGTAGGGCGTACTTTTTTAAATCACTTTGGACTAGCAAAATAAAAAGTGCGGGACATGTGTAGATATTACTGTCGCAAAAGGAAAAAATCTTAAAATTATCCTTAATTGTGCTCAAGGACGATATGTAAAAGAAACAGCGAAAATTGATTTTTTTTAATGTTTCACTTAAAACAAGTACACGTGTATGTATATAAAAAGTATTTGGTAATATGAAAATAGAAGATCGAAAGTAAAGATTGAGAACTTTCATTAGATAATAATATCGTAAAAATGTGATGCTGTGTTAACAAGTTATTTGACTTTTAATAACCTTCCCAATTCAAAAAAAAAAGATCGAGTGAAAATTAAATGAAAATATTACACTTGAACCAAATAAAATACGCCTGAAACTATAGGTGAAATGGATTTAATGGGCGTTTTTAGTTTCACAGGATTACAAATTTCCAAAGGATAAAATTTTCCAAAAATTATTTTAATTACTTATTCGCACCCAATGATATCGGTATAAATGTCAAATTAAAGAAGAGAATATATGCTAAAAATACTTTAATTTGACATTCAATTTGAATGCAGAAATTTAATGCCAAGCTGATATTTAGCCAGGCTCTTGCTAATCATGTCGAAAATCTCGACATTATTATTTATAAAATGAATTGTGATCGATATAAATGTCTCGGGCATTAAATATTTTCGAACCATTAGAACATGGCATGGCATCGAAAACTTAAAAATTAATTAATAATAATCATACGCCACTGTGGCAGTATATTCCGAGTTTATTTATTAGCAATCATACGCTACAAAGTCCTTAGACATCATTGTCATGGACATTCGGTACGTCGACAAATTTGATTGTTGATAATTGCTGTTGAAGAAATTTATACATATATTTCGCCAAATTATAATTGTTATATATATTAAATAGTAAATATTCTGGAACTTCTGGGCCACTGTTCCATAAGAACAGTAAGAATTTAATGATTCATATTTATCTCTATAGATAATTTTTTACCAAAATTATTTATTTCACGTTTTCATAATTTTTGGTTCAAATAACGTAAAATTCCCCATGAAAAATAGATACCATAAATGTTTCTTTTATAAATGTCCTCGAACATATGGTCTACTATTCCATAAAAAGAGGGACAATTGATCGATAATTCGAGAAATTATAGTATCATGATGAGTCATCTAGATGTCAGACAAATTAAATTAATTAATAATAATCATACGCCACTGAAAAAACAAAAAAGGAGAAAAATTGGGAAAACATATTTTGTTTTGTTTTCTAATAGCTAACACTCTGACGAACCCAACAGTATCTATATGTAAAAGATCTATGAATAAATGTAAAAGTTATGACGCTTTTTGTAGACATATGTAAAATATTTTTTAAATCTTCTACATTTATTCATAGATTTTCTGCAAATTGACCTTGTATTAGTTTAGTATAAACAACCATTTAAATTTTCCCCCCTTAAAAAGTAAAGTATAAATAAACTAAGGGGTAAATTTGAAATTGGCGATAATGCTGAACTATTACAGATACAAGCATGATATTTTAAGATATTTTTAGCAGATATTCTACTCTATAATTTGACACTAATACCGTTATCATAGGGTAAGTCGAGTAAGTATTTAAAATAATTTTCGAAAAAGCGGCAAAAGGATGAGGAAATGAAAAACTAAAAACGCCAATTAACTCCATTTTTGTCTAGAGTTTCATACGTATATAATACGGATCAAGCGTAACGACTTTTTTTAATTTTCGTACGGTGTTACATAAGAGTATACTAACACAGTGGAACCACAAAAAATAAGGTTCTGGCAAGGAATTCTGATAGAGGAGGTAAAAAAGAGTCGACGTGTATAAGCATTTGAAAGTTTATGTACGGTGGTCAATATTTCCCCCTTTTACACATTCTTCTGAATCTGATGAATCGGCATAGGCTACAGATTGATTTTTTCGAAAAAAAAAGAAAAAATTGATTTTTTTTTCGAAAAAAAAAAAAATGAAAAAAATATTTTGTATCATATGATTCTAACATAGAAAACAGTATTTATATGTAAAGAATCTTACATTTTAAGTACACAATGTGTTTAGTAATATTACTTAAAACATTACGAGGAACATTTTTGTGGAACATTTAAACCGAACATAAAAATCGAAAAAGGCCTTTTATGCAAAAGGATAAAAAAACACCCAGAAAACAGGCTTTTAATGGATCAAAATGTTCCAGAAAAATTTGTTGCCATAAAATTCACATAGAAGCAGTGGTTTAGAAACAGACTTCTAAAATTTTTGTTTTTGAAAAAATCAAAAAAAAAATGGGTGATGAATCGACATAGGAAACCTTGTGATCCTTACATTTTAAGTACAGGATGTGTTTAGCAATATTACTTAAAACATTACGAGGAACATTTTAACCATCTAGATCCTAATATAGGGGTCTCTTTGGTCCCATTTATACCAAAAAACACCCCTAAAACAGGGTGTTAATAGATCAAAATGTTCCACAGATATATTTTGCCATAAAATTCACATAGAATCTGTGGTTAGAAGCAGTCTTCTAAAAATTTAGAAAAAATTGATTTTTTTTTTCGAAAAAAAAAAAATCCAAAAAAATGGAAAAAGTGGATAAAATTATTTTGTATAATTTTTTATAGCTAAAATTCTAAAGAAAAAAGCAGTGCTTATATGTAAAAGATCTTTGGATAAATGTAGAAACGATTTAAAAAATCATGATTTTTAATTTTTTTAATTAAATAGTGCGAAAATTAAGTAAAATGTTATTGAAAATATACTCATTTTGTTAAAAATATTTATAAAAGCTCGATTCTTAACAAAGAAACCAAGACCTATTTCTAGAAAATCTATGAATAAATGTAAAAGTTATGACTCTAATTGTAGAAGTAAGGGGATTTAAATCAATTTAAGATTTACATTGATCTAGTCCTACATGAAGACGACGATATTTATCGCTATATTTAAATTTTTTATACCCTCCACCTCCAGGATGGGGGTATACTAACTTTGTCATTCCGTTTGTAACACCTTGAAATCATAATATTTGATCGTCATAAATTCTAAGACGATCTAGCCATGCCTGTCGGTCTGTTGAAAGCACGCTAGCATCTAAGCGAACGTTCAAATTTTCCATAAATGCGTCTTATAGTCGTAGATCGGTTGGATCGTAGATCGAATTCGGCCCAAAGGGAAACATTTTTCTCTCACAAGGACTAAAAATACCCATAATAGTCCCTAATATTTTAGCGTATTTAAGCATGTTTTTTGAATGTGGGCATTTCCATGATGTCGAACGTGACCGTCGTACTCATTTAAAGTGACAAAAAAAGTCAAAATAAAACGGTTTTTTATTTTGACCATATGCTTAACTCATAGCTCTTAATTAGCTGCTTAATTGGTGCTATGTGGATTTTGGGTAATTTTTCGTTTTCAAGATAATTTAAAAAACCAAGGCATTCCCACGTGACCAAAACAGAAGTCGTTTTCGCGGCCAACCATTCAAACGCCGATTTTAGCGAATCCTGTGGCAATATTTCAATGTGACCAATTTTAGAACGAAAGAAATATTCATACGAGTAATGTTGCACTTGCACGACTTTGCATTCGAATATCTCAAGATAGGACATGAATTAATGTAAAATTGGTTTACATTAGTTACATTTGTTTATTTGTCTATGAAAATGTTTACAAGAACTTTTAATTTTTTGGTCTTGGTGGACCATTCTGTGGAAATGCCCATATGTCTGTTTATATTTGCCTAATATTGGGTGCGCATTCCCCTTATAGCAAAATCGTGCACCATAAAGTGATTCTTTTGGGGCAAAAAAGGGATAAAAAAGGTACTTATTAAACGACAACAGCTAGAAACACGAAATTCGTTCCTCTAACTGAGTAGAGACATAATACAAAAGTATTTTTTTCCAAATTCGTACTTTTAAGGGGTAAATGGGAATAGAGGGATAAAAATGGTACCAGCCAAACGGCTGCCCCTAGAATAATCAAATTCGGTGTATACATTCCACTGACTGTGTAGACACGTAAAATAAAGGAATATTTTTGAAATTCGTACTATTTGGGGTTAAAATGAAGAAAAGGGGATAACAATAGTACCAACCAAATAATGACCGCAGATATTGTCATGAAATTCGGAGTATACATTCCTCTGACTGCATAGACACGCAAAATAAAAAGTTTTTTTTCGAAATTCGTACTTTTTCTTTTACGGCAAAAAATGGTTGAATCGTGAAGTTGGGTTTGCAAGATTTGTACTTCTGGAATTAAAATAGAATGAAAATACAACCAACTGTAGCACCCACTATCTACCAGTATTTATGGTATTTAAGCTTTTTGAAAATATAAATATAAGAATATTTATTTTTGGAATTGACGTATTGATAGCATTGGTTTGAAACGCTTATAAGCGTGGTTTGAAATAATTAAAATAATATATTTATTTATAATTTTTTTTTTCAATATTTGTATTTGTTTTGGTTTGGCTATAATAAAAAATATATATTTTTCTGTAATATTACTGCACTTCTACGAAAATCGACATCCTCTGTGGAATGCAATCCATGGTGGGGGTATATAAAGTTCGACCCGGCCGAACTTAACTCCGTTTTTACTTATTTTTTTCTGAATTAATACAACCTTGAAAGCAATTTAAATATAAATTTTTATTCTTGCTTTAGAATATTTCATTATTCGAAATATTGGGCGTTTGGGTGTTTTTTGTGCTTTTCAGTTCTTCTGAGGATAGTTTTTTTTTTTGCCTGAAATGATTTTGGTCTCTTGGTTCTCTCTTGGAGGTTTTGTGGGTTCATTCGTACTTTCAACAAACTGACATGTCCGGATCTCCTTATCTTCTGAAATTCTGAAAATAAATCTTGCATTTCTAATTGATAGCTTCTATTTTAAAGAATTTTTACACAGACCTAGCTGAAGATTTTTCGATTTTTTCACGGATTTATTTTCCAAATCTTTCCGATGTCATGTGTTCGAAACTAGGGTGAGTCGGATTTTTTCCTATTATATCTAACACGATTGATAATAATGTCTTACTTATGAGAACGAAAATAAATATATGTTTCAAAAGCTGTGCCGCGATTACTTTGACTTTTTTTGCAAAAAATGTATGTCAAAATTGGCATAATTTGATATTATTTGAAAAATAGTTTATTTTATTTCAACTCAAAATGTGTTCCTTTTTAAGTTGATATTATTTTATTTTAATATTATTGTAAACAAATATTTATTTGATTTGTATTGGAAATGTACTCCTTTTGTTAATTTGATAATATTTAATTTTAATTTTTGATATTATTTGAAAAATATTTTATTTGATTTATGTATATTGAGAAAAGGTTCCCTTCCAGTGTAATTTCAATTTGTGCTAAGTTGATCGGATCTGGCAAATAGAAATAGTGCACGAACAACGAACAACAACGATAAGCGGACATGTTTGAGACATTTTAGAGGCGTCTTCTTTCTATTCATCATTTATTTTCTTCGTTGATTTCGATTTGCCACTGAAAACATTTCAATTTTTCATTGTAGCGCGTTACAAGTGAAAAATCACTAACACTACAGATACATTTACACACATCCACATATATTTATTGTCGCTATAAGAATTGCCATTTCTTTTCACTCGCTAATGGTTTCTTTTATCGTCGAAACAGGCCGATATATATATATATATATATATACATATGTATATATGCGATTCTTTATTATACATTTAGACATTCAGTGCAAACAAACTCACAATCTCTCGTGAGTTTTCTTCTTGAACAAACTATCAGAATAATCGTCTTAAGCACCGCCCATCATGCTGCGAACAACAAATTTGCAAATTCGCGAAAACAAATGACATTTCACATTAAACGTTTTTAAGTTTTTAAGTTTGCTACGTTTTGCATCAGCATTAGCATCGCCATCAGGCGCCAAAAAGTGATGTGACAACATTTTTGAAAGCCACACGCAAATGTGTTGCAACGTCAGAATTTCAGCATTTGTTCAACATGAACCGGAAATGTCAGTGTTTGCGGCGGCAAACATATTCCTTACAAGCAAATCATTTGTTAATTTGTTGCAGGCCCCAGAATACATAAGAAAATATAACAATGAACATACAGCACCATTTTCTCATATTGGTTGAAATTGTATTCGAGTTTAGTTAAAATTTGTTTAATGACCTTTAACTTATTTTCGATATATTTCGAAATATATTTTAACCACGAGCTCTTTACAAGCTTTTCTATAGACTCGAGGATTTATAGACTCCCGAAGAATTCAAGTAATAGTCAAGCTCTTTACAAGCTTTTCTATAGACACAAGGATTTATAGACTCCCGAAGAATTCAAGTAATAGTCAAGTAATTAAAAAATAATTTTTGAAAAAAAAATCAAAGTAATTTACAGACACAGACCTAAAAACCTTTCAAAGGCTTGTAAAAAATTCTTAAAATTGAGTAATTTCATAAATTTTTAAATTAGATTCGGTTATAAAAACAAGTATTGATTTTTTTTTTAATTTCTGGTTTGATTGGAAAGGTTGGCATTTAATAATTTAACATAACATCATTCATATGACTACCACGATTGGGTCGGCAGTACCACATCCGATCGACCCAATTTTTCAGTACAGCCCAAAGCCCACACCAAACAGAGACTCGTTGTTTGGCTTCTCAATAGCCACGTGTGCGGCTTGAGCTTCATCTGAAAACACGAAAATTTGCGTTAAAGAAGTAAGTAAGTACGTTTTTAATATTTCCCAATTTTGTTCAAATATAAACCTGAAAATAAAAACAAGTAAAAAGGCGTTAAGTTCGGCCTGGCCGAATCTTATAAATCCTCCACCACGGAGTGCATTCCATAGAATTACCGCCTGCCGACTTTACAAAGAAATGAAGTAAGTTTAAATGTTGACCTTAAAGTACGATTTGGGAGAAATACTCATATTGTGCGTGTCTACGAAGACAGACGAGTATAACCACTGAATTTCATTATTCTAGCTACCAATTTTATCCAGTTTTTATCCTATTAGTACGAATATCGAAAGATATCTTTATTTTTCGTGTCTACACAGTCACAGCAATATACACACCGAATTTCACTATTCTAACTGCAACCGTTTAATTGGTACCATTTTTATCCCTTTCGCCCCATTTTCCGCCTAAAAGCACAATTTTCGAACAAATCCTTTATGTTTCACGTCTACACAGTCAGATAAATGCATACACCGAATTTCATGATTTTATCTTCAGCGGTTTGGTTGGTACCATTTTTATCCCCCTTTACCAATTGTATCCCTTAAAAGTACAAATATCAAAAAAAATTTATATTTTACTTGTCTACGTAATTATAGGAACGTACACACCGAATTTCATGTTTCTAGCTGTTGTCATATCAAAGGTACTATTTTTATCCCTTTTGTCCCATTTAATCCACTAAATCTGTTATGTACTTTTTTGTGATTACACGTTACTGGAGGAAGGTACGAAACAAATTTCAAGTGTATTAAATTTGAAATTTTCAAAAAAAAAAAAAATTGCTTAAATAGTCTAAATATTAGGGGTATTTTCAGTCCTTGTTAGGGAAAATTTTTTCCCTCTGGGCCGATTTTGCCCGGTTTCAATCCCAACCGATCTGCAACCATAAGACATATTTAGGGAAAATTTGAACCTCCTAGCTCATTTCGTTCGGCCTCTATCGTGCTTTCAACAGACAGACAGACGGACATGGCTAACTCGTCTTAGAATTTTACCAGGATACAGAATATATATACTTTATGGGGTCTCCGTGGAATATTTCAAGGTGTTACAAACGGAATGGCAAAGTGAAGGAGGGTATAATAAAAATTAATGTTATTCTACCTTTCCAAATCAAAGTAATCAGTAGTTTAAATTTAAAATTTTATATCGCCCACCCAGTAGCAATATTCCAATATGAAGGAAATACTAGAGTGGTGCGGTCCTCACAAATGGAAAAACTATTTCCAGTCACCCCACGCAAAATAAAGTTTGGATTGTTCAATGATGATAATCATGTTTTCTCGTGTAATTTTTTTATATTGCAGGTTTGTCCAATTTTTTCTGAATTAATAAATAAGTCAAAACACTTTAAATATAAATTTTGATTCTTGTCTTAGAGTAACTTATTGGTTGAATTATTGGACCTTTATGTTATTTTTATACAAAAGGAAGGGAGATATACCCATTGTTAATTATACCGATCGGCTTAGAATCACTTTCTGAGACGATTTAGCAATGTCCGTCTGTCCATCTATTATTGTAATCTCACAACGAAGTTTTTCGGGACAAAGACGAACGCTATTTAATTTGAAGAAAATCGGTTCAGATTTAGATATAGCCCCCATACAAATTTCACTCCCGATTTGACTCTATTCACTCTAGATACCACATATTTCAACAGATTTTCTTCAAAATTGGCAAAACATCTTATAGTTCAACTAGAAACACCTGTGGTAAAAATGTGTTAGATCGGTTCAGATTTAGATATAGCCCCCATACAAATTTCGCTCCCGATTTGACTTTTTCCGCTCTAAAAACCACATATTGCATCAGATTATCTTCGGATTTGGCAAAACATCTTATATTTAGACTAGGAACACCTATGGTGAAAATAGGTCAGATCGGTTCAGATTTATATATAGCCCCCATACAAATGTCACTCCCGATTTGACTCTTTTCACTCTAGATACCACATATTACAACAGATTTTCTTCAAAATTGGCTTATAGTTCAACTAGAAACACCTGTGGTAAAAATGTGTTATATCGGTTCCGATTTATATATATTGCTCCCATACAAATTTCGCTCCCGATTTCAAACCTTGCAAAACCTAATATATATTTTTCTTAAATAATTTTGTTTACATTTTTGAATTTCAAATGGAATCTTTTGAATTTCAAATGGAATAATTTTTGAATTTCAAATGAAAACTTTTGAATTTCAAATGGTGTATTTTGAATTACAAATGACGAGTTTTGAATTTCAAATGGTGTCTTTTGAATTACAAACGATGAGTTTTGAATTTCCAACGATGATTTTTGAGTTTCAAATGTTATTTTTTGAATTTCAATTGATATTTTTTGAATTTCAAATGGAATTTTTGAATTTCAAGTGATGTCTTTTGAATTACAATTGAAAAAGGTGTAGTTCACATTTCTGTTTAAAACAATCCGCTGCCACCGGGAGTAGAACAGCGAACCTTCTGATTGCTACTACGGCACTCTAATCATCTCAGCTATCCTCTGCTGTGAGTGTTGAGCAGCTGAAGCAAACTATTTTGTTCGTTAGAACTGGCAATAGGAAACTCAACAAAATTATTTATTTTTTATGAATTAATACTTAATTTTAATTAATATTAAATGTAATTAGCTTTAAATAAATTAGCGCTACTTAATTTTACCAATTCTATATAAATAGTATTAATAATTAATAAAAATGAAATATAGGGCCCAAAGAGCAAAATAACTTTTGTTTGAAAATGCTATAAAAAAACTACAGAATATTTCCTCAATATTTTATTTGAAAGTACAATCCTTCCTGTTAATAATGGAAAATAATTTCATTCAAATCGCTGCCTCGGGCACCCCACAAAAAATAGTCCAACGGTTGAATAGTTGAAAAAAAAACGTTAGATGGCGGACCCTATATTTGAAGTACATCAATAAAGCAATAAATTTGTATTTTCTTAAGCAAAAAATTTTAAATTGTTAAAATTAAATTGTTATAAAAGTAATAAAAAATCAAAAAAAAATGTTTCCCAAGCCACGATTCCAACTCGAGACCTTCTGGCTGCAAAGCGGATACCTTATCTCTGTGGCCCAATAATAAAAATTGGTTCCCATTCACTTGTGAAAATGCCATTCGTAAAATTATTATCGACTTTTTTGGAAGTTGTCTAAGAGGACTTCCTCAAAAGCGGGAAAAATTCACATTTGAATTTTGAGATGCGCTTAAAATGTGTTTCCTACGGAAGTACTTCCAATTTTTTTGCTGGGGTTATATACATTAGACTGATTCAGGTTAACTTACCCTACACGAAATATGATACGTTTGTCTTTGGTAGTCAATCGAATTATCATTAATTTTTCTGGGACATATATTTAAAGTAGAGCGGCGTGTTGCGCCAAACAATCACCTGGATTAATATACATATTGGGTCTTCTTTTGAGCATTAAATCCCTGATGACAGAAACCCAGGGCGGCTATAATGCTAGCACAGAGAGACTAAATAATACGTTTGTCTGCCTGAGCTATTGTCAGCATTTTATTTTTTGATATTCGTATCTTTTAATGTGTGTGTGTGCATGCATATGTATGTCTGAATATGTAAAAGTGGCCCAACGTGTCATCTTCAACAGTCAACCGAAATCGTCGTCGATGTGTGACTGACTGACTTCACTTGATCTCTTTTAATGCGATAAATAACAATGCAGACGAAATGCACGGGCACATGAGCATTGTTGTCGGATCGGATGCAACAGAAAGATGTCAACAATGATGAAACCAACGCCACAAATTATATCCATATCGAAAGTGCATCGGGATGTAAAGACAGACAGACAGACAGACATACATACATACGTGTTTGTGTGTGTTCATATTTCGTAGGTCCGTCTCACGCATTTAAACAATTCTGGCTGGCCTGAGCAAAGGAAATTCTGTAATTCTGGTACGCGGTACGTATGTGGCACGTAAATATTTGCATTCATACGCACACTTATACATACATATGTATGTATGTATGTACATGAGTATGTTTGTATGTTTGTTTCTTTGTAAGCGCGCGTACACTTGGTCGAGTATAAAATGTCCACCATCATCGTTCACATCAATCATGGTAACGCATCCACGGCACTCTCTGCTTTATGGTTTATTAATAAAAATTCATTTAATTTTGAGCGCATACTTTTGTTACACACAGGAGTCGAGACGACGGACGACAGGCAACAACAGCAGCAACATCAGCAACAATCAAATGCGATATGTGAACAACGAATGGCGGACGACGAACGAGGGACAAGGAGAAAAATGGCATTGTACGAAATGATAAAATACGCACAATGAAATGTAATGCAATTAATTTATATACGAAATAAAACAATAACAACAAAACGTTGACGGCAATCTGCTGCTGCAACATAAATTAAAAAATAAAAAAGCCAACAACAATGGCACGGCAACAGCGTCAACAACAGAAATCGGTCGTTGTACAACGGACGGACGAACGGATAAAATTATCATGGGCCTGGCCCAGCAACATTCACGATGCTTGATGTACGGCAACAGCAGCACAGCCATCATTGTGGCAATTAAGTGGCAACAACTAAATGAGCAGACTCGGCCATACACACGCGAACGCACGACGCATCATTGTCACACCCTTTGATTGTCGTGCAACAATTGCCAATTGCTGTATTTTTCCCTCCCTTCTTTTCTCTAGCATGCTATACTTTTCTCGCTCTCTCTCTTTCTCTCGCCATCTCTCGTCGTATGAAACCTAAGAACTTCGCCCGCAGAGTTGGCCGTTTGTGCCTCACTGGCTCAACCGAACGTTGGTCGACCGTTGCTCCGCCGATGCACCATTGCGCTCCGTTGCGCTGATGCACTTGTTTGACATGTATTTGCCGCGTTAATGAGTGACAAAAGTTGCAAATGTTTCTTTAAAAATAAATCGTCTATTTATCGCGCACAATTCAATTAAAATATACAATTACTTTTCACACATTTATCAGCACAATGTACAGACATGCATACATCGTATATATACATACGTATATTAGGATGGGTCATGAAAATTTCTGCGAAATGAAGTTTGTATTGTTTAATGATGATCTGCAAAATATTTCGTCGCCGGGTCAAGCCATCTGTGAGCTAAACGCTCCTGATGGAGGTATATTCACTTTGTCATTCCTTAAAATATTCGTCGGAGACTCTATAAAGTATATATATTAGGGCGGGTTGATTTTTATTTCTCAAATCGTATAGCAAAAACGTAAACTACATAAAATTCTAAGAAAATTCTCCGAAGAAACCAGGTATCTAAAATAAAATCCTAAACCGCGGCTCTCGACTTCAAAATGTATATGCCCGCCTTTGTCAAAAAATAAATTTGAGAAAAAATCTTTTTCCAAAAAGAAATCGAATTTTCCGAATAAAATTGTTTAGTAATGTAGTTCTTTTACACTTTATATTTTTTCTATGGGGGTATACTAACTTTGTCATTCCATTTGTAACACCTTGAATATCGACCTGAGACCCTAAAGTTTATATATTCTTGATCGTCATAAAATTCTAAGACGATCTAGCCATGTCCGTCCGTCCGTCTGTTGAAAGCACGCTAGCATCTAAACGAAAGGAGCTAGAACGTTCAAATTTTCCATAAATGCGTCTTATAGTCGTAGATCGGTTGGGATTGAAACGGGGCGAAATCGGCCCAAAGTGAAAAAATTTTCCCTCACAAGGACCTAAAATACCCATAATAGTCCCTAATATTATAGCGTATTTAAGCATATTTTTGGAGTATACCCGTTTATATTTCAAAGTACGAATTAAAAAAATAATATTAAATATTTGTTTGCGTCTACAAAGACTATCAGAACTTTATCCACAGATTTTTTACAGATACAGTTTTTTCTGCGTTAGAATGTTAGCTATTAAAGAATAAAACAACATATTTTTTCCTACTTTTTATGATTTTTTTTCGTGGCAGCAAAAATAGATTTTTGAAAAAAATATCTTTTTCAATATTTATGGAGTCTTCTTCATAACTTCTACATTTGTCCATAGATTTTTTACATATAAATATTGTTTTTTTTTTTTTTTTTGCGTTGGAATAATAACTATTAAAAAATAAAATAAAATATTTTTTCCTACCTTTTTTCTATTTTTATTATTTTTTTTACATATAGACAGTGTTTTTTACGTTAGAATATTGGCTATTAAAAAATAAAACAAAATATTTTTTCCGGCCTTTTTCCTATTTTTCCATGCTTTATATAAGGTTACTTTCTATATATGTTTGTGTGCCACAAAATTTGAAATCAATTTTTGAAAGCTTTTTTCTCAACCAATTTTGCTCAAATTTTGCACACTTAATCATTTTCGATGACAATACAAGGAAATGGAAAAATTTGACCAATTGGACAAAGGGGCGTGGCACCTCCCATACGAAGTTAAAACCTATTATTGAATATTGTCAGTTCTATGACACCTAGAATGCTGAAATTTTGTGTAAGTGCATCTAGCATCAATTCGCATAGTTGTGCCAAAAATGGGCGGTATTGGAAAAGTGGGCGTGGCATCTCCCATACGAAGTTAAAACCTATTATTGAATATTGTCAGTTCTATGACACCTAGAGTGCTGAAATTTTGTGTAAGTGCATATACCATCAATGTGCATAGTTGTGCCAAAAAAGGGGCGGTATTGGAAAAGTGGGCGTGGCACCTCCCATACGAAGTTAAAACCTATTATTGAATATAGTCAGTTCTATGACACGTATAGTGCTCAAATTTTGTGTAAGTGCATCTAGCATCAATGTGCGTAGTTGCGCCTAAAATGGGCGGTAATGCAAAAGTGGGCGTGGCACCTCCCATATGAAGTTAAAACCAAAATTACACCTACTGTAATTTTGTGTAAGTGCATCTAGCATTAATGTGCGTAGTTGTGACAAAAATGGGCGGTAATGGAAATGTGGGCGTGGCACCTCCCATACGAAGTTAAAACCCATTTTCGAATATATGCCGTTCTATGGCAGATAAAAAACTGAAATTTTGTGTAAGTGCATCTACCATCAATGTGCGTAGTTGTGCCAGAAATGGACGGTATTGGGAAAGTGGGCGTGGTACCTCACATACGAAGTTAAAACATATAATCGAATATGGTCAGTAGGTGTCATAGACCTAGAGTGCTGAAATTTTGTGTGAGTTGATCAAGTGTAAATAGTTGTGCAAAGATGGGCGGAAAGTGGACGTGACACTTCCCATCTGAAATTAAAACCGGTTTTAGAGTATTTCGACACCGAGATGGGCGGAAAGTGGCCGTGACCCTTCCCATACGAAATTAAAACCAGTTTTTTATGTATATTCTACAACGATCTTCCTATATTGTTGTGTGTGTTTATTTAGTTGTAACCTGCTTAGACAATATGCAAATGGGCGGGATTTGAAAGCGCATTTTTGATTCGAACTTTGTAAAATTACACGTTTTCTGTGGATTTTCTTAGCACAACAGTAAAGAAAGGTTATAACTAGTAAATCAAAAAAAAATCTTTTTTCAAATCCATGCTTTATGCAAGCAGAATTCTATTGGGCCTAGAAATTCTTTTTTAGTTATCTTTTGTAGAAGGAAAAATTACTGTTACGTTTTTAAATATTTTTTTATTAATTATTATTATTATTATTATTATTATTATTATTATTATTATTATTATTATTATTATTATTATTATTATTATTATTATTATTATTATTATTATTATTATTATTATTATTATTATTATTATTATTATTATTATTATTATTATTATTATTATTATTATTATTATTATTATTATTATTATTATTATTATTATTATTATTATTATTATTATTATTATTATTATTATTATTATTATTATTATTATTATTATTATTATTATTATTATTATTATTATTATTATTATTATTATTATTATTATTATTATTATTATTATTATTATTATTATTATTATTATTATTATTATTATTATTATTATTATTATTATTATTATTATTATTATTATTATTATTATTATTATTATTATTATTATTATTATTATTATTATTATTATTATTATTATTATTATTATTATTTATTAACGTAACAGTAATTTTTCCTTCTACAAAAGATAACTAAAAAAGAATTTCTAGGCCCAATAGAATTCTGCTTGCATAAAGCATGGATTTGAAAAAAGAATTTTTTTTGATTTACTAGTTTATAATTTTTTTTGCCAAAAAATAGATTTTTTTCGAGAAAAAAAATGCCAACATTTTTGGAGGCTTCTTCTTCATAACTTCTACATTTATCCATAGATTTTCTACATATAAACATTGTTTTTTCGTTAGAATGTTAACTATTTTTTCCAACATGTTTTCTATTTTTTACGTGCCAAAAATAAAAGATTTTTTTCTGAAAAAAAAAACAATAATTTTTTTGAGGCTTCTCTTACACCAATTTTCCATGTGAAGGTGTAATTCGCAACATTTGTAGACATCATAATTACCTTTAATTGTACATATAAGTGGGTGCAATCGCAGTAATATATCCAAATTTGAGAGCAAAAATATTAAAGGCTACTTCGGCGAAAATTGGATTTTTAGCAAAAAATTAAAAAAATATATATCCATAAAAAATTATTGTGTTGATTTTATGAATCAGCATTACTCAATTAACACAAAAAAATATTTTTTTTTTTCAACTTGTGTAACATAGTGTAAACACTGTGCGCCACTGTGGTGTTAGATAAGTCTCAGAAAGGGCCAATAAATTAAATTTTATTAAAAAAAATATTTTTTTTCACAAAAATCATTTATTCACAAGAAAAATGATCTCAGTAAACTAAACCAGAAGCAGTCTCAGGTTCGGTATTCCACAAATAGCTGACGCCTCTTTGCCTTGCCAATAGTGTTGTTTGCACGTATGAATCAAGCGGCGTGCCGCTGGCCATTGGCCCATCGTCAGGCGTCAAGTGCCAAGCGGACGACTACTGATCCGTTCGTTGACGTGCCGAGACAATAGTTTCGTCGGAATTCACTTTGGGGCCAATCGAATCGATTGATTCATAAGGTTATGGTCCACCACGACCACCGAGTCATCGAGAGCATTACGAATCGGTTATGTTTGAGGGTATGTAAATCAACGAACACTTGAAAACATACATACATACATACAGACCTATGTATGTAAATATGTTGGACAGCAAAGGCGAACAATATCGAATACTGGCTGGCCATAGTTTCGAGTGAATTTGTTTTTTTCCATCTTCTTCTTCGTTTTCTGTTAGAAACGCATTTTGGCCACGTTGTTTGTTGTTGCTGCTGTTGTTTGGTTTTAATTTAGTATCTCTTAATTTTGTTTAGAAAGTTTTGGTTCTGCCAAGAATTTAATGATTGTTTTTTTTTTCTGGTGGTGGTTCATACATTCGTGTATGTACATATGTATGTATGTATATATAGTTGTACATGTGCATGGATGTTTTTTTTTGAAGAAGCCTTCCTTCTGTAGTGGCTGCCTTTTGAAATGCACTTTTATTGTTTTCTCCTGACGTTTGCCAAAAATAACTCTTCAAATGCATTTGAGAATATTTCACAGATACAACAACAACAAAAAAACGCATTCATACATACATGCATACATATCTACAATCACTATCACATGCACGTTAACACTTGACAGATACTTTGCACAGAATCATAGTACATTCGTGCATGCATGCCTACATGTCC
Source organism: Polietes domitor (assembly GCA_947397865.1). Taxonomy (NCBI): domain Eukaryota; kingdom Metazoa; phylum Arthropoda; class Insecta; order Diptera; family Muscidae; genus Polietes; species Polietes domitor. The sequence continues at coordinate 144,211,955 of OX377622.1, forward strand.
ATACCTATTCGTATAAATGTATGTATGTATATACATATATGTATGTATGTATGTACATGTTGTAAATTATTCGATTAAAACAATTTCGTTTGTAGACAACAAAAACAACAGCTACCACAACACATCCACTTTAAGGGTATTCATTTCGAAAATACGACTCTAGAATTGTGGCATCGCAGAACTGAAATGCATGCCAACACCTTTTGGCCATAACCTAACCTATTGTACAGCTCATTACCTATTTTGCAGTGAGCAAAATTCAATTGAGTGCATTCATTAGATACTCCATAATTGGATGGGAGTGTACTAAGTTTGTCATTTTCTCTGTAAAACTTTGAAAAAAAATGAGGTCCAAATTGTGCATGAATACGTATAATAGTTATAGGTCGTTTGGGATTGCAAATGGAAGTCGGTTCAAATGGGAAGTCATTTCAATTGAATTCATTGGTCTCTAGAGCGCAAAAATTCAAAAATTTAGCGAAAATTTGTATGTGAACTATAGCTAAATCAGAACCGATCAGAATCACTTTCACCATAGATGTTTCTAGTTAAAAAGGAGATAAGATCACCAAATGAAAAACTGAGTACACAGTATCCTATATACGACGTCTAGATTCACTTGTATATGATCTTGTTCAGCTCCAATGAAAAAAAGTCAAATATATTTCCTTACCATCTCGTTTAACATTACAGTGGAATAAAAACTTTTTGTGAGGATCTGTATTGTGCAACAAAAATATCATACTGACAATACTATGGCTATCTGGCCTCTCTCAAGGTACTACATGACCTTAATTCACCGGAGTATCAACGAAATTGCTCAGCTGGTAACTTTTTCAATATTTTTATTTTTGTGTGATTATGGCACACTGATAAATATGTAATCAATTTGTTCACATTCTCAGTCAGTAGATATCTCAGTTGTAGATATACAAGTTCATTTTTTAATCTAGTGTAGGTGTCATTACAGCTGCCTGTGACTTAAAAGTCCAATCTACGATGCTTTCAATTCTCACGAATCGCTTGTCTAGAGACAAAATGTTTTACAAAAATATTTTTAGTCAGCATTTAATATACCTGAAAGGATTTAAGTTTTTCCCGGGAAACACCAAACCCTAGTTACCTACAAATTTATTTGTTGTATGTACTGAGGCAAAAATCAAGGCAACATTTTTTTATGGTTTTATTTTTTACTAAAATTCCAATTTTCGCCGAAGGTACCTTTTATATTTGTACTCTCTTTTTGTAAATATTGTTCCGATCACATCAACTTATATATTAAATTAAAGATACTTTTGGTGGATACAAATGTTTCGAATATCACTATCCAAAAAGTAGAGAACAATTTTTGTTTTATTTTTCAAGTAAAAGATCTCTGGGTAAATGTAGAAGTAATGGCCCTGTGTGAAAATCGTGATTTCATAAATTAATTTTTAGATGGGATCCTTACGAAGAAAAGAAAGCCTATTTGAAGAATGTAAAAGTTATGCCTTCAAAAAAATATTTTTTTATGTCTTCAAAAAATATTTTTTTCGAAAAACATATTTTTAGAGACTGTTTCTAAACCACTGTTTCTATGTGAAAGCCATCATAATAAACTTTGAGTGTTATCGGACTCTTTATTTTCAAAATGAGAGTACAAATATTAATGGCACATTTGGCTTAAATTGTAATTTTTGCAAGAAAAAAATTAAAAATATCCATTCTATGAATTCATTCATTCATTCTAACTGAAATTTTCCTTATGTTCTCCGATTCTAATGAAAATATACAAATTTGCACCCCTAAATAAAGGAAATAGAACTGTATGTCCCTATTTTCAAAAAATATATATCTTTTTGCGAATTTCAAGCAAATTACTTCTATTTAAATATAAAATTACTAAATCTTAAATATATATATATTTTTTTTCAATTTTTTCTTATTTTCCTGTAATTTTGTTATATTCAAAAAGTACCTTTTCGATTTTTTATAATAATAATTTTTTACTAACGATTTTCAAAAAATATGAAATGGGTCCAAAATTAAGAATTTTGTCATAAGGTATTTGAAAAAAATCGTAACTTTTTTCCGGTAGGAAAATTTAAAAAAAATATATATTTTTTTCTTATTTTCCCGTAATTTTGTAATAGCCAAAAAAGTACCTTTTCGATTTTTAAAAAAACAGATAATAGTTTCTGGTACTTACTCTACAAGAATTATAAACGTGATTGCAGTTGGAAATGAAAGTATTTAATAGAAATAATTAAAACCACTTACTTGTGGATGTTGTCGACTAAAATTAATCTTGGCTTGTTTAATGCGTTCGGCTTTATCACTGTTCATGCGTGAACTAGCTAGTCTTTTTTACGATTTTAGTTCTATTTTTAATCCATTATTTATAAAATCCGCTTTAATTTCCTCATTTTTGATCCGATTTGGGATTAAAAGGGCTCACAGGAAAGTACTGATAATTACTAATTGTGATTTTTGGAATTTCTTAACCTACTACATTTTTTTGAAAAATTGTTGGTTCGCAAGGTATTAACTTTGAAATATATATTTCTATCTCCTACCAGAAAAAAGTTAAGAATTTTTTAAAATTTTACAATTTTACTTATTACAAAATTCTTGATTTTCGACCCAACCTAGTGTCTACAATTTCGTAAACTAGGTTTTTAGTGTGTCGTACTTTTTTCTTTTTACAAAATTACAGGAAAATAAGGAAAAATAAAACAATATATTTTTAAGGTTTAATAATTTTATATTAAACTAGTAATTTGCTTGAAAAAAAAAATAATATTTCTATTTTCTGCCAGAAAATAGTTGCGAATTTTTCAAAATTACCTTCTAAAAAAATTCTTGATTTTCGGCCCACTCTAGTGTCTACAATATTTTCATATTTTTAAAAATCGAGAAATGCAGCTCTATTTAAAATGGAGAATCTAGGGGAAATTTCTGTTCCGTTCCACTTTAGTTTTTAGAAAACCATAAAAGCACCAGACAATGTCTGATGTCTTTCGACAAATACTTGTGTTCTATAGTATATTTTTTAATATAGTTTTTAGAAGACCAAAATACATCATAAAATTTTATACATAGTTCTTCGACAATTTTTTGATTTTTGATCCTTCTTGTTCAAGAAATTTGGAACCCTTTAGAATATCAGAGCGATATTACCTGGTGCTACAAAGTTAATGATCCATTTAGTTCTTATAAGATCCGAAATAATTTCAATAAATATTGTCCCCGTTTTTTGAAAAGAATTGATATTTGAAGAACTATTTTAATCTGGTTTGTTTTACTACTTCAATTTGCTAAGAATTTCCTCAAATCTATTCCCCGGCTAGGAAAACAATTGAGAACTGTTGTTTTCATTTTGCATTTTCCTTCCTGCCTTCGCTGCTATGTTCCACGTGAATACCCCCATTGTTAGATTACCATCAGCTTTAGAGCAAATACAATGAATTTAAGCATTCTAAACATTTCAACCATGAACAAATAAATTGACAATACGACATTCCTCCTCTAAAGCGTTTTTTTAGTTTGTTGTACTTGTTTTTTGTCTACTTTGTCAGCTCTTCCTCCCGTTCCTTTTCGAAGAACGTTTGTTCGTTTCGTTCGTTTTCGTTTCATTTGGGTTTTTTGTGATGACTAATATTTAGAGCATTAGTCAAATGGCTTAAAATAGCTTCGACACGATACGATTCGATTCGATGCGATGTACGAGTATATCGGGGAGCATATGCTCTTTCAATATATATATATATATATATATATGTATGTGTATAATGCAATTCTTGTTCCAAAGGTTTGACTATTTTTCATCTCTCGCTTACAGCTCCTGGCTGGATTCTATTCTATTCATCCTTAATATCCTTGTGCTGCCTGATATCTTTTCAATTACAATGCACTTTTGCTTTTTTGTAGCTCCTGCCAAAAGGGGAAATTACAAACAGAGGGCAATCATGTGTTACAAATTCAGAATTTCCCAATAATGTTGTTAGCCATGGGAACCACACCACCACCCTCGCCCCCTCAAACCGGGGGTTAGCAGTCCTTTTGAATATTCACCTTTGCCAGTTTCCATACAATTATCAGCTTTTGGCATTAAATGTTACGTCTTTCTTTAGCTTCACTTTCTTCCCCGGCTCCGCTCAAGGGGAGTGGAGAGAGGGCACTTTACGAGATTAGTGTGCAAAAGAAAACAGAGAATCATCGTCAAAGCCCTCTGGAAAGAAGCTAAGCTAAATACCTGAAAGCAAATTGCATAACAAGGCTTCATCAGCATTGAAAGAATTCGAAAGGAATTGCTGCAGATGATTTGGCGGCCAAAGAAGAAGAAATTGCTGCAGCTGTGATCATTTTCGTGGCATTTTTCGCTCAGGAATGTGTCAAATAATCCCACAAATATGGTCGTTGGGACAGGGGGGTGCTTCTCTCTCAAATAATTAGTTGTGAGCGATATAAGTTTCGTAGCCACTGAAAGGAATCCCTTTGCGATTCTTTACAAGGATTTTTACTTATAAATGCCTTCAATTTTTTTAATTTATATTCCCCGTTTTAGGAATTGTGGGAGTTTGTTAACCTTTAACTGAAAAGGTGAAACGTTTGGACATAATATAATTCTCTATCCCTTTAAATTTTATTAAAAATTATTTTAATTGAAAACATATTTGTTGCGGGGAAATTTATTACTATAATTTTAAATAAAATTATCAAAAATGATATGAGAAGGTACTAGTAGAATTAAATTTCTAGAGGACAACAGAAGAGAGTAATTGAAAAATCTTTAAGAGAGGATAACATTTACCACCACTACCCCCACAGTTAATGGTTAATGTAGATGTTATTATCGAGAAGATACATACAAAAATTTTAAATCGTGGAAAAAATTGATTTTTTTTATTGACTCTAACTTTAGAAGACATAAAAATACACAATGAAATTTTTACACGCACAATTCCTAAAACGAGGAAAATAAATCAAAACAATATTATGGAGAAATTTGATCACAGATAAGACAGTTTTTTTGAGCTTTTAATATGTAGACATATTAATGAACTACCAGTGCCCGCAACATCGCACGCGGAAAAGCCAGTTATTTGTTATTAGATAGATCTAAAATAATAATTTCGAATTCTCTTATTATATAGCACTTATAGACAGTCAAAGGAATGTGCTTGTCGAATTGCATTTTTTTTGCTGAACTCCCTTCGTATGTACAGGGTGATTTTTTAAGAGCTTGATAACTTTTTAAAAAAAAAAACGCATAAAATTTGCAAAATCTCATCGGTTCTTTATTTGAAACGTTAGATTGGTCCATGACATTTACTTTTTGAAGATAATTTCATTTAAATGTTGACCGCGGCTGCGTCTTAGGTGGTCCATCCGCTTAGTCCAATTTTGGCATTTCCACGTTTTTGAGTAACAGAGACCCAATTGGTGCGAACGGCGACGAATCGAAAATTGGTGGTCATCATTAACACTGGCCGATACAGCTGCGATATATTCTTCAGTTCGCACTCTACGTAAGCGTGTTGGTGGTTTAATGTCCAACAATGTAAATTTGGTGCGAAATTTAGTCACAATAGCCCGAATAGCCGCTTCAGTGGGTCGATTAAACTGACCATAAAATGGAAGCGCGCAATGAACTTTCTTAACAGAGCACGCATTTTGATAATAAAATTCAATAATTTGCAAGCGTTGTTCGTTTGTAAGACGATTCATGATGAAATGTCAAAGCATACTGAGCATCTTTCTCTTTGACACCATGTCTGAAATCCCACGTGATCTGTCAAATACTAATGCATGAAAATCCTAACCTCAAAAAAATCACTCTTTATTATTTTCTACCCGGTTTCCAACCAAAATTTATATCCGCAGAGCCTTTTATATCCTCGATCTCATGGTTCTAGATGCAGCCGAACATTTTATGACTTTTCCATCTCTTTCCCAAAAAGAAAAATCTCTATAGGTAACATGTGTTCTCGCTTCTCCCCTAAAATCATGTACTTTATTTGGTACCACGTTTAACCCTTTTTTTAACCCTCGTTATAAGTACAAATTTTGAAATATCCATTTATGTTCCACGATGTGCACCATTTGTATCCCTTTTTATCCCACGCACCCCGTATAAGTGCAAATTTCGAAAAACCAATTTTACTACAATTCTACATGGTCAGAGAAATTTACATATCAAATTTCACGATTCTGACTGCAATACTTTAGTTGGTATCATTTTTATCCCTTTTTGTGCCGTTCGCCCCTTAAAAGTACAAATATGCACTTATACTGCGCTTCTATGTGGTGTCAGGAATTTACATACCAATTTTCACGATTCTAGCTGTAATACTTATATTGGTACCATTTGTATACCTTTTTGTCCCAATTTTTCCAATAATCCAATTTTACTGCGCTTCTATGTGGTGAGAGGAATTTACATACCAAATTTCACGACTATAGCTGCAATACTTAAATTGGTACAATTTTTATCCCCTTTGTCCCACGCACCCCTTAAATCTACAAATTTCGAAAAATCAAATTTTAACGCGCTTCTTTCATTTCAGAGGTGGTCAGAGGAATTTACATACCAAATTTCACGATTCTAGGTGTAATACTTTAGTTGGTACCATTTTTAACCCTTTTTGTGACGCTCACTCCTTAAAAGTACAAATTCCAAAAAAGTGCATTTATGTTGCAAGTCTAGGTAGTCAGAGAAATGTAAATATCGATTTTCACAAATATACGAAATATCGAAAGGGAAATTTTTGTCCCACGTAAGGACTAAAAATACCCATAATAATCCCTAATATTTTAGCGTATTTAAGCTTATTTTGAGTATGCCTGTATATAATTGCTTGATATTTGGTATGCGAATTTCCCTTTTAGCAAAAACGTGCACCATAAAGTGATTCTTATTTGTAGGGGGTGAAATGGGGCCAAAAAGGGATAAAAACGGTACATATTAAACGACTTTACTCCAAAACTTGTATTTTTGGAACAATTTTGTTTTAGTGAAAACTTCAATAAAACAGTCAATTACCGAAGGATTGTGAAAAACAAATTATGGGTTTACTGAGAAGTAGTAGGCTTACCTTAATAATTAAATAATTAAACAATATGTGTATTATTGTTGTGTATTTATGTTAGAATTTTTAAAATTTCGGAAATGGTAATGCATGACATTACAGTCTTCCAGAAGTTCTACATTAAAGCAGATTAATAACTCGAATAATGAATAAAATCTATACTCCAATTTAGTTCAACAATTATACTCCAGTTTAGCAAAATTACCTTAAAAGTAGGAAAAATAACTAAGTATGAGTAAAGTTTCCTTATCTCAAAGCCATAGTAAATAGTTCATTTATTAGAAATATGGTAGTAAATTTATTTAAAATTGGAATCTAATAAAAAATTCTTACAATTGAGTAAATGTATAGTTGTGTGGAAGAAAGGTTTCCAAGGTTTTAAGTAAGAAAAATATTAAGAAATTTTGATTTGAACTGGGATATTGTCCTGGCTCAAGACCATTTTGCATCTATATTTAATAGAATGCAAATTTATTTACAAATGACATGGTGACATTTATTACTTGGCTGCAGACTACCACTATCATGATTTCCACCCTGTCTAAAGGTTTCATTCGGGTGGCTTCGCAGCGACTTTTCAACATCAAATCCGGCCTCTATAAGGAGATGATTCTCACAAACGAACGAGAAGCACAACTCACTTGCCGAATTTGCGTTTAAAAAATCGCACCAAGTAATAAAGCACACATGCCATCTTACAAGCATCTCATTGAGTTGCATATGTAAGTATGTGTATATGCAGGTATAGTTACCCAGCAATACTTCTGCCGTGCCAACGCTCATTTGTTTTAGTTTTTTAAGAATTTTTTTTTGTGGAACAAATCCATTTAGTAAATTTTAACTAAAAATGAGCTATTTCTTAAAATTAAGTTAATATGTTTACTGAAATTTATGCCGAGTTTTTCACACATTTAAGTAATAATGTAGCAATCATGGAGTAATAGCTCAACTCTTAATGGTAGAAGTATCATGAAACTTTTGAAAAATATTGCATGTAGTAAATTTTTGTGTTAGTATTGCATGCGCTGAAGCAAAATCATTGTTTGAATTATTTTAGTTAAATTGAACTTATTATTTTCCTTGTATCAAGTAAATTTTTCTTCAGTTGAAGTAAACATTTACTTGTTTTGTGAAAAAGTTTACTTAGCTTTAGCAAAATTTTAGTTATATTTAGTAAACATTTACTTGGTTTGAGTAAAAATTTACTTAATTTTAGCAAAATTTTACTTAGAGTTAGTAAAAATGCACTTGGTTTGAGGAAAAACTTACAGCAATTTTCCTCAGTTTGAGTAAATATTTACTGGATTGGAGGAAAGTTACACTAGATTCAAGTACAAATTTTTGAATTTGATATGAGGACATATTGCTTTAGCGCTATACGAAGTTCAATTTTCCTAAATTGAACTATTCATTTTCATTTCATCATTATAGGGTTCACCTTTTTCAGAGTGCAGATATTCACCCCTTTACCAAATAAAATTTCCCTGGGAATGAATTGTTGAAATGGTTAAAAAAATGGTTGGTAAAAAGTTGAAATGGTTAAATCGTTAATAAAGAGTTAATTTTTTACTGAAAATCAAAATACATATTTTCTAATTGTCGTCATCTACAATAAAAATACTATTCAAATAAAATTGCCAAAAAATAATTTTATGATAACATTTTTGCACTTACAAATTTCATCCAGCTTAAGCTGCATTTAAAATTCTACAGAGATTTTGAAACGTATCAAAATCATATTGTATGTCAGTTAGAATGATAGTGGTCTAAGTCAAAAATCAAAAAAAAAAGAAAAATGAGATATACCAATTTTTCTCTTTACTTTGATCAGATCTCTAATTTAAGAACTTTTATTTTTGACATTTATAAAATGACATTTTTCATTTTATGTACATCAAAATTGTCTTCAGCGTTAGTTTGAAAGTGGTCTAAGTCACACTATATCCAATGACATTGATGTAAGCAAACATTTTTTTATTTATATTGTCCATTTTAGGTGATTCATAATTGAATTAGGTGGTGATAATTTGAATAACATATAAAATGAAATTATTTGAAAAGTAGAAAATAATGTCAATATGTAAATATGTAAATATTTATATATTTTTTCATTTTTTTAGTTTTTTGTTTTCTTATAAAATATTTTGTGTTTTCTTTCATTTTTGGTACGGAAATGTTGCTTTTGCGAATAAAGTTGACATTTTTTTGTTTATTTTTTTCAATTTTGAGAAGAATAAAATTTGTCTAAATCAGTTCATCCTCTGAAAATAGTGGTTCCCTTAGAGTTAGCAACGTTGTCGATTTTTTTTGTTATAAAAGTTCGATATGGTAGTAGATTCTCAGAAGAAAATGTTGGAAAAAATATTTTTCAATTGGCTCAAACATCAACCATTGCATATCGCAGAACGGATACAGTGTGACTTATACCACTATCATTCTAAGTGGCACATATGTAACTTTGGAAGTCTTACCCTTGGTTGAATACACAATAAATACAGTTTGAATTTTATTTGGTAACTTCCGAATTTCAAATGAAAATTTCTGAATTTTTAATGATGACTTCGGAAATTCAATAGCAATTTTGTGAATATCAAGTGGAATATCTGAATATCTATTGATCTATTCTGAAGCACAATTGTTTTTTTAAGACTGGATAACTAAGCCGCGATCACAAAAAGCTAAATTAAAAAAATCACTCAAAATAAAAAAAAATATTTTTATTATTTAACAAATTAGCTTTTAAAATTCTCGCCAACAGCAATATCAATGTGTGTGTAAAAACAAATTTTGAAAAAATAATTTTGTGTTAAAAATTTTGGGCTTTGTCTGGATAATTATCCAGTGTCATATTTATGGTTATCGAGGCTAAGTCCATAAAAGTCTGCACAAAATATTTTTTTTGAAAATTAGTTTTTTTGTTTATATATATATATATATATATATATATATATATATATATATATATATATATTGTAGCTGGCGACAATGTGAAAAAATATTTTTTTATTTTGAGCCAAAAATTATATTTTTATTAAAGTTTTTGTAGCTTGTTACACCGGCTTCAAGAAAAATAGCCCTACATTTGGAAATGGTGTAGATGCAATTCAAAGCAATTAATTTTGTTCACACTCCACTTGAGCAACATCGCAGCACTGTGTGAACTGAAATGCTATTAGGACTAGATGGCCAATTAATCACGAAAACATACACGTCAAATGAAACTTGAGCTGCAGAATTATTTCCAAAAATAAATAAATCGATTTCCCATCGATTTCTGGTGACACAGATAAATTATCCTGCTTCTATTTCCTGTAGAGAGAAATTTCCCACAAGGCAGCCTTTGATGGACAGCAAATCAGTTTTTATCCTGTTGGCAAAGTTTCCTCACAACTAGTCAACTCTTTGCCGTGGTCACAACAGTGGGCAAGTGTTGCAATTTCCATTTAAGTACGTGTCAGGAGACCACAACAAACAAATAAATAACAGTTATTAGCAAATATTTGCAAATCATTTAAGGGCTGCATTCAAACTAATGATACCATTAAACGCAATTGACTTGCTACCCTTTTTGTAGCTGCGGGTACCAGTCCTTGGCCAGCCGTATAACAGTATAACACAGGGCAGTGCAATGAAGACGCCGGCCTTAACCATATTTACGGTCATATTAGCCACATCACAACCAAAGATAAGTTCAACGGGAGTTGAAATGATTCCCCTGCCCTTTGAGGTGGACAACTATAAAGTGGATTTCTTGACCAATTACAGCCGTTTCCTGCACCGTCTTCATCGTTTCGATAGCTTTGTAATATTTTGTGAAAATTGCACGGCCTCCGGCCTGCGTTCCTTGGAGCAGAATTTAATGGAAGATTTTCAAACTCCCCTCATTGCCTGGGGTATGGATCGGGAGGCCAAATTTCGCCAGCTCTTGGGCCTGAACAATTTGGTGTTTGTGTTTGTGGCCAGTGTCACGGATCCCATACTGGAGGTGGCCAGTGTTACGCTGAAGGGTTTACATTCCACACCGTTGATGGTCATCTTCAAACGTTTGGCCACCATTCCAACGTCTCTGGAAATCCAGCAGTTCTTTGAGTGGTGTTGGCAGCAGAATATCGTCAATGTGGTCTTGATAGTCCAGGCCAAAGATGCGCAAAGTCAAGTGTTCCGTTATTCGCCCTTTCCCCAAGTGGAGGTCTACAATCTGACCGGTGATCGGTTGTATGCCCAGGAGAGTGACTTTATTCGGGATCACATAGCCGATGCCAGAGGCTATGTTTTCCATACGCCCATATTCATGGATCCTCCCACCGTGTTTTTGGTGAGTTCCAGGTATTTTTTCGGGGTTGTAGCTTACTTGCCTTCTTTCTTTCCCCCCTCAGACCCCCTACGAGCACCACCACAAACAGGACTATGCTCTGTTCATAACCGGCACAGCCGGTCGTATCTTCCATGAGTTCTCCCATTACCTGAATGCCTCCATCAATGTCACGGTGAAGTCCAATGTCAGCTTCTACTCGTATCACCAGGAGACCTTGTTGATGGCCGCCCAGGGCATCATCGACATGGGCATACATCCCTATTCGGGCCTGCTGTCCTATGCCAATCAAACGGAGGGCAGTTATCCCATCGGCTATACGAATGCCTGCATCATTGTGCCTCTGATACCGGAAATCGACCCCAGTGACTATATGCTGCGTTCCATGGAGTGGAAGATTTGGTTGTTGGTGATCCTCGAGTTGTTGTGCCTCTTCGCGGTGCAGTGTCTGCACCTGAGGTCCCTGGACTTTGCCAAAGCTCTTTTGTATGCCTGCGGCACCCTGCTGTCGCAGCCTTTGGACGAGCGCGAGTTTGAGCAGCGTAAGCTGGTGCTGCGTGCCCTCCATCTGCTGGTCATCACCGCCAATCTTATGGTGGGCTGTGTCTTCTGTGCCTCGTTGACTTCCCTGCTCAGTGCCACCTTGGTGGGCGAGCAAATTGTAACGCCTGAGCATCTGGTGCGCTCGGGCCTTATGATTATGATCAACCGCCACGAAAAGGAGGTGTACTTCGATGCCAACCTACTGCCGCAGAGCCTCACGGATCTCCTATACCTGGTGAATGAATCCTTCGTGGAGCAGAACAAGAACGACTTGAATACTGCCTACGCCTATGTGGCCACTGCCGAAGAGTGGAAGAAGCTCAACTTCCAGCAGCAGTTGCTGTGGAAGCCCAAGTTTCGCATAGCCTCCGAAAAGCTGCTGTGCACGGCAAATCATTTCCTACGGTTCCCCCTGCAATGGGACTCGCCCTTTCAGCAGAGCCTTGTCCAGTACTATTTCACCTTGCTCGAGAGTGGCCTCAGCAAGGTGTGGAGCGATCGCAGCATCTACCATGCCACCAAACTGGACCTGATCTACATAATGAATGCCGACAATGTCTCGAGCCTCAACTTCGAGTGGAGGCACCTGCTAAAGCCTCTCATAATGCATGGCGCCATGCTGACGGTGGCCAGTGTTTGCTTTGTCCTGGAATTGTGGTGGCCTCGACGCCGTGTTTGAACTTCGCCTTCCTCCAGGGAGCGAGAACTGCCAGCTGAGATTTATGGATAATGAAGGGAGTGAAATGTAATTGTAGTAAAAGTTCCTCTCCTCTGGTGCAATAAATGCAATTTAATTTATCATTCGTTGTGTTTATTTAATACTTGAGAGATTTCGGAGTCTTTCGCAGGCACCTGTGTCTGTCTCACACTATAAATGTGCAAGTGTGTGTGTGTTGGTTGGTGCTAAGACTTTCTTGATTTCTCATTTCGCCTTTGGGCCGGAGTGAAGGCAAGAAAAGCAAATGAAAAATAAGACATCAACAGAAATGAACAGCCAGCCAGCTGCAGACGAGGGAGGTGTGAAAATGAAAATGAAAATTCAAATTCAAATAAAAATAAAAATAAAAATAAAAATAAAAATAAAAATAAAAATAAAAATAAAAATAAAAATAAAAATAAAAATAAAAATAAAAATAAAAATAAAAATAAAAATAAAAATAAAAATAAAAATAAAAATAAAAATAAAAATAAAAATAAAAATAAAAATAAAAATAAAAATAAAAATAAAAATAAAAATAAAAATAAAAATAAAAATAAAAATAAAAATAAAAATAAAAATAAAAATAAAAATAAAAATAAAAATAAAAATAAAAATAAAAATAAAAATAAAAATAAAAATAAAAATAAAAATAAAAATAAAAATAAAAATAAAAATAAAAATAAAAATAAAAATAAAAATAAAAATAAAAATAAAAATAAAAATAAAAATAAAAATAAAAATAAAAATAAAAATAAAAATAAAAATAAAAATAAAAATAAAAATAAAAATAAAAATAAAAATAAAAATAAAAATAAAAATAAAAATAAAAATAAAAATAAAAATAAAAATAAAAATAAAAATAAAAATAAAAATAAAAATAAAAATAAAAATAAAAATAAAAATAAAAATAAAAATAAAAATAAAAATAAAAATAAAAATAAAAATAAAAATAAAAATAAAAATAAAAATAAAAATAAAAATAAAAATAAAAATAAAAATAAAAATAAAAATAAAAATAAAAATAAAAATAAAAATAAAAATAAAAATAAAAATAAAAATAAAAATAAAAATAAAAATAAAAATAAAAATAAAAATAAAAATAAAAATAAAAATAAAAATAAAAATAAAAATAAAAATAAAAATAAAAATAAAAATAAAAATAAAAATAAAAATAAAAATAAAAATAAAAATAAAAATAAAAATAAAAATAAAAATAAAAATAAAAATAAAAATAAAAATAAAAATAAAAATAAAAATAAAAATAAAAATAAAAATAAAAATAAAAATAAAAATAAAAATAAAAATAAAAATAAAAATAAAAATAAAAATAAAAATAAAAATAAAAATAAAAATAAAAATAAAAATAAAAATAAAAATAAAAATAAAAATAAAAATAAAAATAAAAATAAAAATAAAAATAAAAATAAAAATAAAAATAAAAATAAAAATAAAAATAAAAATAAAAATAAAAATAAAAATAAAAATAAAAATAAAAATAAAAATAAAAATAAAAATAAAAATAAAAATAAAAATAAAAATAAAAATAAAAATAAAAATAAAAATAAAAATAAAAATAAAAATAAAAATAAAAATAAAAATAAAAATAAAAATAAAAATAAAAATAAAAATAAAAATAAAAATAAAAATAAAAATAAAAATAAAAATAAAAATAAAAATAAAAATAAAAATAAAAATAAAAATAAAAATAAAAATAAAAATAAAAATAAAAATAAAAATAAAAATAAAAATAAAAATAAAAATAAAAATAAAAATAAAAATAAAAATAAAAATAAAAATAAAAATAAAAATAAAAATAAAAATAAAAATAAAAATAAAAATAAAAATAAAAATAAAAATAAAAATAAAAATAAAAATAAAAATAAAAATAAAAATAAAAATAAAAATAAAAATAAAAATAAAAATAAAAATAAAAATAAAAATAAAAATAAAAATAAAAATAAAAATAAAAATAAAAATAAAAATAAAAATAAAAATAAAAATAAAAATAAAAATAAAAATAAAAATAAAAATAAAAATAAAAATAAAAATAAAAATAAAAATAAAAATAAAAATAAAAATAAAAATAAAAATTAAAATTAAAATAAAAATAAAAATAAAAATAAAAATAAAAATTAAAATAAAAATAAAAATAAAAATAAAAATAAAAATAAAAATAAAAATAAAAATAAAAATAAAAATAAAAATAAAAATAAAAATCATAAATATCGCCAGCATTGTTGATATGCAACTGTTTCCGTTTTAATTATTTAAAATCAGTTGGTGTTGCCATATATTTAATGCCTGCCCTCATATATTTGTATAGATTTGTCCTAAGACTACAAACATCCGTTCGTCCGCTCGTCCGTCCGTATGAGCATGAGCATCCAAACTCGTATACAATTCACATTTGGCCAAATGCTATTTGTGTGCTAACATTTCACTTGTCACATTAAGAATTCATAAAAGATATTCTGATACTCGAAAGTATCCAAAAGATGCAATGCATCCAACCAAACAACCAACCAGGCAGGCAGGCAAACCAATATCAACTCAGGGAGGCACACACTTATGCATTACCTAAATGCATACATACGTATATACAACTACCGAGCATATTCTTTGAAAAGTTAACACTGCAACCAACTTCACTGTCTTCTGTGTCTTTTGCTGCCTCCATTGGACTTGGAGAGCTTCCTTCCTGTTGTGGCAAACTTGGAACTAAATCGAATGTTTAGAAGGCCTTAAGATGAAGATGGCGCTTCACTTACCTAGTGTGTGTTGTGGTGGGCGGTGTGCGGTGTGGAAGGGACGCGAAGTGCAGCGCTAGTAAGTACAGATATAGGCCATACTGGTATAGCCTTAAGGCTTACTCACACTCATACACACGAGTATTAGCGTTGCCTGTCGCCTATCTGGTCTTGAAATCATGTGGAAAATACCAACGTTTGAAAACAAATTGTAGCCATTTTCCAAACGAATACCTGAGCACAATTCTATGTTTAGTATACTTATGTACTTACCTATGATACACAGACACACAAATATGTATAGATAAATACATATACATACATACATATATACCTGATAAAGATGACACTTAACAGCAGCTGCACATACATACATACTTGCATGCCCATCGCAGGAAGGACTATGCAACTTGTGGTACGTTTTGTTTTGTAATTTTCAAATGAGAACCAAACACCCAATTACCATTAAGGCTCGCGTACACCAAAGCCCTTTATTGGCGACGCTGCATACTGCACTGTGACCATTTAATTTTGCCTCCTCAACATTGTCCCTACACATATCTAAAATATAACTAGTAAATCAAAAATTTTTTTTTTTCAAATCCATGCTTTATGCAAGCAGAATTCTATTGGGCCTAGAAATTCTTTTTTAGTTATCTTTTGTAGAAGGAAAAATTACTGCGTTATCAGGAGCAGAAATAATAGATTTTTAATTTGTGGTTTGTATGGGAGGT
Organism: Polietes domitor; assembly: GCA_947397865.1. NCBI lineage: Eukaryota > Metazoa > Arthropoda > Insecta > Diptera > Muscidae > Polietes > Polietes domitor. The sequence continues at coordinate 144,228,061 of OX377622.1, forward strand.
ACCACGGCCCCTTTGTCCATTCCCGCTCATATTTGCAGCAGCACTTAAAAAATGCACACCAAACCGACGTACCAAATTTTGTTCAAATACACGTTATCAGGAGCAGAAATAATAGATTTTAATTTGTGGTTTGTATGGGAGGTACCATGCCCCTTTGTACAATCCCGCCCATATTTGCAGCAGCACTTAAAAAATCCACACCAAACCGACGTACCAAATTTTGTTCAAATACCGTTATCAGGAGCAGAAATAATAGATAAAATAAAAATCATGAGAGCTGATACCAATTTTAATTTAAAACATATTTTAAATTATTTTTCAACATTTTCTGAACAAATATTCCTTTTCGGTGAATAATTTGTTTTTAATATTGGGCCCATAGCAAATATATATTTTTCCTTTCCTAAGTTTTATCTTTTCAAAGAGTGGCGAAATATTTGATAAAAAAAAACTAGAAAAGAAGAAATAATTGCTCTCGAGCTTGCATTTTCAATCAACTTTATTTTTTGATTTCTGAAACTATTCACAAAGTAAAGAATTTACATTTTTGACATATTTATTTAAATTTATTTTCAAATATTTTCAAATTTGACGAATTTCGTGAATTTTTAAGATTATTTTTAATCTATAGATTTTTTGGTCTAAATATATACTTTCTGACATTTTGTTTCAAATATTTATAATGGGTAACTATACCTGCATATATATGCAACTCAATGAGATGCTTGTAAGATGACACGTGTACATTATTACTTGGTGCGATTTTTTAAACGCAAATTCGGCAAGTGAGTTGTGCTTCTCGTTCGTTTGTGAGAATCATCTCCTTATAGAGGCCGGGTTTGATGTTGAAAAGTCGCTGCGAAGTCACTTGAAAAGACTTTTGACATGGTCGAAATCATGATCGTGGTAGTTTGCAGCCAAGTAATAAATGTCACCATGCCATTTGCAAATAAATTTGCGTTCTATTAAATATAGAAGCAAAATGGTCTTGAGCCAGGACAATATCCCAGTTCAAATCAAATATTGATTACAGACCAAAAAAATAAAAACGAAAAAACTAAAAAATATAATTAATAAGTTTGATTTGACCTGTTTCCCATACTCGAACCAAAAAATATTAGAGAAACTCCTATAACTCAAAAATTGTCATTTCAGAGGCTGAAATCGCCATTACCTTATTTTGGACCTTAAATCGCCACTTCTTGCAACGCTGTGGACATACCGAAATCGCTTGTCTTGAAGCCGTTCCTAACCAAAATATAAAATTGTTGGTGGGTATTTGTAACAACCAGAAGATAACACAAATAACCACTTAAGTCCATTATTTGAGTTGAAATGAAATGAAAATAAAAATTTTCAGTGCCACACCCAACGCCCATATTCAATTTTTTATTTTTTACGATTTTTGAAATCTCAGATAAAACATTTTGTATCATTTAATCGATGTTAACTAGCTCTTATAACTTAATAAATAACTAAAGCTTAATATATAATCTCAACATTTGCTAAAAATTAGGGGATAATGACATACCGTTTTATGTTAGTTAATAAAGCATTCCCAATATCGTGACAAGACATTCCTATATAAATACTTATCGACTTGGAACATGTGTATTTTGCAATGCATACTTTTAGGATTATAATAAATTTACTATTGATTCCTTTTGTTGTTGACCTTAAGTTACAATTTAATACACATATTTGAATACCAGAAAAAATAATGCCTCTAATATTTATATATATAAAGGGTGATATATAAAGGGTGATATATATATAAAGGGTGATAACTTTTTAAAAAAAAAAACGCATAAAATTTGCAAAATCTCATCGGTTCTTTATTTGAAACGTTAGATTGGTCCATGACATTTACTTTTTGAAGATAATTTCATTTAAATGTTGACCGCGGCTGCGTCTTAGGTGGTCCATCCGCTTAGTCCAATTTTGGCATTTCCACGTTTTTGAGTAACAGAGACCCAATTGGTGCGAACGGCGACGAATCGAAAATTGGTGGTCATCATTAACACTGGCCGATACAGCTGCGATATTTTCTTCAGTTCGCACTCTACGTAAGCGTGTTGGTGGTTTAATGTCCAACAATGTAAATTTGGTGCGAAATTTAGTCACAATAGCCCGAATAGCCGCTTCAGTGGGTCGATTAAACTGACCATAAAATGGAAGCGCGCAATGAACTTTCTTAACAGAGCACGCATTTTGATAATAAAATTCAATAATTTGCAAGCGTTGTTCGTTTGTAAGACGATTCATGATGAAATGTCAAAGCATACTGAGCATCTTTCTCTTTGACACCATGTCTGAAATCCCACGTGATCTGTCAAATACTAATGCATGAAAATCCTAACCTCAAAAAAATCACTCTTTATATATTCTATTAGGAGCATAAGGCCTGTAGAGGTACGTTGTACAAAAAATTGTTGTATTGGTGAAAAGGAAGCGGACTGAAAACTTCTAAGTAAATAATATTTTCTTAATTTACAAAGTATTCACAACTCATTAGTATTTTGCTATACAAATTCCCATACAATTCGTACCCGTAGTTGGGCATCTCTGCACCTCATCATACTGTATTCCTCCCTATAGGCATCGTGTATACATGTGGATATGTCTGTGAGTATTATTTTCAGGATTCATTTACTATTCTCGGGTATATGAGTATATGTATGTGTTTGTGTGTTATGTGTGTTAGTGTGCATGTGCAGGCATGTGGAAATACACTTTCAGCATTCTCTCGACTGTTTGATAAGACATTTTCAAAATATTAGAGATGAAAACATTACGACAGGTGCAAAATTATACTCGTAAGTTGATTGCCCAGGTATCAAAAGACTTGTTAACTACCACAAATGAATGCATACCATATGTATACACATACATCCAAACACATGGTGGGGTATATTCGATATTCGACTCATATGTATATACATTAGGCAAGAGTTGAATGTGAATACATTAGATGCTTAGATACATACTCGTATGCACAGGGACGGTTCACAAATTTGATGATGCCCAATGCATACTTTTTTGATTGACCATTCAAGTTAAGCATATTCTAAAAGATTATGGCGATATCGTGGAAAAATAGGGTTGTGGATGTATTCAAAGTTTTTAAATGTTCAAATAGTTAAAAATTTTATTATTTTGGAGGTTATTTTATTGGCACATATCTCTGAATATTGGAATTTCGTTTAGTTTATGGAATACAAGTGTTCTTGAAGTGTTCTTTTGCATTAAAAATTTAATTCTGTTTTCGTTTTTCTTTTCAAACATTATTTTTTCATGTGTTTAATTTTCTCCTGAATAAAAATATAATCGCGAGGCCGACCGATGCCAAATATTGATACACTGGGGTCTCAGTTAATCATTGCAAAAAGAAAATTCTACTTATTGCTGTAATCGTCTATTTAAATGCAAAAAAGGTAAAACACAATGTAAAAACCAACCAGAAAATATTCATGAACAACAGCAGTTGAACAATGTTTTGTAAAGCATACCTTTTGGGGGCAATATTTTTTTCCCTTCAGCCGGCCCTGCCTGCCCACCTATTCATTGATACAAACAATTCTTATTATGATATTGAGAGAGTGAGGCTGACGACAGGTATTATTGCCAAATATAGCTGCGTACATCATTTAATATGCACATTGTGTGTGTGTGTGTGTGCGGACTTACTTAAAGGTCTTTTCGAGTTATACTCGAACGACATCGGGAGTCCTGTGTGCCGGCCATGGCATTCGCAGGCGTTAAGGTATCAATTATAACGACACTATGGACTATACATTCTATGCAAGTGGAATATCTTCTTAATCAGCTTGTTCGAATTGCATTTCATGTAACATACTCGACGATAACTTTGGCAGATTTAAATCGTACACAGAAAGCACATATAAAGGGATCGACACCAGCCCAACACAGCCGTTGCATTTGAAAGTGCAACAAGTCCAGAGTTAGAAAAAACCGTTTGATAGTGGTAGAATTGGTTAACTCAGCATCAGAAAATTCTGCTTATAAAGAGTGATTTTTTTGAGGTTAGGATTTTCATGCATTAGTATTTGACAGATCACGTGGGATTTCAGACATGGTGTCAAAGAGAAAGATGCTCAGTATGCTTTGACATTTCATCATGAATAGACTTACTAACGAGCAACGCTTGCAAATCATTGAATTTTATTATCAAAATGCGTGCTCTGTTAAGAAAGTTCAGAAAGAAAGAAATTGTGTTCAGCGACGAAGCTCATTTTTGGCTCAATGGGTACGTAAATAGGCCAGAAGCATTGCAAGAGCTACCAATGCATCCAGAAAAAGTCACAGTTTGGTGCGGTTTATGGGCTGGTGGCATCATTGGACCGTACTTCTTCAAAGATGATGCGAATCGTAACGTAACTGTGAATGGTGAGCGCTACCGTGAGATGATATCCAACTTTTTTTTGCCCAAAATGGAAGAACTGAACTTGGTTGACATGTGGTTTCAACAAGATGGCGCTACATGCCACACAGCTCGCGATTCTATGGCCATTTTGAGGGAAAACTTCGGAGAACAATTCATCTCAAGAAATGGACCGGTAAGTTGGCCACCAAGATCATGCGATTTGACGCCTTTAGACTATTTTTTGTGGGGCTACGTCAAGTCTAAAGTCTACAGAAATAAGCCAGCAACTATTCCAGCTTTGGAAGACAACATTTCCGAAGAAATTCGGGCTATTCCGGCCGAAATGCTCGAAAAAGTTGCCCAAAATTGGACTTTCCGAATGGACCACCTAAGACGCAGCCGCGGTCAACATTTAAATGAAATTATATTCAAAAAGTAAATGTCATGGACCAATCTAACGTTTCAAATAAAGAACCGATGAGATTTTGCAAATTTTATGCGTTTTTTTTTTTAAAAAAGTTATCAAGCTCTTAAAAAATCACCGATCATTGAAAAGATCTATTTAATTGCAAACAAAAATTAAAACAAATTGCAAAAGCCAAACCGAAATTATTCATGTTTGCTGCAGTTGAACAATTTTTTTGTACGGCATACCTTTAGGGGCAAATTTTTTGTGGCATTCAAGATTAGATTAGATTTATTGAGCCTTTTTTAAAAACAATGACAAATTTTAACTAATTCGATGAACAAGAAATTACTTAAGACTATAATGTATTATCTAATGAAAAATATCGATGTTTGTACAGCGCCATGCTTTTCCAATAAGTGGTTTGTATATAATTATTATTAAAGTAGTATAGAATATCGTCCTTGCTCCCGGGACTTTGCAAGTGGCATTAAAAAATATCTGTAAGATCAACAACAAAATAATTCAAAATTAAATTTATCATAACCCTAAAAGTATGCATTGCAAAATAAACAAGCTCCAATCAGTCGATAAATTTATAAGAATATTTTTGCAGAATATTTGGAATCATTTATTAAATAACAAAAACGGTTAGTCATTATCCTGTGATTTTTGGCAAATCGAATTTGTTTTTCCCACAAGTGCAGTTATAACATTTTCCCAAAAAATCGCCCGCTTATATGCTGTATGGCTGCGTGCGTTGCGTCTTGTTGTGGCAAATGCACTTGTGGCAAATTAAAATTTAAAATTACAACAATTAATTAAATTACTAACATACCATTAAGTGCTTAAGGGACCCATAAACATGCAACAAATTGCAACAGCAACAGCACGAGTAGCTGCAATCGTAGAAAAAAACTGAATTGCAAACGCATTTGTTCATTCACACAATGGTGCATTCATTCAACCTATTTGGAGAGTTACTCTTTAATAAGGAATGCAACAACTGAATCAGCTTCAATTGTTGCAAATAGCAACAACAACAAATGCATTACTGTAATATAATTAATGAAGACTTACGCAGGACAAGGGCTTACAATCGAGGGCTTACAAAATACATAATAGAAAGGGCGTTATATGCGGACGGGCAAAATCTTCTAAATCCTCTATCAGAGAGAGCAATATTTGAATATAATAAATATTCAAATAAATTAAAGATATTAAAAGATAAGGTTTTGCAATTAGAGTACCTATAGGATGGGTAATTTAAAATTAGAATTGGTTATAAAAAGTACTTATTATTTCTGGTTTTATTGGGAAGGTTGAACTTTGTCATTTCTTAATGGAACAGAATATCATTCATATACCACCACTGACTCGGCAGTAAGAATTTCCTCATCCGATCAACCCAATTTTTCAGTACATCCCACAATCCAAGCCAAACAGTGACTCGTTGTGGATGTATTGGCTTCTCAATAGTCACGTTTGGGTTCTGCGAATCCCATATGCGACAATTATGCTTATTGACATATCCACCGATATGAAAATGAGCTTCATGAAGACTGAACTGAAGTCCGATCTTTTCTCGAAAATTTTCCACTACAATTTCTTAAAGACTCACTACTTTGGAAGTAAGTTTTAACTTTGTTCGAGCGTAAAGCTTTGCAAATGTCAAACATAAAACTGGAAATATAAATATAAAAAATAAAAATAAAAATAAAAATAAAAATAAAAATAAAAATAAAAATAAAAATAAAAATAAAAATAAAAATAAAAATAAAAATAAAAATTAAAATAAAAATAAAAATAAAAATAAAAATAAAAATAAAAATAAAAATAAAAATAAAAATAAAAATAAAAATAAAAATAAAAATAAAAATAAAAATAAAAATAAAAATAAAAATAAAAATAAAAATAAAAATAAAAATAAAAATAAAAATAAAAATAAAAATAAAAATAAAAATAAAAATAAAAATAAAAATAAAAATAAAAATAAAAATAAAAATAAAAATAAAAATAAAAATAAAAATAAAAATAAAAATAAAAATAAAAATAAAAATAAAAATAAAAATAAAAATAAAAATAAAAATAAAAATAAAAATAAAAATAAAAATAAAAATAAAAATAAAAATAAAAATAAAAATAAAAATAAAAATAAAAATAAAAATAAAAATAAAAATAAAAATAAAAATAAAAATAAAAATAAAAATAAAAATAAAAATAAAAATAAAAATAAAAATAAAAATAAAAATAAAAATAAAAATAAAAATAAAAATAAAAATAAAAATAAAAATAAAAATAAAAATAAAAATAAAAATAAAAATAAAAATAAAAATAAAAATAAAAATAAAAATAAAAATAAAAATAAAAATAAAAATAAAAATAAAAATAAAAATAAAAATAAAAATAAAAATAAAAATAAAAATAAAAATAAAAATAAAAATAAAAATAATCAAATGTTCTTCTACCTTTCAAAATCAAGGTAATCGGTAGTTCAAATTTAAAATCTTAAATGGTCCACTCTATATATGAGAATAACCTATCAACATCCCTACGGGAAAATGAACTGTCCCAGGACAAGTCCCAGAACTGATCCGTTGTGGGTAAGGACTAGTCCTGGTTCTAACCCAAATGTATGAAAGGACCCCTTTTAACATTGTTTGTCATTGGAGGGGGTGAATTTACACCCTTTGGTATGTCTTGGACAAGACCTAGGATCGGTCTTAAAGTACTTGACCTGGAACCGGTCTCAGAGGACTGACTTGCACCATACTTCAAAAGAGTTGGCCTAGAATCGGTCTCAAAAGATATGACCTGGAATCGGTTTCAAAGGACATGACATGGAACATACCTTAAGAAAATTTACAATTTATTCAGTTCTGTGATATATCTATATCGACCTATCCCTGGGTAGGTACGTTTATAGCAATTGCCACCAATTTCCCGTAGGGATTCTGCCCTAGTGTGGCGGATATATTATTATTATTAAGAGCAACAGGACATTTACATGTCCCTATGATAGCCCTACAACATAAATTCCGACAATATGTTGCCGGATGGTTTTTAAATTTAAACAAAACTACTGCAACAGTTGCAACTAAGTTTTGAAAATAAAAATAATTACATTTCAAATGAACAATTTAACGAATATTAAACAGGTAAAGCGGCAAACCCACACTCACCCGCACACACGTTAACCATTTCGCAAAGTGCGCGTAGGTGGTGATGATGCTGTTGTGCTGCTGGCGGTGGTGGTGTTGGAGCATGTGTACGTGTATAAGTATGCAAATTATGATACAAAAAGGATGTGGTTGCACCCAAGTACTACTGCCACCACCACCACCGCACTTACAACTACAGCAACGACAAGTACTAAGCTCTGCTGTTCTGTAAATACTCGTGCAAATGCAACAAATGCTAAAGCACATAGGTTTTAAGCTAATGTTAATAAACATGTATGTGTATTAGGGAGTGTGGTTTTTTAATTTTGTTCAAAAATTGGCATTGGCAAAATCCATTTTTTCGGGCGTCACACAGCGTCAGCGAAAAAAACTTCGAAAATTGATGCCCCCAAATTTGGACTTTGATTTTTTGCAGCTGTTGAACTGATATATTAAGCTTAAATTATTTATTAAGCTTTAAGAGTTTCTTACCATCGATTACAAGATACAATGGGTTTTATTAGAAATTTTAAAAACCCGCTGGTACTAATATGAACCCTGATTTAAGTCAAAGACATACATTCGTTGCGAAAGTTCTGATGAGATGGGGTAGCGCCCATCGAAACTGCGCAGTCAACTTTTAGCTGCAACAATAAAGGTCTCACTTTGCCTTTTTTGCTAATTTTTGGGTTCTGCTGAAGACTTCAGCACAACCTTTGGTCTTAAACCAAAATAAATGACAAGACATACAACATAACAGACCAACTATACATACAAACAACAAATTTTAAAAATCTTAAATAAAATAATTAAAATTAATTTTATGTTATTTATAACAATTTTATAACACCCGGAGTTCATTTATCGTTAAAATGCCCAAAAAAAAAATAATAATAATGCTAAATCAAGTGTTATTAGGGTTTTTGGGCATATTTCCCGTAAATGAACTCCGAGTGTTATAAAATTTAGCATGAGGATAATGAAATTTACTCATCTTTTTATCTGCGTACCTACTTTTAATCCCAAGAAAATGAGTAAATTGCGTTTTGGAACTAAAATATTCTGACTTTTTGCACTAAATGTGTCCTATCTTCCAAGGGGACAATTTATGGCGTTACCCTGAAAAAAACGGGAAACCCTTCAACCTATATTTGGCACAAACATAGTTTTGACGTCATAATAAAGCTAAGAGACAACAATTTCTAATAAAAAAATTGAGTGCAAAATCTCTTAAAATATGTGAGAAACAGTTCGATGAAGCGGAAAAAATGAGTTTTTTCAATATCAATACATAAAATTCAGTTTCAATACAAAAAAAATAATTTTTTTTCTTCGCATTATAAACAAATACGTAAAAATATGTTACAAAAACATAAAAATAAAAAAATAAAAATTATAATTTTCTTTAAAATCGAAAAATATGAAAATTAGTCAACTTTGGGACGATTTCTAAAATATATCAGAATTCCCGATTTGTAGTGTTAATATTTCAAAATAATTCTTGGGTACTTGTCCAATTTTGGTTTTTTACAGAACTCAAGAATATCTACTAGAACTAGAAAAGTTATTGAATTTTGGCCGATGGATTTTGATTCTGAACCACTGTGCACGGCCTGCAGCGGTGCAGAATCTAATTACAACATTTATATTTACATATTTGTATTATTATTATAAGTATACGACTTTTTATTAGATATCCTTCTGAAAATTTATTAATTAATCAAGCTCGAGATCTCGAAAAAAATCAAAAACTTTTGATCTAAAAACATTTTTGAGTTTTGTAAAAAATTTAAATTTGGTAAGGGTTCAAGCTCATAAAGTGTATAGGAAAAGTTCGATTTTTTCAATTTTCAAAATTAAAAAAAAGTCGAAAAAAGAAATACATTTTTTTAGATTTTCAAAATTTGAAAAAGGTGAAAATATGTAATACAAAAAAATAATATTTTTCTTCGTATTATGAATAAAAATAATTAAAAAATATAGAAACAAAAATATAAATATCACTTTTAAATGAAAAATAAAGAAAAGTTGTCAATTTTAGACTAATTTTTAAAATATAGCCGATTGTCCGAATTAATGTTAATATCACAAAATAATCACTGGGTTCTTGGCTAATTTCAATATTTTACAAAATTACTAAATTTCGGCCGATGGAATTTGATTCAGGGCCACTGTGCGGCCCATAAAACGAAAAAATATTTTTCTTCGCATTATGAACAATTACGTAAAATTAAGTAAAAAATATCACTTTTGAATCGAAAAATAAAAAAGTAGTCATCTTCAGAATAATTAAGAAACCCCGATTGCCCGAATTTTTCTTCGAAAGTAGTTATCTTTAGACTAATTTTTAAATAGCCGATTGCTCGATTTTCGATATTAATATCGCAAAATAATCATTGGGTTCTTGGCTAATTGCAATATTTTACAAAATTCAAAACTGTTTACTGGATCAAAAAATGTGGAATTTCGGCCGATGGAAAATGTTTCAGAGCCACTGCCCATAAACAACATCGAACAGTGAGTTTTTGTTTTGTCACTACATCAACATCTTGTGAACGATTTCGCTCAGTAATTTGAAATTTTGAAATAGTTTATTTTGTATACCTTTAGTAGGAGTAAGAATAATAAACTAGACTAAACTGTATTTAAAATTAAATTATTTGACTCTTTACTTAAATTCCCTTTGGAGGAGTATCATTTCTCCCATTTTTTCTTCATCCGTATTAAACGACCCCCGCTATTACACACATATTTTCAGGTGGTTTATAGATGCTTGCATTTATTTGTAATATAATTACAAATGCAAACATCCATATGTACAATTTTTGTCCACGCACACACACACACTTGCACAGCAGGAATATGTACATTTCATGGTCTGAAAATATCCATTTGATAATATTTTCATCGCAATTAATCTCTCGGCCGAGCGGTAAGACCGACCGACCGACCGAGCTAGCGACCATCATCACATAAAAGTCACGGGGATTTCAATTTAACCTGGTCGCATCATTCGAGAGACACAAAGATACACTCTCTCAACTCAACTTTTATCCTTAAAACTTTTGAAAATGATTTCATAAATTTTCTATGAACGCATATTTGATACGCTTGTATGCATGTATATACATTTGTGTGGATGTATTTGAATTTGTGTGAATCTGTGTAAGTGCGTGTGTGTGTTCATATAAATTATATCCTCTGTTGCAATATTTATTTCACTGCCGTGAATTGTTTGTGGTTGCAGGCAGCCAGGCAGCCAGGCCGGAGGGTGGTCGTGATAGTAGTGGTGGTGGAGGGTGGTGTTAGGTCAACATCCATGTGAGTTGTTTTCAAAAGGAAGCGTTTTCAAACAAACTTTAATAGTTGACCATTATTTATTTCTTTCACAGGATCTGTCGAAATTGTTGGCTTATCGAGCTTTTACTACTCTAGTACTTCTTTCTAGCTTTGTGTATGCATTATATGTATTTGAAATGAAAATATTTATGTACATACATCTATGCATAGATAGATAGATTGCAGGCACACACACAAACACTCGCACCCTCGCAAATACAGTGCGTTGAAGAAGTTGGTTTAAATGCAATGAAAAATCCAAGAAAAAGTAGATAATGAAAAAAATATATTTTTATATTTTTTCTACAAAAAAATTGGAAAAAATAAAAATTTTCACCAATTACGTAAAAAAATCGTAAAAAATACTAAATAAAATACAATATTTTAAAAGTAATTATAATTGCCTTCTAAACAAGGTATATTGCATTAAAGTCGCTCAAGTATTTCAGGAGTTACAGGCTATAGGTACCATTTGTGGAGTGGGCATTTAAAAGGCAAAATTTATAGCATATCTCTAGGCTAAATTAATAATCCATCACATTGCCGATATTGTGGCTGCTGTCTGTTCAATTTATTATTCGATTGCAACAAAAAAGAAAAATTGTGTGTCCAAGCCGAAAAAAACAAAAAGCGGGATTTATGACGGTATTTTGTAGAAAAAAATCGTGATCGTGGAAATCTAACCAAAAAAGTAACCATAAAAAACTAAGCTATAAATATATTGGAAATTAATTTAGAATATTTATGACTGGCTGACTTTGTAGTCGTGCAAAAGAAAAAAATTCCAAATTCGTACTTTTAAGGTCACAATGGGAAATAGGATGCAGGTGGTACTAATCAAACTGCTCTCTCATGGACTTCAGGCTCCCCTGTTAGGATTGTAAATAGTTAAAGCTGGAAGAGAAGCATCAAGTTTTTCCCTCACAAGGACTGAAAATAACTAAATAGATATACCATATTTAGGGTAATTAAGAGCATTTTTTGAGTGTTGTAAGAGTGATAATTAAAATTATTTATTTTTTTTCAATATTTTAAACAAACATTATTGAAAGTGATTTTTATACCGGCTAGGATCATTATGGTCATTCCTTTCATAAACCGTTTGACATTCTATGTCTTATTAATATATGTTTTAAATTAAAACATAAAAATATAGAAGATTAAGGACATTCAATAAAATATTTTAGAAATTGTGGACTTTTGTCGGTTAGCAAAAAATTCTAAGTGACAAATATTAATATTTTCATATTTCATTATGGACATATTGGTCCGATTTTATCACTTTATATGTTCAATTAAAGGTAATTATGATGTCTACAAATGTTACGAATTACACTTTCACATAGAAACAGTGGTTTACGAACAGCCTCCAAAATCAATTTTTACTGGTTCGGAAAAAAATCATAAAAACTAGAAAAAAAAAATCGAAAAAAAGTATTTTGTTATATTTTTAATGGCTATTTAATGGATAATGGATATTGAAGCGTGCTGATTCATAAAAGCAACACCAAAAAATTATATGAATATTTTTTTTAATTTTATACTAAAATTAAAATTTTCATCGTAAGTACCTTTAATATTTGGATTCTCATTTTCGTTACTCGCTTATTTGTTAAATTAAAGGTAAATTCACATAGAAATAATGATTTAGGAACAACCTCCAAAAATTTGGGAAAAAATTAATTTCATTTCGAAAAAAAATCTATTTTTGCTGGCACGAAAAAATCATAGAAAATAGAAAAAAATCTAAAAAAAAGTATTTTGTTTTTTTTTTAATAGCTAATATTGAGGCGTGCTGATTTATAAAATCAACATCAACACAAAAAAAATTTATGGATATATTTTTTATTTTTCTACTTAAATTAAAATTTCCTACTAAAATTTAAATTTTCATCGTAGGTACCTTTAATATTTGTACTCTGATTTTCTTTATATTGGTCCGATTGTACCCGCTTATTTATTCAATTAAAGGTAATTATGCTTATCACAAATGTTGCGAATTACACTTTCACATAGAAACAGTGGTTTAGGAACAGCCTCCAAAAATTTGGAAAAAAATATTTTTTTTTTCGAAAATAGAAAAAAATCGAAAAAAAGTATTTGTTTAATTTTTTACTAGCTAACATTGAGGCGTGCTGATTCATAAAATCAACACAAAAATTTTTTATGGATATATTTTTTTAATTTTTTACTAAAATTATATTTGGATATATAGATCTGATTGTTCCCGCTTATTTGTTAAATTAAAGCTACTCACGATGGCTACAAATATTGTGTCTTTCACCTTCAAATAGAAACAGTGGTTTAGAAACAGTCTCCAAAAATTTGGAAAAAAATATTTTTTTCGAATCATAAAAAATAGAAAAAAAAAATCGAAAAAAAGTATTTTGTTTTATTTTTTAATTGCTAACATTCTAATTCAAAAAAAATATGTAAAAAATCTATGGATAAATGTAGAATTTATTATACTCTTTTTAAATCATAATTTTTAATTTTTGTTTAAATAGCGGGAGTTATTGGACTTATATATCCAAAACGGGAGTACAAATATTTAAAATTCCAAAAATTGGAATTTTAGTAAAAAATTAAAAAAAGTACCATAAAAAATAAAAAAAATAATATAGTTTTTGAGTTATTTTCGTGACCCATCCTAATATATAATAATCAATTCCTTTGTTCAAATTTTGTTTAATATTTGTACATTCATTTTAGATATATTGGCCCGATCTTACCACTTTATATTTTCAATTAAAGGTAAATATTACGAATTACACTTTCGCATAAAACAGTGTGAAAAATTTGGAAAAAATTATTTTCTTTCGAAAAAATCTATTTTTGCTGGCTCGAAAAAAATCGGAAAGAAGTAAAGAGTGATTTTTTTGAGGTTAGGATTTTCATGCATTAGTATTTGACAGATCACGTGGGATTTCAGACATGGTGTCAAAGAGAAAGATGCTCAGTATGCTTTGACATTTCATCATGAATCGTCTTACAAACGAACAACGCTTGCAAATTATTGAATTTTATTATCAAAATGCGTGCTCTGTTAAGAAAGTTCATTGCGCGCTTCCATTTTATGGTCAGTTTAATCGACCCACTGAAGCGGCTATTCGGGCTATTGTGACTAAATTTCGCACCAAATTTACATTGTTGGACATTAAACCACCAACACGCTTACGTAGAGTGCGAACTGAAGAAAATATCACAGCTGTATCGGCCAGTGTTAATGATGACCACCAATTTTCGATTCGTCGCCGTTCGCACCAATTGGGTCTCTGTTACTCAAAAACGTGGAAATGCCAAAATTGGACTAAGCGGATGGACCACCTAAGACGCAGCCGCGGTCAACATTTAAATGAAATTATCTTCAAAAAGTAAATGTCATGGACCAATCTAACGTTTCAAATAAAGAACCGATGAGATTTTGCAAATTTTATGCGTTTTTTTTTTTAAAAAGTTATCAAGCTCTTAAAAAATCACCCTTTATTTTGTTTTATTTTTTAATAACTAAAATTCTAAGGCATAAAATAAAATCTATGGATAAATGTAAAAATCTATGATACTCTTTGTACGCTCAAAAGTTTTTTATACAAACATTTTTTGCGTTACAATGTTAGCTAGTAAAAAATAAAACAAAATACTTAGTTTCGATTTTTTCTATTTTTTAAAAATAATTAAAAACAAAAAATAAAAAAACCTTTTTGAATCGAAAAATACAAAATGGTCAACTTTAGGCTAATTTTTAAAATTTAGGCGATTGCCTGAATTTCAACGTTAATATCACGAATTAATCATTGGGCGGGCTCTTGGCTAATTTCAATTTTTTACAAAACTCAAAAATGTTTACTAGATCAATAGTTATGGAATTTCGGTCGATGAAATTTGATTCTGGCACATTCGACGAAAATTTGAATTTTACTAAAAAAAATAAAAAAAAAATACCATAAATTTTTTATATCGTTTTCGGGTTTAGATAGCCAAAATACACATTCTAGGAAACATAGATTTCTTGATGATATTCCTGTAGGACGCACTGTTTCTTACTGATATATGAAACTCAATACTGTCAAGGCTCTTGCAATATTGATGGATAAACATTTAACAAAACAAACAAAAGACCAGAATGCTGTGCTTTTAAACTATCGATAGATATAAGAGTGGATTCCTTTGTGGACCAAACGATGATGATGATGATGAGAATGAGAATGGCTATGATGACTATGATGATGATACAAATGTGTTAGTTTGTCTAAGATGTTTCCTTTCCTCCCCCCCTTCGTTCTTTCTGGAGGATATATGATCCGTTGGCCATTAAACTTTTCCCTGTATACAAAACCAAAATGATTTCGTTATTAATATGTTTGCCCAGGAAAAAAAGTATAAAGAAAATTCTCATTAAACCCATACAAGTAGAAGTGATTTTTCATTTTCTTTTTTTCGGGGGGGCTGGATAAAGAGGCTGGACTGGGCTGGCTGAGAATAAAAAAATTCTTAGCTGCGCAATTTTTCGAGCATTTGTTTAATGTCAGCTTTAACACAAGCCAAACCAAAGGCATTCCACCAAGACCCCCTCTCCACGACCAAAAAAAAAAAATGCGGAAAATTGCGATAAAAATGTTTCCCTTTAGACATAATATTTTCCATCTTCACACATATGTAAACAAACACACACACTCACACCATCTCATACATATATGAGTGTGTGTAAGCAAACGGTTACCCCTCACCACCACCACCACCACCACCGGAAACTTACAAATGTTTAATACACATGTTTTGAGAGCCGAACTTAAACGAAAAGAATGTTCCGCACTGGGCTCGGGGATGGTTATGATGATATTAACTCACACATGTAACAGTACTTGTGTCAGTATGTATGTGTGTTCGTACATACATCCTGCATAGCTAAGGATCCTGCTCCTTAGCAGGAGATGGAGATGGCGGAGAGAGCGAAAAAAAGTGATAAAATAATAAATAATATTTATGTTGTTTGATAAAGAATTTAACATGTACTCGTGCGAAAGGAGGAAACTCATACTCGTGCCGCCTCATACAAAAGGAAGCAGCGCTATTAATGGCACACACTACTCCACACCACTCCACACACAAACACACACACTACTCCACACCACTCCACACACAAACACACACACATATTCCACCAACAAACATCAGCCATTAACTCGTCTACCGGAAGTTTGAATATGAAACCAACAACCAACCCAACCAACTACAATGTGATAAAAAATTATATTCCCTTTCCCGCTCCCGGATTTCATATTTGTTCCAAATACTGCAGGTAGGTAGGTAGGTAGGGAGCCCGAGTTAAGCGGCTGCGAATCAAATGATGTGCTAGCACATATATATATATATAGAATTTGAGTTACTTAAGCAAACTCATCACATTTGGAGTGTTGAACAGTGGCGGCTGAAATATCAGCTCACGATGAAAAGGAGTTAGGACAAAGGGTTTCTTCTCCAAAATTGAGTCCAGAAATATTTTGGAAATTTTCGATCATCACCAACAAATTTAACCCTTCTCCCTTTAAAAGTAAAATATGAATAAATTAAGAGGGGAATTTAAAATGGTTGTTAATGCTGAACTAATACAGACAGAAAGAAGCATGAACTTTGGAGTATATTTAACAGATATTTATTTATGCCGACATCGTAGGCTGTGAATAATAATAAACAATTTGGAAAAAAATATCTTTTGAACATTTCTTTTAAATGGATAACAGTATAAGGAAATGAAAAACTGAAAATGAAATGAATGAAAAACACCATTTCGCCAATAGTTTCAGACATACATCATGCCGTTCAAGTGTAATGATTTTTTTAAAAATTGTAGCTTTCCTAGATTAGCTCTTGCTTGCGAAATATTTAAAATTATGTATCAAAGTACTGACAAAATCAGATTTTTATCTCATTTCACGAACATTTATTGAAGAATGTCGATAGAGTATTGATTTTTTTGTATCATTTTATTTCAACTTTCTTACTTAATCCATTCCCGTCTACCTTACAGAGTGGGGATTTTTGCAAAGGATTTTTCATCGATTTCGGTCCGCAGCTAACGTTCACGCGTTTGCTGGGTTTATGTTGCGTTTCCTGAAAGTCATGACCAGAGATTCTTCCCATGACAGACGCCTTCAACCGCTAGGACTTATACTTTCGCATTTCTCGCGGGAGTCCTTCAGGTGGCATCCTTACAACATGACCATGAACGAATCATTTTACTTTTGTTCTTCGATGCGCACGTTCAAAGGGGTAACATCCAGACTAATTCTGATTCGTTCGTTTTAATTTAAATTCTGTTCAATTCTCCTATCACCTTAATGGTGGCGTATGAGTTATATTTATAATATTACTCATACGCATAGTTAAGAACGTGAACGGAGAGGAATATCATCATAGACTCAACTTGATCGTTCTAATTTGATTTCAAATAAAGGGTGATTCATCGTGAGGTTTGACTTATAATGTAAAATAAAACACATACATTTGAAAGTGAGCTTAACATTTGTATGATCAGTTAAAAGAACAATTTATGGCATTTACTGTTTGAAAATGATATCGTTTAAATATTAGCCACGACTACGCCTGAGGTGCTTCATTCGGAAGGTCCAATTTTGGGCGACTCGTACTAGCATAGCGACTGGAGAGCCCATTCACTGAAAATAACACAAGTTGAATTTTGTACGCTTTGAGGCCGAGATCCTTACGTAAAATACGACAAGCCTAGCTGCTGAGAACGACGATGAATCGATTCGCATGGTCTTTGATGTTTATACCCTCATCTTTGAAGTGCGATCAAACCCTAACATCCGATCATCTTAACGCTGAAAGCAAGGTCAATGTGTTAAAAATCTATGGGTAAATGTAGAAGTTAGGGTCCCTTCGTAGACACAATGCATTTTTAAATTATGATTTTTTAGATTTTCCGTTAAATAGCGTGAAAAACCCTCTACATAGTAGTTAACACAATATTATGATATATACATATTATTATTATATTATGTTAAATTTTTATACCCTCCACCTCCAGGATGGGGGTATACTAACTTTGTCATTCCGTTTGTAACACCTTGAAATATCGACCTGAGACCCTATAAAGTATATATATTCTTGATCGTCATAATTCTAATTTTTTTTAATTCTAAGAAGACGTGTCCGTCTGTCCGTCTGTTTAAAGCACGCTAGCATCTAACCGAAAGGAGCTAGAACGTTCAAATTTTCCATAAATGCGTCTTATAGTCGTAGATCGGTTGGAATTGAAATGGGGCGAAATCGGCCCAAAGGGAAAAATTTTTCCCTCACAAGGACTAAAAATACCCATAATAATCCCTAATATTATAGCGTATTTAACCATGTTTTTTGAATATGTCTGTTTATATTTGCTTGATATTTGGTATGCGCATTCCCCTTATAGCAAAAACGTGCACCATAAAGTGATTCTTATTTGTAGGGGGTGAAATGGGGCAAAAAAGGGATAAAAATGGTACTTATTAAACGACAACAGCTAGAAACACGAAATTCGGTGTGTACATTCCTCTAATTGAGTAGATACATAATATAAAAGTATTTTTTCCAAATTCGTACTTTTAAGGGGTAAAATAAGAATAGAGGGATAAAAATGGTACCAACCAAACGGCTGTACCTAGACTAATGAAATTCGGTGTATACATTCCTCTGATTGCATAGATAAGTAAAATACACGGATTTTTCAAAATTCATACTTTTTGGGGTTAAAATGAAAAAAAGGGGATACAAATAGTACCAATCTAATGACTGCATCTGGAGGCATGAAATTCGGAATATACATTCCTCTTCCTTTCAAATTCGTACTTTTTCTTTTACGGCAAAAATTGGTTGAAACATGAAGTTAGGTTATTTTGCACTATGTACGTCTGATAATGGATTTTCAAAATTTGTACTTTTGGAATTAAAATAGAATGGAAATACAACCAACTGTAGCACCCACTATCTACCAATATTTATGGCTTTGAAAATATTTTTGAACTCAATTGGTAGCATTACCTTATAAGCGTGGTTTGAAATAATTAAAATATTATATTTATTTATAAAATCAGTTTTTCAATATTTGTATTTGATTTGGTTTGGCTATATTAAAAAAATTATATTTTCCTGTAATATTACTGCACTTCTACGAAAACCGACAACCTCTATGGAATGCAATCCATGGTGGAGGGTATATAAAGTTCGGCCCGGCCGAACTTAATGCCGTTTTTACTTGTTTAATACCTGTATACTTTACGAAGAAACCAAAGCCTGTTTGTGACATTTTTTATGAAGTTTTTGCTAAAATTGATTAGGACTGGTCAATTTGTATGGGTGGGAAAAACGAACGAAAGCGTCAGACAAAAATTAATTATACTGAAAATTCTAAGAATATTTCTCCAAGAATCGATGGGTCTAAAATGAATTCCTAGCACTCGGAATTTGACTTCAAATTCGAAGATGATGTATCAATGTTCGTTTATCTGTGTCAAATTTAAAGTCGATTACCGACGACTAGGAATTCATTTTAGACCCATCGATTCTTGGAGAAATGTTCTTAGAATTTGAAAATTTAGAAAAAAAAAATCGACCCACCCTAATAGTTATACTTCTACAAGAAAGGCAATAGATTTTCCGTAAATATGCTTTGTTTTCTTCACTAAGATCCCATCTATTAAAATATTCATTTTATCTAATTTCTAAAGGTTTCAACCAATAAATTAAAAAGTCATGATTTTTTTTAAATTACTTTCCTTTCATCACCAATAGATCATTTACATGTAGACATTATTTACTTCGTTAGCTATTAAAAAATAAAATAATTAAATATTTTTTCCAATTTTTCTTCGTATTTTTTCGAAAGTAATCAATTTTTCTCAATTCTCTGTTAGCTAATCTGTAAAGTAGTTTTCGCGCTATTAAAAAAATAAAATTAAAAAATCCATTTTTTGCTATTTTTATGGATTGTTTTCGTGCCAGCAAAAACATTTTTTTGAAAAAAATATTTTTTGCGTCTATAAAGTGTGTCATAACTTCTACATTTACCTATAGATACTTTACATAAGGCACTGCTTTCTTCGTTAACATGTTAGCTCTTAAAAAAAAACTAAAATAAAACATTTTCTTTCCACTTTTCCTATTTTATGTTTTTTTTTTCGTGCCAGCAAAAAAGAAATTTTATTTTTGTGTTGTCATTAATTTTGGTTCAAGACCAAAGGTTGTGCTGAAGTCTTCAGCAGAACCCAAAAAATTTTAGCAAAAAGGCAAAGTGAGGCCTTTATTGTTGCAGCTAAAAGTTGACTGCGCAGTTTCGATGGGCGCTACCCCATCTCGTCAGAATTTTCGCAACGAATGTATGTCTTTGACTTAAATCAGGGTTCATATTAGTACCAGCGGTCACATATGACAAATGAGAAGCGCTGATAAGCAAAATATTCCACCGAACTAAATCGAACACTGAAAATCTCACTTTGCCAATTCAATGTTATACATGTGCTCCCATCGCTCGCAAAGGTTGTTGTTGTACGGTACCTCGTGTGTATTGTTGTTTGTTCGTATTGTTGGTCTGTTATGTTGTATGTGTTGTCATTTATTTATTTTTTTTTTTTTTCAAAAAAATATTTTTTTTTCCAATTCTTTGGAGACTGTTCCTAAATTCGCTACAAAGTTAAATAAGCAACATGTGTAGGCATAATAAACACCTTTAATTAGACATGTAAGCGGGTATTAACCAACTTATTTCACCAAAATGAGAGTATTAATATTAAAAACACCTTTGATGAAAATTAGAATTTTTGTAAAAAATTAATACTGTTTTCGAGTTTAGAAAATCAAAATACATCAGAAAATATTGTATAGGCTGGTCACTTAAAATTTTAAATAAGAAAAGCCTATAAAAAAGTACTGATTTTTTTGTTTTAGTTGAAAGGTTGAACTTTGTTATTTAATATTGGATTGGACATTCATACGACTACCGCAACTGGCTTGGCAGTATCTCATCCGATCAATTTTTCAGTACTTGGTGCCGTACATGATGCCGCCAGCCCAATATCCGCACCACACAGTGGCTCGTTGTGGATGGATTGGCTTCTCAATAGTCACATAAGGGATCTCTTAGCCCCATATGCTGCAATTTGGCTTATTGACATAGCCACCGAGATGAAAATGAGCTTCAAATAAAATTTTCCACGTAAATTTCTTAAAGTTTGTGTTAAAGCCTCATTGCTTTGGAAGTAAGTTTTTAATATTTCCCAATTTTATTGAAGCGTATAGCGTCCCATTTTGCAAATGTCAAACATAAAACCGAAAATAAAAATGAATGTTATTCTACCTTTCAAAGTCAAAGTTCAAATTAAAATTTTAAATGGTCACTATTATTATTTAAGTGTCATTATTAATGACACTTCCGCCGCACAGTGTATTATCAGCGACAAAGCTATTAGCCCCTGATTTTTTGCAACTGTCAAGCTGATATAACACAGTGCAACACGAAAAAAAATAACCATATACGGACACCGCTACATGATAAAAGACCAAAAAAAAAAGACCCGTGTTTTTTTTTCCCCCAAAGTCATGCACTTTTTTTTATGGGCCCCCAGAGATTTGAGGCCTCGGTGTAATTTTTGGAAAAAAGTGATCATATTCTCAGGCTCATATCTTGCAAACCGTTCGGTGTTAAGAATAATTCCTAGGAAGTTCATATGTTCTAGAAAGTTGTTTATTGAAATCTTAAGTACATTTTTATTGTTGATTGTTTCCTTGAATTTTTAACGGTTTGCTACCTATGGACCTGAACAGGTCAAAAAAGGAAAAAATCTAATTTTTGGAAAATTTTTCACTTTTGCGGCTACCTAAGCGCTACCTAAACGGTGTTAAGAATAATTCCTAGGAAGTTCATATGTTCTAGAAAGTTGTTTATTGAGATCTTAGGTACATTTTTGTAGTTGATTGTTTCCCTGAATTTTCAACGGTTTGCTACCTATGGACCTGAAAAAGGGAAAAAAGGTTAAAAAAAATAAAATAAATAAGTTTTTTGCGATTTTGACCTTTAAGATGAAGTTTTTTTGATTTTATATGTTCACAATTTTTGTTCTTTATGACAAGAGCTAGAACTTTGCCTCAGAGAGTAAATCAAAATTCCGAACGGTTTGCAAGATATGATCCTGAGAATATGATCACTTTTTTCCAAAAATTACACCGAGGCCTCAAATCTCTGGGGGCCCATAAAAAAAAGTGCATGACTTTGGGGAAAAAAAAACACGGGTCTTTTTTTTTGGTCTTTTATCATGTAGCGGTGTCCGTATATGGTTATTTTGAAATGACTTCAAAAATGTTGCACAGTGTAATTATCGATCGATAGATACATTGGTTATTATGAGAAATTTCAAAAATCTTAAAAAAATAAAATTTTCATGTGGGCGGTAGGCGTGGCACTGGTAAGTTTTATTTAATCTTGGACTAAAGTAAAATCGCTATTACTGATTTGTTTTAACTTATCTTTTAAAAATCAGAAATATAAGATGGATTTGAACAAAAACTAGCTTTTTATCTAATTAGACAATATAAGGGATGTGTGCGAAATTGAAGCAAGGCCCTAGCTCTATTCCTTCTAATTTATGCCGCAGTTTGTATGAAAATATTCCACTGTGCGCCGTGATACGCCCCAATCAAACAAACTCTGTAAATCATAAAAATATTTTGTTTCGTGGCACCGGATGGCCTGAAACTGTAACTTTTCACTTGTTGTATTTGTAAATTATCTTTTTTCGCGAGAAGTTACCACTCGACTCCTCTCCAGTCCATTCTTATTTTTTTTTTTGTAACACTGACCTTTTTGAAGTGACTTCAATTTGTAATTTGCAATTCATATGAACGAACAATACTGGCAAAAATCCGGAATTTCAATTCAAGTCACCCCCTCTACCATTTTCATGGCTGCTGCTGTCCTTTTTGCATCTGAAATTCAGCGAAAAAGGGAATATCTCAGAACAACAATGTTGAGGAACGACTGAGAATGTGTGTGTTAAGGAACGTTAACCATAAATTATAAATGTCTGTGTTGGAACGTGACAGAGCAGAGCAGAGCAGAATAGTGGGAAGAGTATAAAGGGACCCGCCAGCGTCAGAGCCGTCAGCGGAAGTGAAACAATGTTAAGTAGAATTTTAATAAAATTAAATTTCTCCTAATAACACTCATGCACACTCACACGCACATAAAATGATATTAAATCAAACAGATTTATAGTCTTCCTCATTTTCAAACAAAGTGGGAAAAAAGGACTTTCGTTCTTTTTGGTATGCGTTTGCACACAGGATAAAAAATAAGTGAGTTTGCTGTGTAAATAATAGAAAGAAACCTTGTCACACACACACTCATGTACATATTTTAACGTCTTTTATGAACTCCCATCCCACACATGTAACCATGCCTCCTTGTAGGTGTGTTGCACCAGGAGAGAGAGAGAGAGACAAAGATTTAATGATGCCAACAAAATGTTTTTCTTTAACCAGCTACCGACGATACGATGACTGCGAATCTAAATGGCGTTGGTGATTACAACCACTTTGGCTCTTGACAATGCACGCATAGCCGCTCCTACCCCCAACCCAGTCGATGATTTGTCCTCCAACAGTGTCCTCATTTGGTCTAGCTCTCAGGCACTCACCATGGTGTTCCCAAGTAAGTGTGTGGGCTATATATTGCTGCTGCAACAGCTCCTGCTGCTGCCACTGCCACTGCTAAAGTCATTTGACGCATCAACATTTATAGCTTCTGTGTTGCCACACAAACAGCTGAAAAAGGTTATTAGTAAAACTAGTTAAGACCATGATACACCAGCAGCAACCAGCACACAACACATCCATCCAGTAGTTGGAGTTTTTTTTCTTCTTTGCCCGGGTTTACTTCTTATACGTTTGTGATTTTCCTTTCTGCGGGCAGATTTACCGCCTCCTGCCTGCCTTTCTCCTGCATGCTTCCCTCGGTGCTGTGTTATTCATGAACTCTTAGCAAAATGTCCCCGGGTTGATAATGGTATCGGGTCTATATAGCTATAGCTGTAGATGCAGCTTTAGATGTTGTACTTGTTCGTGTGTTGCAAGTTGCCAGTTGTTGCTTAGCTGTTGCTGATGTGGCTGCATGTATGCACATTGTTTGATAATGAATATAGAAATGGTTGGCTGGCTGAATGGCAACCAAAAGAAATGAGGCACAGTGCCGCAAGTTGCAATGTTACGGGAAGGTTTAAGAACATTTGCATCTGTCTTTAAGACTACACTGAGAAAATACAAGTTAGTAATTGAAAATACAAGTAGAGGAAATACAAGTTGAAATTCAGAAATGTAAATTGAAATTGAGGAAATATAAATTAAAATTCAGAAATGCAAATTGAAATTGAGAAAATACCGATTGAAAATGAAACATGTAAATTGAAATTCAGAAAATACAATTTGAAGTTGAGAAATGTAATTTGAAATTGAAAAATGTAAATTGAAATTCAGAAAATACAATTTGAAATTGAGAAAATGAAAATTGAAATTTAAAATAAACAAATTTATATCAAGAAATGTAAATTGAAATTGAGGAAATATAAATTAAAATTCAGAAATGCAAATTGAAATTGAGAAAATACCGATTGAAAATGAAAAATGTAAATTGAAATTCAGAAAATACAATTTGAAATTGAGAAAATGAAAATTGAAATTTAAAATAAATAAATTTATATCAAGAAATGTAAATTGAAATTGAGAAAATATAGATTTATATTCAGAAATGCAAATTGAAATTGAGAAAATACCGATTAAAAATGAAAAATGTTAATTGAAATTTAGAAAGTACAATTTGAAATTGAGAAATGAAATTGAAAAATGTAAATTGAAATTCAGTAAATACAATTTGAAATTGAGAAATGAAATTCGAAATTGAGAAAATGAAAATTGAAATTTAAAATAAATAAATTTATATCAAGAAATGTAAATTGAAATTAATTTCAATTACATTTGTGAATTTCAATTTGTTTTCTCTCAATTTCAATTTGTATCTTCTCAATATGATTTTCTATTTTCCCAATTTCAATTGGAAATGGTGGAGTAATAGTTTCTTGCAACCTGACACAACAAATGAACAATGTCTCGAGCACTTTATAAGCAATTGCCCAGCTTTTATAAAGCCATAAGGTCCTCCAAAAGCAATTGCATTACGACGTAACAAAGATATATCACAAATTTATATTGGAGATCTAATACAGTCTGGGCCATTTAAAATTGTAAATTTGAACTACCGATTACTTTGACTTTGAAAGGTAGAGTAACATTCGTTTTTAATTTTAATTTCAGGTTTATGCTTGACATTTGCAAAATGGGACGCTTCAAAAAAAATGAGAAATATTAAAAACTTACCTCCAAAGTAGTGAGTCTTTAACGCAAACTGTAAGAAATTTACGTGGAAAATTTCCGTGTGTTAAGATGAAGTCCATTTTCATCTCGGTGGCTAGGTCAATAGGACAAATTGACGCATATGGGGTTCAGAGTAACCACACGTGACTATTGAGCAGCCAATGCATCTACAACGAGTCACTGTTTGGTGTGGATTTTGGCCTGGTGCTGAAAAACCAATAAAACCATATTTTTTTATAGCCAATCCTAATATAAGGTTTTAAATGGCCCACCCTAGTCATTCCAATTTAAAATGTTGCCTTGATGCTTCCAACCATCCTGGCAACACGTATAAATTGCCCAACATATTTTCAACAATGAATACTAGAGCGTACCAGGTTACAAGTAAAAAAAAAAAGTTCGCCGTACACCTTCGAATATGAAGTATTATTGAAAGGTAGTTTCAAAAAAATTTTTTTTATTTTTTTATGCCGAACGTAGGGGTCGCGCTTTTACATTTTTCTATATAACTTCTGCATTTATAAACGGATTTTAAAGTGTGATACATCGATGTTTTTGTCCGATTTTTTTGTCTTTGAAGTCATTGAGCTCAAACATGATTCATGATTTTATGCGAGCTTTAATTTTCGATTATTAGAGTGGTACATTAGGGTAGTAGCAACTGAGAAATGATGGGTAAGTACCAGAAGGGGGTGCTTGAGCTCAATGACTTCAAAGACAAAAAAATCGGCCTCGTCGAGACAAAAACATCGATGTATCACACTTTAAAATCCGTTTATAAATACAAGTTATATAGAAAAATGTAAAAGCGCGACCCCTACGTTCGGCATAAAAAAATAAAAATTTTTTTTTTGAAACTACCTTTCAATAATACTTCATATTCGAAGGTGTACGGCGAACTTTTTTTTTGAGGTACGCCCTAATGAATACCCCTGATATATACCATATATATATAAACATTTTCCGCCCAAGACCTAAAGGAAGAAGGAAATCGGATTTATAAAATCTATACAAGAATTTTTTAAGGATATTTTTACTAAAATTCCAATTTTCGTCGTTAACATTTGCACTTTCATTTTGTAATTATAGGTACGATAGCATCCGCTTATATGCCAAATTAAAGATAATTATGATGGCTAAAAATTTTGTAAATTTCACTTTCACATAGAAACAGCAGTTTATGATCAGTCTTCAAAAAATGTTGAAAAACTGATTTAAAAAAAAAAAAAAACAATGAAAAATAGAAAAAAAAATAAAAAAAATAATATTTTGATTTATTTTTAATAGCTGATGACAACTGTGTCGAAATGTAAATGTAATATCTATGGATACATATAGAAGTTATGGACCTCTGACGAATAAAAATGTTACTCAATGTAAAAGATCTATGTATAAATATAAAAGTTATAGCACTTTTTGTAGATACAAACGATTTTTTTGTTGAATTAAGATTTTGGAAATTTGTGGTTAAATAGTGAAAAGAACCTTTTACATATTTCAAAATAGAATATTATTTTATAATAGCTGGGGTCTTAAGGAAGAAACCTAGGCCTATTCGAAGAAAGTGGTTAAATGTAGGAGTGATGACTATTATTGTTGTATTGCATTTCTTTAATTGTTTACTTAAATTTCAATTATCGTCGAAGTTACCTTTAATATGTGCACTCTTATTTTGGAAATAAAAGTCCGATAATAATATTTTATATGTTTACAATTAAAGTTATGGTGGCTAAAAATGTTGCGAATTTCACTTTCACATAGAAACGTGGTTTAGGATCAATCTCCTAAAAATTGAGAGAAGATAAATTTTTTCCAATTTTTTTTTTGCTGGCAAAAAATATATTTATTTATAATATTTTGGTTTATTTTTTAATAGCTAATATTCTGAAGAAGGCAACAGTGTCGAAATGTAAAAGATCTATGGATAAATATAGAAGTTATATGTAGATGCAAACGATTTTTTTAAATCATGATTTTTTTAATTTTGTACAAATAGTAAATTTTAATGAAGAAAACAAGGCCTGTTCACAGTGGTTTCGTTTTGGTTCAATCTCCTAATAATTGAGAAAAAAATATTTTTTTCGAAAAAAAAAATATTTCTGGCAAGAAAACCACATGAAAAAAATAAAAACAATATATTTTGTTTTAATTTTTTATTAACTAACATTCTGAAAGAATATTTTGACGAACTAAACAAGACCTTTCGTAGTGGTTTAGAATCAGTGGTGACCATTACTGTTGTATTGTATTTTTTTTACTATTTTTCTACGAAGTCACCTTTAATATTTGCACTCTCATTTTGGAAATATTAAAGGTAGTTATGGTGGCTACAAACGTTGTGTTTAACTCTTTCGCATACAAATTGAATTTTTTCCATAAAAAGTTTTTTTTTGTTTTTTTGCTGGTACTGGTAAAAAAATATATATTTTGTTTTATTTTTGATAACTAATATTCTAACGAATAAAACAGTGTCAAACTGTAAAAGATCTATGAATAAATATAGATGTTATGACCCTCTTTCTAGATGCAAAATATTTGTTTAACTCACGATTGTTTAAACTTTTGGTTAAATAGGGTGAAAACCCTTTACAAAGAACGGTCTGTTTTATTTGATAAAAGCTGGGATGATGTTAACGAAGAAAACCTATGGATAAATGTAGAAGTTATGAGTTATTGTAACGGGTGATTTTTTAAGAGCTTGATAACTTTTTTTTTTAAAAAAACGCATAAAATTTGCAAAATCTCATCGGTTCTTTATTTGAAACGTTAGATTGGTCCATGACATTTACTTTTTGAAGATAATTTCATTTAAATGTGGACCGCGGCTGCGTCTTAGGTGGTCCATTCGGAAAGTCCAATTTTGGGCAACTTTTTCGAGCATTTCGGCCGGAATAGCCCGAATTTCTTCGGAAATGTTGTCTTCCAAAGCTGGAATAGTTGCTGGCTTATTTCTGTAGACTTTAGACTTGACGTAGCCCCACAAAAAATAGTCTAAAGGCGTCAAATCGCATGATCTTGGTGGCCAACTTACCGGTCCATTTCTTGAGATGAATTGTTCTCCGAAGTTTTCCCTCAAAATGGCCATAGAATCGCGAGCTGTGTGGCATGTAGCGCCATCTTGTTGTCTTTGAAGAAGTACGGTCCAATGATGCCACCAGCCCATAAACCGCACCAAACTGTGACTTTTTCTGGATGCATTGGTAGCTCTTGCAATGCTTCTGGCTGATATTCACTCCAAAATCGACAATTCTGCCTATTTACGTACCCATTGAGCCAAAAATGAGCTTCGTCGCTGAACACAATTTCTTTCTTTCTGAACTTTCTTAACAGAGCACGCATTTTGATAATAAAATTCAATGATTTGCAAGCGTTGCTCGTTAGTAAGTCTATTCATGATGAAATGTCAAAGCATACTGAGCATCTTTCTCTTTGACACCATGTCTGAAATCCCACGTGATCTGTCAAATACTAATGCATGAAAATCCTAACCTCAACCTTTAGAAGTAAGGGAATTTTAAAAATTCTAAGTCAAAAATTATAAAAACTCACGGTTTTTTTAGATCGCGTTAGAATGTTAGCTATTAAAAATAAAACAAAAAATAAGCTGTTTTTTTTCTATTTTTATGGATTTTTTTCGTGGCAAAAAATATTTTTTAAAATCAATTTTTTCACAATCTTTTGGAGACTGTTCCTTAACCACTATTTCTATAAATTCATAACATTTGTAGCCATCCTTATTACCTTTACTTGGACATATAAGCGGGTGTTATCGGACTTATATTTCCAAAATGAGAGTATAAATATTAAAGGTACTTTCGACGAAAATCGAAAAAAAAAACTCAATCAAAAAGATTGTATTTTTCGGAAAAAAAAATAAATTTTTTGGATAATGATTCTAATCATATGTTTATATGTGAAAGTGAAATTTACAATATTTGTGAATTCACAAATATTGTGTGGGCCTATATTTCCAAAATGATAGTACAACTTTAAAATGTACCTTCGAAAATCGGAATTTAGTAAAAAGATGTAAAAAAATTATGATTTTATGACTCGGTATGCTCCAATGCAAAGAAAAAAATTGTTTGAGGTCTCGAACACAATTTTTTATTGCATAGTGAGACCTAATCAAATATCCCTATCTGGTGTACATTAGGGCAATATTTGATGTTTCCATTACATAAATAAACCAGCCATCCAGCTACACACAATTTTCCCTAAATATATCCTTAAAGCAGGCAACATATTTTCTACAACGAATATCCCTGATGTATACAATGATATAAATTAGCAATTCATCTGATAAGCTGCAGTTTCTTACATCTATTATAAACAGGATGTAAGATATTAATTTACTTGTATTTTTTAATTTAATTGTTATTATAGTTACAATTCCCATTTGTCAATCAAGGCGAATCACAATTATTCTACAGAGTGGATGAGTCCTTGTATCATCTCACCTAAGCTAACAAAAGGCCGATAAAATTTCTTCAAAATCGGAAAAATATATTTTTTCTCAGTGGTTTCCTCTGCAAAAATTTTCGGTTGTAAAGGACCAGTTGTGAAACAAATTTACTTTACTCGATCGATTTAATCGAACTTATAAGGAAAAAATCAAATGCATATTCTGATAGTTCCCACTAATTATTAACTTTTCATCTACTTTCTCCCTGATGATTTTTAGTAATCAGCAATTGGAAGAATACCTTATTTCGTTGGCTCTACAACACTGTTATGATGACCAACAAGATGCGAAGAAGCAACAAATGCGTTTAATTTATTGCTTGACAAAAGAAGGAAGGGCGGGCGGTCGCAAGAAAGGAATAAATGGTTAAGTGGCGTAGCGCACACCCACACCCACGCATACAAAAGTGCACATAGTACACCTAAAAGTATGCTGCAGTGGATGCAGGGAAAGTTTAACTAAAAGTATGCTATTAAAAGCTTAATAATTACAGTCATTTACACCGATCACTGTTCGTTTGGCAACGTTTTCATCTTTCAAATTATCCCATAAAGTTTTCAAGAGAACTTTTCTCGATGTTTTCCCAACCAAAAAAAAAAAAACAATTTTTAAATTTGAAAATTTCCAACAAGCCAACATAAATGCAAGTGCGCTTTTATTCATACACACACATCTAAGTGTGTATGTTTGTATGTATGCGTATGCTTGTTTGTAGGTATTTGTGTCCATCATTCATCCCGTTTAAATGCTCTTCTAACAAATCAGTGTCATCCGCCATCATGCTAAAACTTTACTCAACGAATTAATGGACCAAAAATGAATGAATGACCGTCATTTTGGCCGTTGATCGTGGGTGCGTTGGCTGCTGGGTGGTGGCTGGTGGTTGGCGGTTTGAGAAAATGCATAATGTCGAGGGGAGTGCATTGCCGTGCCATTGGCCACCCTTTGCCTCCCAAACAGGACATTACGCTACGTGGTCCGTATGCTGGTTGCTGCCGTTACCACCGCTGCTGCTGTGGTGCGGAGGTGTTTAATGGTTGCATTCATGGCTGTGTTTTTTCTTCTTCATCTTCTCTCTTCCGGCCCTTTCAATGCTGTATATGTGCCTTGCATTTCAATGAATCTGAAACGGAAATGCTTGAATGGCCACATGGTAAAAAACGAGCAAAATAACGCCACGTCAACAATAACAAGGGCACAAGGACGGGCCGGCCGAGTGGCATTAGAGATTATTTTGCGAAAAAATGTTTATCGGGTCGGTATATGGTCTTAACGGAATTTTGAGATTGTTTAGTTTTTTTTGTGTAAAACTATGATAACTGAAAAAGGGGTGCCTCAAGGTCACGTAAACCAATGATAACTTTATTTGATTTCTTATAAGGGAAATCAATCCCATGATTGATAAACTACTGAAAAATTATCATTCTGAATATTTTTCACTGAAATTTTGCTTGATTTTACAAAAAAAAAATCGTATAAAATAGAAGCCATCACTTCTTCATCAAACTCACACAACCACTAAAAAAGACATATAAGGACACTGCTTTAAAGTTTAAAAAAATGGATTAATGTAATCATTTCGAAAATCAAAATAAATGAAATAAAATTTTGAAAACTTTAAAAAATATAACGCGGCTATACCACACTACTTCAATGTTTTAAAAGTTATTCAAATTTCCTTCAAAACATGGTATATTACATTAAAATCGATTGAGTATTTCAGGAGTTACAGGTGATTAAATGAACACACCTTTTGAAAAAAATGTACTTTTCACTGTTAAATTGGCTATAACTTGTGATAAGAATTCCATTTTTTTTTTTCAAAAAGGTGCCACAACCAATTAAAAATATTTTACATGATAAAATTAAAATATTTGCAATAGTCCCGAATAACATTAATTACCGATTATGGCAGTCAACACGTTAACATCTGACTCACCTAGACCAAAAGAGGACCATTGTGATAAAATTATAATGAAATTTTTTAATTCTTGTCACAATGAAATGTCTTTAGTTAGTTGCGAAGAGTATCAAAATATTAATACCTATGGATTTTCTTAGGAAATTGTGCATTTAATTCATTTGAGATCGGACTTGATGATAACCGGCGTTGATTTTATGCCTCAAAAATATTTTTTTAGGTCTCGGGACAATTATTTTATTTTTTGGTTGCATAGTGTTATCGCCGTACAGTGGTTCAGAATCTAAAACCATCGGCCAAAATCCAATAGCTTTTGTTCCAGTAAACATTTGTGAGTTCTGTTAAAAATTGATGATAACCGGCATATTTGCGGGATTTGGTTTTTCATAATTTGTTTCAATTTTTTTGCTCTAAATTTCAGCTGAACAAATATTTTTCGCCATAACTAAATTGTTTCCAAACTATTGCTAAGATTAATAAATAATGTTAACGCTAATTAAATATAATTTGATTATGGAATTTAGAATATTTTTATGAATGAATTCGAATAAATCGTTCTAGAGTTCTGTTAGCATCTTTGGAGCAACCATTTCAAAAGTCGTCAATTTTACCTGATTTCTTTAAAGAAAAAATCATCCCTGGGTTGTAAAATGTTAACTATTTTTTAAAATTGTGGTCCATAGGCTACCATCGCCTAGCTCGGTAATATGGTTATCAGCCGTAACGGAAATGTCAATTAGACGCCTCAGAGCTGCGATTTGACGCCATAAGACTTTAGGTCCTTAAGGTGAATATCGTGAGATAAAGCTAGAAACCTCATAAATGAAATTATGTTCCATAAATAATGGGAATGTTGGCTGTTTCGAATAAAACTATTACACTTTGCGACATAAATTTTGTCGAAAACGATATTCAAAATTTTTATGGTTAAACTTAAAAAATACTACAATTCCAATTTTTGCCGAAGATACCTTTAATATTTGCACTCTCGTTTTGGAAATATTTGTATGATGACACTCTTTGATATGCTGGGTTAAAGGAATGTTAAGAATTTAATTATCATATAGAAACAGTGGTTTAGGATCAGCCTCCAAAAAAATTGGATTTTTTTTTGAAAAAATCTTAAAAATAGTTGTTTTATTTTTTCAATAGCTAACAGAAGAATACAATGTCTATACGTGAAAGATCTATGGATATATGTAGACATTATGAAACTATCAAGGGGAAAAGATATATAACATAATATATTGTTTTATTTTATAATAGCTGACATCGTAATAAAAGGCCTCTATGGATAAATGTAGAGGTTATGGTTCTTCTTCTCGAAGTACATATCGTCTTCATCATATATGACTAAATCAATTTAAACAAAAAATTGTTAAGAAATTACAAAACGACCATTTAAATTACTTTACTTCTACATAGGGTTTGCATTTTCCCGTACTTTTTATTTCCCGGGGCACGGGAAATATTTTTTTTAATTTCCCGGGATCCCGGGACAGCACGGGAAATCGTCAACATATTGTTTATCATGAGTTTAACTTATTTTTTCCAATGAAACATGTACATTTTGTTAAAGTAAAAAATATGTAATTTGTAATTTTAAATTTATTGTGGCTTTTTTGAAATCATGAATGTTATATATAACAATAAATAATGGATTTTCTTAAAACTATAATGTATTGATTTAATTACAGTTAAAAAATTTCAGCATCTTGCTATTTGAAATAAGAGCAGATGATGTATTTATGGCCTCATCAGATATTTCTTATGTTATTGGAAAATGTGGACGGGACGGAGAACGATCGATCACATTCATCAGATGTTGGCTTAATAGTCTGTAGAGCATTAAATAAAATATTTAAGTTGTCTGTTTGTCCTGTCGCTTCGAAAACTTTAAACTCTTTTTAGACAGCCATCTTGACTTTTTAATACAATTGTTACTTGTGTATTTCATAGCATTGTTTAAAATATTTTCAAACGAATAACTTCATTTATTTTGTGCGTTCGGATACACGCCCAAAATCTACTTTTTCCGGATTTTACACTTTTTCATATGGAGTTCGAAAGGCAAAATCCGAAAAAGTGGATTTTGGGTGCATATCCGAACACAGCTTAAAAATTGTTTGTTATCCAAGCGCAATATTTGACATTCCTAATTAAAAGCGATATGAGCTAAGTTATTCTACAACATTTTTCATTTTATTGTGAAAATTATAGAAAGAAATATGTAAAAGTTTCAACCGAATTCCCGCGAATTTTTTTTGTGCCTGAAAAAAAAATTTTCCAAAAAAACTTTTTTTCCTAGTTTTTTTTTTGTAGATTTAAATCACTGTTTCTATGTGAGATTGAAATTCGCAACATTTGTAGCCATCATATTTATCTTTAATTGGACATTTTATCGGACTTATATTACCAAAATTATAGTACAAATTTTAAAGCTACTTTGACGAAAATTTGAATTTTAGTAAACAATGTTAAAAAAAAAATATTCATAAAATTTTTTGTGTTGATTTTATGCCTCAAAAATAATTTTTTTAGGTCTCGGGACAATTATTTTATTTTTTGTTGGATAGTGTTATCGCCGTACAGTGGTTCAGAATCTAAAACCATCGGCCAAAATCCAATAGCTTTTGTTCTAGTAAACATTTGTGAGTTCTGTTAAAAATTGAAATTAGACTAGAAGAACCCAAGGATTATTTTCAGTTATTAACATTGAAAATCAGGCAATCGTATATATTTTAGAAATTAGTCTAAAGTTGACTACTTTTCGCATTTTTCGATTTTTGTAGAAAATTTTTATTTTTTGTTTTTAACATTATTTTATGTATTGATTCATAATGCACAGAAAAAATTGTTTTTTTTCGTATTACAGATTTTCGCCTTTTTCAGATTTTTAAAATTGAAAATCGTATATATTTTAGAAATTAGTCTAAAGTTGACTACTTTTCCTATTTTTCGATTTTTGTAGAAAATTTTTATTTTTTGTTTTTTTTTTTACATTTTTTTATGTATTGCTTTATAATGCACACAAAAAAAATATTTTTCGTATTACAGATTTTCGCCCTTTTCAGATTTTGAAAATTGGAAAACGTAATTTCTTATTTCCATTTTGTCGATCTGTCGATTTCTCTCACATTTTAAGAGATTTTTTGTTTTATTAGAAATTGTGTTTTCGTAGCTTTATTATGTCGGCAAAACTGTGTGTCAAATAAAGTTCGTTTGTAATAACTATTAAAAAAATACACTTTTTGGAAATTTGTAAGGCTCTGGGCCAACATAACTTTTTTCCTTTGAAATCCTTTGATGAATTAAAAACATATTTCGAAAGGTTGAAGGGTTCCCGTGTTTGCAGGGTACGAAATTCCACCCTTGGACAATAGGATGTATTTAGTGCAAAAAATATAATTTTTTGGTTCCAAAAACGAATTAATCATTTTTTTCTCATTAACTTTTGAAAAGTAAGTACGCAAAATGTTATGTCAATCAGAGTTCATTTGTAGGAACTAGGGTTTGGGGTCCGGGAATTCCCGAATCGTTTTTCCCTGGAATTCCCGGAAAAATTTGGGCGGGAATTCCCGGGAAAAAAATCAATTTCCCGGGAATACGGGAAATATTAAAAAAATAATTTATTTATTATGTTGATCAATAATTTAATTTTACTATATAAATTGGAATTTTTAGATGTATTTCAAATTCATATATGTATTTATTTAATGAGTATTTGATGACTATTTGTTTATATTATATTACTACAAACAAAACTTTTTAAATTCGCTAAATAGCCATACAATTCATGCCGACAATACTATGGCTTACATAAAGTAATTTTTCTTGTTTTCCTAGAATAATCGAATATCTTCTTCAAGAACAATTTACTTTACATACATATGTAGCCAGAAAGAAATGGTCTAAAAATATGAATATAATAAAAATTGTTGGCCTGGAAACTTTCAAGAGAAATCTAATAGGAATATAAATATATGCTACGGTGTATTTAAATGGTCCTTTGTTAGAATTAATGACTGGACTTTTTCAATATTTTTATTTTTTATGAATTTATTAAATTAATATTAATTTTCTATTGTTTTACAGTTTAGAATATTCCCCCTGTTTCTATGAAATATTTTTGTCTCCAGACGAATGAATATTCTAAATTAAATGCGTATAACATTCTCCGTCATATGACTTATTTGTTTCCTTAATCGTTTTCAATTTTGAATCTAGTGTAGGTGTCAGTCACTTCTACCTGCGATATAAATGTCCAATTCTGACGATTAGTCTACAACTTTTCAAGTTTATAATGAGAAAATGTTATTTATAATCGGAATATGCAAGTTAATAATAGGATGTAATAATACGAGCATGATAATTCATAATCAGCACTGTAAATTCGTAATGTGAAATGTAAATTCATATTGAGAAATATAAAGTCATAATAAGAACATACAAATTGATAATGAGATATATAAATACAAAATGAGAAAATCCAAATTGGTAATGAGAAAATATAAATTCTTATTCAGGAATATATATTCATAAAATATAAATTCATAATCAGGAACTCTAAAATTTATAATCGAAGCTATGTATGTACATTTTTCTATGGATATTTTCGTAGAAACACATATTTTATCAATGTTCTCATTATAAATTTACATTTCAATATGATTTTATATTTTCTCATTATGAATTCATATTTTCTGAATATGAAAACGTATTTTCTGATTATGAGATTGGATTTTATGATTAAAAACTTGTATATTTCATTATGAATTGGTATGTTCCTATTATGAATTAATTGTTCTCAATGAATTATGATTTATATATCTCATTATGAATTAAAATGTTCTTATTATAAATTTACATTACCCATTATGAATTTATATGTCCCTAATATGAATTTACATTTCTCAATATAAATTTGTATGTTCCGAATTTAATCTTGAAAAGGTGTAGAGTAAAATATTTGTAAAATGAAAAATTATTTGTAAAATATTTTGACAATAACATTCGTTTTTAATTTCTAATATGACAGTATTGAAAAAAAAACACACCAGTTATTAAATATTGATATTTTAAACCATATACCACATACCTATAAATACATTACTTTTTCCCGGGAATTCCCGGGAATGAAATTTTTCATTCCCGTTTTCCCGGGAAATGAAAAAAGTCCGGGAAACCCCAAAACCTACTAGGAACTATGCCCAAAAAGTAATAATATTAATTTTGCAGACAAACCGAATTAATACAGGTAAACTGTTGTTGTTACATAGTCCCAGCAAAAAAATGAAGTAGTTCCGTAGGAAGCACATTTTAATCGCATCTCAAAATCCAAATGTGCAATTTCCCTGGTTTTGAGGAATTTCTTTTAAACAACTTCCAAACAAGTCGATAATATGTAACATTTTACGAATAGCATTTTGACAAGTGAATGGGATCGAATTTTTAGTATAGGGTCACAGGGGTAAGGTGTCCGCTTTACACCCAGAGGGTCGCGGGTTCGAATCGTGGCTCGGGAAAAATATTTTTTTGTTTTTTTATTACTTTTACAATGTTTAATTTTATATAATTTTAACAACTTAAAAATGTTTGCTTAAAGAAGTAGTTCCTTTGCAATACTCTAAAATAACTTTTAAGTCTTTCGAAATAAATGACATCCTCCTATGACAACTGCATGTTAAATTCATTGGTGAAGATCCCAATTTTCACTACTTCCGAATGACAAGATGAACATCTTTTGCTCTTCTTTGGATGCTCTCTTTTTGCTGGGGTGTTGGGAACGCACACGTATGCTATTGCAACTAGACTAGAAAAGACCTTGACTCTATTGAAAAAAAAGTAGCTGCCCCAAAACATTCAGGATTTTTCAGAGGGCACTCTAACATACACCTAACTGCCACTCAATCAATTCGACTAAGGCAACACGCTCTTGCCAAAAGATTTAATTAGCTTACACATTTCCGTTTTGGCCAAATCGATTTGAAACTAGTTAGTATTAGCATTACCCTTTATTGGCAATAATTTCCGTGTTACGTGTGGCGGGGCCGACCTACGTTCGCTGAACATGTTCGTGCGTTCGTTCGTTTATTCGTTCATTCATTAATTTTTGGTACGTGAGCAGGACGCCCGAGCGCCCCCTTCCGCCTGCCCGCCAAAAAGTAGACTTTATTTTATTATGGCTACACATTTCCGTTTCCGGTTTTAATACAAAATACAATTTGCTGGTTATTATTTAGCATTTTTGGAATTGTAAGTAAGGCCAGCCAAACACCATCATCACACCCTCTCCACACACAACCATGGCCTATGGAATTTTTATTACACACAAGCCCGCCCCCGCCCCCACTGCTGCTGCCACTGCATACTTGACATGGAATCAATTATTCATTACCATCGATTAACTTTCACTTCGGCTTCACGAAATTGTTTCTTGCTGTCGGAGATAATGAAGAGGAGGGGTGGGTGAAGGACCTGGCAAGACGAACACAAAGACAACTCAGTGAAAAAGACGAGGGATAAAGCAAAAAACGTATAACGGTATATGTGTATGTATGTAGTTGCTACTGGGAGCAGGCCGCCCTTGTGCCGGCAAAATCCTTACAGCACATCAGCATTCACATTATCCTGGATGCGCTGCCAGTTTGCTGGCTGCTGCTGTAATTCTCGGCATTATCTTTAAATATTTATGAAATTTGTTTGTAAGCAAAAGCCTTGCATTTTCTGCCACATCCACAAGCACATACCATTCATTGCTCGTCTGCAGGCTGCCTGTTCGTGTCCGTGTCCGTGTCCAACATTGTGATTGTTGCTGTTTCACACGTGCTGCGCCTTTTCGCGTGATTGTTCATGTAAATGTAAATGTACAGGTGGAGCGAAACAAACAAATGCTTTTTGGCTTTGGGGCATGTTCACCAGCTGTACAGTCAGCCAGCCATGGACATTGTGGGCCGTGATATTCCACAGCAACAACAACCTTTGAAGGTCTATTTTCTCGGCCTGTGGGTGGGCGGAAGTGGAGGATGTTCGCTGTGGTTGCCTGAGTTGCCGGAGTGAGTGGTGGTGTTGGTTGTTTAGCCCCAGGGATAGTTTAATACATTTAATTGAAATGGCAAAGATTTCGTCAATGTGTCCGACTGTCTTCGCTCGAACTTTCTCATTTAAAGAATAAATTTTTAAGAGTGGTTTTCTCCGAAAAATTTTGTTTTGTCAAGAGTGGGGAGCGGAGTGTGGGGGGGGGTGAAGGAGGGAGTATGCCATTCGTTAGAATTCCATTTTAAAAGCGTTGTCATGTTACCAGCAAATAAATATGAACTTAATTATTGGTAAAAATTGACAAGCAGCAAAGTAATTGATACAATCTGTACGAGATTGTATTACATATTTATGTGGCCAGCAAAGTATGAGCAACAACAGCAACACTCTCGTCATCAGCAATACCATTGTTAGTGGTGTTATTGTCCTATGAACCAATATCAACATAAACATCAGCTTCAGCATCACCATCATCATCATTATCATTTCCAGCACCATCACCATCACCATTATCATCATCGTCATCATTTCCTTTCTACCCTCTTCCCTTGGACATACGTTGCTCGGGTCCTTGCTAGTCTAGTTGTTATTTCATTTCTTTATGTTGGTCATTTCTCATATACTATTACAAACCCACACATACATATCATGTGACATATCACAGTGAATTTTATACAAACATCATCTATACAATACATCAACATCATCGTCATCGTCATCATAGGCAGGCAGCAAGTACTCTTGCAATTCCAGGAGACATAGATAGATAGATAGATAGATGGATAGATAGAGGATAGTTGCCTGGTGTTTGCTGCTTGTCCACTGAAATGACATTCATTACTATTGTATGATTTCCCCAAAAGCTTACACATTAGACTCCAGCGATGACGATGACGTCGAAGATAAAATTCATAAAATGAAATTGCTTTAGATAGGATGACCGAGTAAAAGTACTTTTTGGAGGGTTTAGTAATTTTTGTTCGGTAGTACTTACTTGGGTTCATTGTGTGGTGGGAATTTGTGGATTTGAAAATGTATTTGCGGCTAGGGTTTAGTTCCATTAACCCCTGTTTTTCTTTATGTAGCTCCCTTAACTAAAAAGTTAACCAGCAAACAATTTGTGATTCATTTAAAGTTGGGTTACCTGCAAATTAATTGATTTGCATTCTGTGGAAGGCAGGTTCTTAAAAATTACAAAAATTCTAATATCCCCAAGATCATCTAAAATTTAATCATCATATAAATGCTAAGTAAATTCAGTTTGAATTTTAGTTCACTTTTTTATTACAGAAAAAGTGGGAAAGGAATTGTTAAAAAATAAACGAAAAACAAGTAAAAACAGCGTTAAGTTCGGCCGGGCCGAACTTTATATACCCTCCACCATGAAATGCATTCCACAGAGGCTGTCGACTTTCGTAGAAGTGCAGTAATATTACAGGAAAATATAAATTTTTTAATATAGCCAAACCAAAACGAATACAAATATTGAAAAATTAATTTTATAAATAAATATAATAATTTAATTATTTCAAACCACGCAAACTTGCCTTATAAGGCAAGTCTACCAATACGTCAATTAAAAACAAATAAATATTCTTATATTTATGTTTTCAAAAAGCTTAAATACAATAAATATTGGTAGATAGTGGGTGCTACAGTTGGTTGTATTTCCATTTATATTTTAATTCCAAAAGTACAAATTTTGAAAATCCATTATCAGACGTGCATAGTGCAATATAACCTAACTTCATGATCCAACCAATTTTTGCCGTAAAAGAAAAAGTATGAATTTGGAAAAAAGAAACTTTTTATTTTGTGTGTCTATGCAGTCAGAGGAATGTATACACCGAATTCCATGATTCCAGCTGCGCCCATTTGATTGGTACCATTTTTACCCCCTTGACGTTTCTACGCAATTAGAATTTCATCATTCTAGCTATAGTCGTTTAGTTGGTACTATTTTTATCCCTCTGTACCATTGTATACCTTGAAAGTACGAATTTCGAAAAATTCGTCTATTTTCCGTGTCTACGCAGTCAGAGGAATTTTCATTATTACAGGTGTATCCGTTTGGTTGGTACCATTTTTATCCCTCCGTACCCATTATATCCCTTGAAAGTACGAATTTGGGGAAAAAAACCTTTTATTTTTCATGTTTACGTA
Organism: Polietes domitor; assembly: GCA_947397865.1. Taxonomy (NCBI): domain Eukaryota; kingdom Metazoa; phylum Arthropoda; class Insecta; order Diptera; family Muscidae; genus Polietes; species Polietes domitor. The sequence continues at coordinate 144,269,353 of OX377622.1, forward strand.
GTCAAAGAAATGTATACTCCGAATTTCATGACTCTAGCAGCGGTCATTTGGTTGGTACTATTTGTATCCCCTTTTTTCCATTTTAGCCCCAAAAAGTACGAATTTCGAAAAATTCGTCTATTTTCCGTGTCTACACAGTCAGAGGAATGTATACTCCGAATTTCATGACTCTAGCTGCGGTCATTTGATTGATACTATTTTTATCCCTTTTTTCATTTTAACCCCAAAAAGTACGAATTTTGAAAAATTCGTGTATTTTACTTGTCTACGCAATCAGAGGAATGTATACACCGAATTTCATTATTCTAGGTACAGCCGTTAGGTTGGTACCATTTTTATCCCTTTATTCCCATTTTACCCCTTAAAAGTACGAATTTGGAAAACATACTTTTATATTATGTATCTACTCAATTAGAGGAATGTACACACCGAATTTCGTGTTTCTAGCTGTTGTCGTTTAATAAGTACCATTTTTATCCCTTTTTGCCACATTTCACCCCCTACAAATAAGAATCACTTTATGGTGCACGTTTTTGCTGTAAGGGGAATGCGCATACCAAATATCAAGCAAATATAAACAGACATTTTCAAAAAGCATGCTTAAATAAGCTAAAATATTAGGGATTATTATGGGTATTTTTAGTCCTTGTGAGGGAAAAAATTTTCCCTTTGGGCCGATTTCGCCCCGTTTCAATCCCAACCGATCTACGACTATAAGACGCATTTGTAGAAAATTTGAACGTTCTAGCTCCTTTCGTTTAGATGCTAACGTGCTTTCAACAGACGGACAGACGGACATGTCTTCTTAGAATTTTATGACGATCAAGAATATATATACTTTATAGGGTCTCAGGTAGATATTTCAAGGTGTTACAAACGGAATGACAAAGTTAGTATACCCCCATCCTGGAGGGTATAAAAATAATTTTATAAATATATATAAAATTTTAATTATTTGATTTGAACTGGGATATTGTCCTGGATCAAGATCATTTTGCATCTATATTTAATAGAACGCGAATTTATTTACAAATGACATGGTGACATTTTTTACATGGCTGCAGACTATCACTATCACGATTTCCACCCTGTCAAAAGTCTTTTCAAGTGGCTTCGCAGCGACTTTTCAACATCAAACCCGGCCTCTACAAGGAGATGATTCTCACAAACGAACGAGAGGCACAACTCAACTTGCTGGGTAACTATACCTGCATATACGCATACTTACATCTGCAACTCAATGAGATGCTTGTAAGATGGCATGTGTACTTTATTATTTGGTGCGATTTTTTTGAACGCAAATTCGGCAAGTGAGTTGTGCTTCTCGTTCGTTTGTGTGTCTTGTCCAGAAAACAAAAACTCAGTTTCAATTTAACTTGAAATTATCTCAATTAAAAATAAGCAAGAAAAGGCTACAGTGAGGCGTTGCAGACTACCACTCCCTGCGCCTACACCATATTCGTATGTTAAAGAAAAACCAATGTAACTTCCACACGGATTTTCGGAATCAGCTAGTAGCTCCAGTACCTCCCGTACCTCCCACACAAATCACCCAAAACTGCGTGAAATTAAAGCTATTATAACTTTTATACAGATGATCGGAATACTGTGAAATTTAATATTTGACAATGCTTTTATAGAAGTTACATTCGCATGGAATATGGGCGATATTGCCACACCCCTTCTGGCACCTCCCACACAAAGTGACATAAATATTTTATTATTTAATTATACCCTCCACCTCCAGGATATTCACTTTGTCATTCCGTTTGTAACACCTTAAAATATTCGCCTGAGACCCCATAAAGTATATATATTCTGGGTCGTGGTAAAATTCTAAGACGATATAGCCATGTCCGTCTGTCTGTCTGTTGAAAGCACGATAGCGGCCGAACGAAATGAGCTAGGAGGTTGAAATTTTTCTTAAATGTGTCTTATGGTTGCTGATCGGTTGGGATTGAAAGTGGGCGAAATCGGCCCAGAGGGAAAAAATTTTCCCTCACAAGGACTGAAAATACCCCTAATATTTAGAGTATTTCAGCATGTTTTTTGAACATATTAGCTTGTATTTACTGGATATTTGCTATGCGCATTCCCTTCATAGCAGAAAAGGGCAACATAGAGTGATTTTTATTTGTAGGGGGCGAAATGGGACAAAAAGGTATAAAAATGGTACCTATCAAACGACAACAGATAGAAACACGAAATTTGGTGTGTACATTCCTCTAAAAGAGTAGATACATAATATAAAAGTATTTTTTCTAAATTCGTACTTTTAAGGGGTTAAATGGGGATAGAGGGATAAAAATAGTACCAACCAAACGGCTGCACCTAGAATAATGAAATGCGTATATATATTCATCTGATTGCGTAGACACATAAAATAAAAGAATTTTTCGAAATTCGTACTTTTTGGGGTTAAAATGGAAAAAGGGGATAAAAATAGTACCAACCAAATGACCGCAGTTAGAGTCATGAAATTCGGAGTATACATTTCTCTGACTGCATAGATACGAAAAATAAAAGTTTTTCCAAATTCGTACTTTCAAGGGATTCAAGGGCAGCAGAGGGATAAAAATGGTACCAACTAAAAGGCTACAGCTAGAATGATGAAATTCGGTGTATACATCCCTCTAATTGTATAGAAACGCTAAATAAATAGATTTTCGAAAGTCGCGAAAAATGGGATAAAAATGGTACCAACAAAATAGCCGCAGATAGAATTATGGAATTCGGTGTATTCCTCTGACTGCATAGCCATTTTTTTCCAAATTCGTACTTTATTTTGTTGTTTTTACGACAAAAATGGTATAACCATGAAGTTGTCTTATACTGCTTGCGTGAGAGATAAGGTATTTTCAAAATTTATACTTTTGAAATTAAAATAGGATGGAAATACAACCAACCAAACGACTGTAGCTGAAAGTACACTCTCTGTCCCCCAATATTTAGGGTATTTATGATTGCTGCCTTATATTTACTTTATGAATTGTATTATTATTTCCATTATATAAATACATAGTATACTAATATTGTTAGCCTTGGCTTATTAATTAAATTTCTTATTTTCATACAGTTAAAATTTGTTGCTGACATTCCTCTTGTAGCTTGGAAGCACCACAAAGAAAATAAAAGTTTTAGCGGGCGAAATTGGACAAAAAGGGATAAAATATGGTACCAATGATACGACAACAGCTAGAATCATGAAATTCGGTGTGTACATCTCGATAATTGCATAGACACGTAAAATAGAGGGATTTTTAGAAATTCGTACTTTTAAGGAATATAATTAAAAAAGAGGGATACAAATGGGACATAAAAATATCACAATTTTCGTAATATGGTACTGTACTTCTAACGTGGAAATCCTTTAATCTGCTGGTAATACTGTGGAATGCACTCCGTGGTGGAGGGCATATAAGATTCGGCCAGGCCGAACTTAACGCCTTCTTACTTGTTTTACAATAAAACCGACATAACATCCATACGGGTAGTCAAAATCATTTGCCATTTGATATTTGAACATTTTTCTATAATCACTTTAAACCTAAAATATATTTACGCTTTAGCCACGCCCCTTCTTGTACTTCCCACACATTTGTGTCTACCCTAGGTAACATCAAATCCTTCAACTTCTATTGTGGTGCATGGGATCCACTATGACTTGATATTTGATCATGTTTTTACAATTGTTTTATAAATGTGGAAACTGCAACCATGTGCTACGATCCTTGTACCTACCACATAAATTAGCCTGCCCTACGTTAAATTTAATTCCTTATAACTTCCGTATAAATGTTCTCTGAGAGTAAGGGTATATATAAGTCGGTTTAGCCGACTGAAGCTTACTTGTTTAAATAAATTTTGATGTCAAATGAAAGATGGCTATTGAAATAACACATTTTCATATTTAAAAAAATATATTTTCTAATAAAGGTTTTACAGTGGTTCCAACTTCGAAATTCTAGGGAATTTCAAGAAATCGTGTGTCATTTTAATAAATATACGGCACAGAGCTCTTGAGAAACAATTACTTCATGACTTCGAAAATTGATATTAAAGATCTAATCAACTAATTCAATCTTTTCGACACATATGGCTTCAGAGCCGTGACGTGTCTGCGTGTCCATTCTCAAATCTCAAATGTTCTCCGATCTCGATGAATTATAGCTCTGTATTTTATGACTTCGAAAATTGATATTAATGATCTTATCAACTATCTCAATCTTTCCGACACATATGGCTTCAGAGCCGTGACGTGTATGTCTCTCCATTTGCTGTCAATCTAAAGCTCATTCTTACGTGCAAATTTAAAATGTTGTCCGATCTCGATTAATTATAGCTCTGATTTTTTATGAAGCTTCCAAACAAGTGCAGTTCCATTTTGATTTTGTTTTCTTGCCGCGTTCTAGAGGCCACATATTTTTCTACCTGAAGATGAATACGATGATCGAAATACCCCCTGGCGCCTCCATCATAAAGTGATAAATATTCACACGTCACAAGTAGCGTGAACGAAGGCTGTTTAAATATATTTGTCATCCTTAATTAAGATTTTAATTATGCAAAATGTACACATTAACACGTGCTGCTGCTGTTGTTGTTGTTTCAGATAAAAATCCTTTCATTTTCCCACCTACAAGGATTGTCTGTGTGGGTATGCACACGTATAATTCCTCCAACCAACCGGCAGTAAATAAATAAATATGAACGTGTATATCAAGCGGCAGACAGATAAATCTACAGCTCCATCTAAATGTGTAGACATGTGTGGGTACAGACACACACACACACATGTATGTATATGTACTAAGGTTTCATTAAAAGTCGAGTTAAGCTGAGCGCTGAGTTTAGTTGAGCTGTGCATTTCTAATTGAGTTTAATTATGTTGTAATACAAATTAACCGCAGGATTAGAGGTTGAACAAAAGGCGCACACTTCCACACCCCCCCACACACACACACACATAGACAGAAGACAGGCAAATATACACTCACACAGTATCCACACACAACTACATTCATGTAATGCTATCTTTGGTATTATATACACACGTACATACATACATACGTACTTACTTGGATCGCATTTTGTTCCTTCCGTTAGCGCTGCCAATGTTAATACCTTTACTTGGGTATATCGCGATGTTTTGTTTTTGGAGGTGTGTATTAGGATGTCCCCTACGATTTTCTATTCTATTAATTTGCCGATTGTGGGGAAAAATTAAAAAAAATCAGTCTTTAATTAAATCACAAGTTAGCAACTTTTGAGGTTAACTTTGACCTATAAAATGTCACATTAATCATAAGTCCTTTGAATGCTTTTAGAGTATAAAATTTCTCTCTTTCTGCGGCACACACTATTATCTATACTTATCCAAGTGTATGTATGTTTAGGTATTTGGTATTTTTCTGGTCTCAACCACACAAAGCCTTTGCATAGTAATGAGCTAATTAATGATACAAATTTACCACAACGTTACATTTTATTAATATAATTTATGTTGTTGCTCTTGTTGTTGTTGTTGTTGCTGTTGGGTTTTTTTTCTGGTTCATCTTTTGGAAAATGTGTTGAACCTTAATAAATATAATCATAACTGAAAGTCCTTCAACGCCCGAGTTCAAACACACTCGAAGAATATTTGCAGGCAACTGGGGGAATTTAAGTAAAAGAAAAGAGTTGAAAAGTCAAACGAAAGTGTTTGTACACCCTTCGCAATTTTATACCCTCCACCTCCTTTGTCATTCCATTTGTAACACCTTGAAATATCTACCTGCGACTCTATAAAGTATATATATTCTGGATCGTCATAAAATTCTATGATGGTCCAGTCATGCCCGTCCGTCCGTCTGTCGAAAGCACGCTAGCATCTAAACGAAAGGAGCTAGGACGTCCAAATTTTGCATGAATACGTCTTATAGTTGTAGATCAGTTGGGATTGCAAATGGGCAAAATCAATCCACAGGGAAAAAATTTTCCATCGCAAGGACTGAAAATTCCCATAATATTTTATGTTTGTTTTTTTGAATGTTTCTGCTTATATTTGTATGATATTTGGTATGTGCCCCTTATAGCAAAAACGTGCACAATAAGGTGAGTTTTTTTTTTGTAGAGGGTGAAATAGGGCAAAAAAGGACAAAAACGACAACAGCTAGAAACACGAAATTTACATTGAGTTGATACATAATGTAAATATATATATATATATATTTTTAATTCGTACTTAAAATGGGAATAAAGGGATAAAAATGGTACCAACCAAACGGGTGCACCGAAAACAAGACAGGTAAAATAAAGGAATTTTTCGTAGCTAGAGTCATGAAATTCGGAGCATACATTCCTCTGATACAATGGGAACAGGGAGATAAAAATGGTACCAACTAAACGGCTAATTGTGTAGACACGTAAAATGAAGAGATTTTAGAAAGTCGTACTTTTAAGGCCAAATGGCCCTAGCTAGAATCATGGAATTAAATTAGGATGAAAATACAACTAACCAAACTGCTGCTGTAGCTGAAAATGCACCCACTATCTCCCTATATTTAGGGTATTTAAGTTTTTTTAAAGATTGCTGCCTTATATTTACTTTTTGTACTAACTTGAAGTATTATTTCAATATATATTGTACTAGAAGGGTACAAGAAGGATGTTACATTTGAACTTGGTATATATATGCTACAAATTTCATACTTTTATCTGAACACAAACTTTGAATGGGAGCTATATATAAACCTGAAACGATCTAACACATTTTTAGCATATGTTTTCTGAAATATAAGACGCTTTCCCAAATTTGATGAAAATCTGTTAAATATGTGGTTTTTAGAGCGGAAAGAGTCAAATCGGAGGAGACATTTGTATGGGAGCTATATATAAATCTGAACCCACTTTAGCCATAATTGTTTGTAGTTGAAATATGAGCTGGTTTGCCAAATTTTAAGCAAATCTGTTCAAATATGCTATTTCTAGAGCGGAAATAATAAATTCAGTAGCGAAATTTGTATTGGAGCGGTATATATATATATATATCTGAACCAATCTGGCCCATTTTTACCAGAGTTGTTTCTAGTTGAAATATAAGTAGTTTTGTCAAATTTGAAGAAAATCTGCTAAAATATGTGGTTTCTAGAACGGAAAGAGTCAAATCATAGGAGACATTTGTATGGGAGCTATATATATAAATCTGAACCGATCTGGCCTATTTTAACCAGAGCTATTTCTAGTTAAAACATATGACGTTTTGCTAACTTTGAAGAAAATCTGTTGAAATATGTGGTTTCTAGAGCGGAAAGAGTAAAATCGGAAGCAAAATTTGTATGGGAGCTATATTTAAATCTGAACCGATTTGCTTCAAATTAAATAGCGTTCGTCCTTATCCCATAAAACTTCGTTGTGCAAAGTTTAATTTAGTTCTAACAACAATTGCGACCTGGACTTTGATTACAAGAATAGATGGACAGACTGGTGGACGGACAGACAGACGGACATTGCTAAATCGACTCAAAAAGTGACTCTAAGTCGCTCGGTATAATAAACGATGGGTCTAACGTTTCAAACAGTTATATTGCCTATTTTCACCACCGGTTCAGCATGAACATACTGTGAAGAAGATCGGTCCAGTAGTTTAGGCTGATATAAATAGCAAACAAACACAGTTTCATTTATATATGTATTTATATAGATATAGATATTGGTAGCCTTGCCTTATAAGCGTGTTTTAAAGTAATAAAAATTTATATTTATTTATAAAATTATTTTTCAATATTTTTATTTATAATTTTCCTATACTGCTACTGCATTTGATCGACAGCCTTTGTGGAATGGTGGAGGGTATATAAAGTTCGATCGATGTTTGCAACTATAAGCTGAATTTTCTTTTTCGCTCTTTGGTTCGGTTGACCAAACATTTCTCCTCGAGTGTACTCTGTTGTGTGAACACACACACAATTTGTGTGTTTAGGACGGACGTGAGACTTCGTTGTTGGCAGTTGTTATTGCGCCGTAATGATATTTTCAAATATTTTCGACAACAACGATTATGACAGTGGAATTATGGAGAAAAAAAATGTTTCGAAATTAAAAATGACACGCAGCCAGCGAACAGAGTTAAGTTTAGCTTGGTGTGTTTTTGTTTTTTTGTCGTTACTCTTTCCACGTTTAACGCTACTCCTTTAAAAAATAAAACAGCAGCCAGCAGTGGCCCGAAAGGATGGCGAGTTGCTGGATTTGACTGGGAAAAACTCATTTTCATTTAAAATATGACATTTTTCATAAGCTTTGAATACTAATTTATGCTGCTTAAGCATTTTATGCAACAGACCAGGGGCAGTAGTAGCAGCAGCAGCAACGGCAACGCCAACAACATTAAATATGAGCAACATTCAGCTGCAAATTACAATTTTCATTTTTCTTGTCGTCTGGCTGCCTTTAGGTCCCACCAGCCCAGAAAAATCCTATCCTAGGACTGCAACTGTATGTCAACGTGAAGAGGCTGGCTGGCTGCTTGCAAGACGGAAATCTGAATGTTGAAACTGGCCATGAGATTAAATTCAGTTTTAAACGAAAGGCAAATTTTATTTAATTTTCCAAAGAGAAAATGAGATGAGAGAGCGGCCACCAAAAAGAAAAAAGCAGGCAGAAGAAGAAGCTGAAGCAATACTAAAAGAAACTGCCAACATCTGCAAAATCACAGATTTCTAATTATAGTTTGTCTAAGCGTGGCATTGGAACCAGAACCATGACATGACTTCTCTCCACCACCAAGCCAGAGAGTAGGGGAAGGGTGATAGTTTGGGGGTGTTCTTTTTTAAAGAGAATATAAATTGCACTTCATCATGGATTTATTGCAAGTTCCAGTTGCGGTTAGCACCAAACCAACATCCGTTGTCCTTTTGCACAGCTTCCGTTTTTCCAGTTTGTATATTTCTTTTTTTTCTTATTTTGAGGGAGATTTTGGCAAAGCATAACGCACTTACCTTGCGTGAGCCATTTTAGTAGTTGTTGTTGCGTGAGCTTCCGTTTCCCTTGTGAGGGTCAGTGCTGTTCGCTTGCATGTGAATAATGCAACGAACGCGGCAGGCTAGCCAGCCTGGTACGGTCTTTTGTATGTGGAGCCTGCAGAATACACGCACATACCTCCACACAGCTTGTTTGCAATCATGTTTCTGTCGCTGTTCACACGGTTACAATCGTGCAAATTAAGCAAAATTTAATAATAATAATCAACAACAGCAAAAAAACAGGTGCCAACACTAGCAAATTGTGTTGATGTTACTTTTAACGTACAATGACGGATTTACTAAGGCTTTGGAATAAGAAGGCCTTGCAAAAACTACAACTTACCTTCTTTGAGGCCAGGTTAATTCTTGTTAAAACTTAAACTATTCTTAATAAGGCCTCTATAAGAACAGCATTCCATTTAGCAAGTTTCAAACATAAACCTGAAAATAAAAATAAAAATAAAAATAAAAATAAAAATAAAAATAAAAATAAAAATAAAAATAAAAATAAAAATAAAAATAAAAATAAAAATAAAAATAAAAATAAAAATAAAAATAAAAATAAAAATAAAAATAAAAATAAAAATAAAAATAAAAATAAAAATAAAAATAAAAATAAAAATAAAAATAAAAATAAAAATAAAAATAAAAATAAAAATACAAATAAAAATAAAAATAAAAATAAAAATAAAAATAAAAATAAAAATAAAAATAAAAATAAAAATAAAAATAAAAATAAAAATAAAAATAAAAATAAAAATAAAAATAAAAATAAAAATAAAAATAAAAATAAAAATAAAAATAAAAATAAAAATAAAAATAAAAATAAAAATAAAAATAAAAATAAAAATAAAAATAAAAATAAAAATAAAAATAAAAATAAAAATAAAAATAAAAATAAAAATAAAAATAAAAATAAAAATAAAAATAAAAATAAAAATAAAAATAAAAATAAAAATAAAAATAAAAATAAAAATAAAAATAAAAATAAAAATAAAAATAAAAATAAAAATAAAAATAAAAATAAAAATAAAAATAAAAATAAAAATAAAAATAAAAATAAAAATAAAAATAAAAATAAAAATAAAAATAAAAATAAAAATAAAAATAAAAATAAAAATAAAAATAAAAATAAAAATAAAAATAAAAATAAAAATAAAAATAAAAATAAAAATAAAAATAAAAATAAAAATAAAAATAAAAATAAAAATAAAAATAAAAATAAAAATAAAAATAAAAATAAAAATAAAAATAAAAATAAAAATAAAAATAAAAATAAAAATAAAAATAAAAATAAAAATAAAAATAAAAATAAAAATAAAAATAAAAATAAAAATAAAAATAAAAATAAAAATAAAAATAAAAATAAAAATAAAAATAAAAATAAAAATAAAAATAAAAATAAAAATAAAAATAAAAATAAAAATAAAAATAAAAATAAAAATAAAAATAAAAATAAAAATAAAAATAAAAATAAAAATAAAAATAAAAATAAAAATAAAAATAAAAATAAAAATAAAAATAAAAATAAAAATAAAAATAAAAATAAAAATAAAAATAAAAATAAAAATAAAAATAAAAATAAAAATAAAAATAAAAATAAAAATAAAAATAAAAATAAAAATAAAAATAAAAATAAAAATAAAAATAAAAATAAAAATAAAAATAAAAATAAAAATAAAAATAAAAATAAAAATAAAAATAAAAATAAAAATAAAAATAAAAATAAAAATAAAAATAAAAATAAAAATAAAAATAAAAATAAAAATAAAAATAAAAATAAAAATAAAAATAAAAATAAAAATAAAAATAAAAATAAAAATAAAAATAAAAATAAAAATAAAAATAAAAATAAAAATAAAAATAAAAATAAAAATAAAAATAAAAATAAAAATAAAAATAAAAATAAAAATAAAAATAAAAATAAAAATAAAAATAAAAATAAAAATAAAAATAAAAATAAAAATAAAAATAAAAATAAAAATAAAAATAAAAATAAAAATAAAAATAAAAATAAAAATAAAAATAAAAATAAAAATAAAAATAAAAATAAAAATAAAAATAAAAATAAAAATAAAAATAAAAATAAAAATAAAAATAAAAATAAAAATAAAAATAAAAATAAAAATAAAAATAAAAATAAAAATAAAAATAAAAATAAAAATAAAAATAAAAATAAAAATAAAAATAAAAATAAAAATAAAAATAAAAATAAAAATAAAAATAAAAATAAAAATAAAAATAAAAATAAAAATAAAAATAAAAATAAAAATAAAAATAAAAATAAAAATAAAAATAAAAATAAAAATAAAAATAAAAATAAAAATAAAAATAAAAATAAAAATAAAAATAAAAATAAAAATAAAAATAAAAATAAAAATAAAAATAAAAATAAAAATAAAAATAAAAATAAAAATAAAAATAAAAATAAAAATAAAAATAAAAATAAAAATAAAAATAAAAATAAAAATAAAAATAAAAATAAAAATAAAAATAAAAATAAAAATAAAAATAAAAATAAAAATAAAAATAAAAATAAAAATAAAAATAAAAATAAAAATAAAAATAAAAATAAAAATAAAAATAAAAATAAAAATAAAAATAAAAATAAAAATAAAAATAAAAATAAAAATAAAAATAAAAATAAAAATAAAAATAAAAATAAAAATAAAAATAAAAATAAAAATAAAAATAAAAATAAAAATAAAAATAAAAATAAAAATAAAAATAAAAATAAAAATAAAAATAAAAATAAAAATAAAAATAAAAATAAAAATAAAAATAAAAATAAAAATAAAAATAAAAATAAAAATAAAAATAAAAATAAAAATGAATGTTATTATACCTTTAAAAGTCACCCTATATTTCTGTTAGTTATCTCTAATAAGGTTTGGTGAACATCGGGGTAAGTCTCGAGCTTTGCCCCTGAGGGCCTACCTTCTAACCCCTTGTTTACTCAGACGTATTCTTGTTGCAAAGTTCATGGTCCACATACGCCACCGTGGAAGCGCTCACTCTTGTTTTCTTCACATGTTTGGAGCTGTAGTTGTTGCTGCTCCATATTCCATCTAGTTTTCTGGTAGACTTATTTTTGCTTCCCTTTTCTTTCTGCGAAGAAAACACATTTAAAGATAAATGAAAGCAAACAACACCTGCTGTTGTTGTTGGAAGAAAGAGGCAATGGAACATTGGAACACTGAAGTTAATCATGAACCAGGTCATAAATTACCATTTGCATGCCCTACTTAGAATGTCCGTAGAACCATGAATCGAAATCTCGAAACAATACTCGATTGCGAAGATATTGAGTTACAGGGCAATCGGTGTGTCCTGACAAAGCTATTTATAAATTATCCCCGATTGGCAACCCTTAAACTCCCAAATCTTAGTCAGGATATATTTGTCAAAACTCTCAATGTACCCCCATTCTAAATGAAATTTAAAAATCTAGTAACTCTTGGAATCAGTTGCAATTGACGCTGTAAAGGACGCTGAAAGAACTCCCTAGCCCTTGCCCTCGCTGGCAAATCATGTAAAGCTAATCTGTCCATTGGAGAACTAAGAAGAATATATACAGAGATAAACTGAAAATCCGGGCATTCTCCAAAAAGAAACAAACAAAAAACCGCATGGACACGTTTAAAATCTGGCCTACCACCACCATCGAATACAAGTTGTGGGCGCTGTTGTTATTTCGTTGTTGTGCCCATTGTTCTTTCTCTCATTGCGGTTGTTGCAAGTGCATGTTGAACATGCACTTTTCCAAAAACACAAACAACAACAACAAAAAACGATTTCCTCAGTTAGTAGTGCGGTGGCAGAAATAAAACCGAGATTTTCTAACATGGTTTTGCTTAAAGTTCAGACGGTACTTTTGTTTTCCAGGGATTCTATCGCTCTCTGTGTGGATGGTTGTTTGCCAGCATTGATGTTCTCTGAATGTGTGTGTGTGTGCGTGTGTGTGTTATGGTTGCATATCCGCTTTGTCATATCCTGTTACAAAATAAGCTAGCTGGGAGTAACAACTCTGACTTTATCTGTTCATGCCAATGGCTATTTATTGTGCAAAATGCAAAACCCAGGGAAAAAAGACTCTGACAACAACAACAGAAACAAACCGAACACAATAAAAAGATGCCGACTCCATCTCGCTCTAACTCGTTCTGTCGTATGGTCTCATACAGGCAGCTCGTATTTGCCGCGAGAATGTTCCTATGTCCATATATGTATGTGTGTATAGCTGTATAGTACCCTTACATGTGTGTGCGTGTACGAGTAGACAACGAGATTTTGGTATAAACTTAATTGCTCACTTGAATTCGTATTTCCGGTTTTAGCATAAATTTTTTTGTAACTTTTGTCTATTCTCTGTATGTGTTTGTGTGCGAGTGCATGTTTTATGGTTTGCCTTCGATATGCGTTCAAGGCACACGCATACATACACCACACAGTACAGTGCCAACAAATTATGACCAAATTATTATAATTTTTCTAATATGCGAAATAGTTAAGTTAAGGGAGTTACATTGAAGACATGTATCCATCTGAGGAAATTTCCATTGTTGGATGTATCATTGTTTATATGAGTCACTCCATGCCGAGGACAATGATCGTAGTACTCGATAGCTTGGATTGTTTTGAATGTTGGTGTTTTTATTCTTCTCAAAAATATTTTATACCTATTTTTGGAAAAAAAATAAAAATGTTTTTCACGAGTTATACGATCAATTTAATAATGAGAAAATAATTTTTTTTTTTTAAAAGGTGACTCCAGAAATTCTTGACCGATTTTAATGTAATATACCTTATTTTGAAGGCAATTGCAATTACTTTTAAAATATTGAAGTGGAAAGGTATAGCCGCGTTATATTTGTTTAAGTTTTTACAATTTTATTTCTTTTATTTTGATTTTCGAAAAGATTACATTAATCGATTTTTTTTAAATTTGAAAGTAGTGTTCTTAGTTGTATTTTTATACGACTGTGTGAGTTTGCAAGTGGTGAAATGATCGGTTCCATTTTTTTTAAATTTTTTTATTTTGCTTTTGCAAAATTTCACTGAAAAAAGTTCAGAATGATAATTTTTTCAGTAGTTTATTAACACAAGTTTTAAAAGCAATGAAAAATCCAATAAAAATATTTCTAAATGTCAACCACTCCAGGGAAAGGAAAATTCCAACAAAATTATATTTTTAATGCAAAAGAATGCTTCAAGAGCTGCTATGTTCCTTGATCTAAACGAAATTCTAATACAAGTATGAGCTATTCAACTATTTTAAATTTTATTAACTAGAAATAAATCAACAGCCATTCTTTCCCATGGTATCGCAGAACAGAGATTTTTGATTGAAGTATTCAAACAATCACTCCAATAAAGTGTTTTCTAAATAATTTTGCGAATATCGTGGACAAAATATTGCTGTGGATGCATTTCGTAAATGTTCAATCTTTTAAAATCTGATTATTTTAGAATTTATTTTTTTGGCCTATATCTCGGAGGACATGTATGGTATTGGGATTTCGTTTAGTTCATGTAATACCATACCAATACCAATTCATTTTCAAACAGTGGTTTACCCGAAGGTTGTCCTTACTCAGTGTGTTTAATTTTCTCCAATGTAAAACTATAATCGATATTCAAATATTGGTACACTGGGGTCTCAGTTAATCATTACAAAAAGAAAATTCTGCTTATATTTACAAACGTCTATTTAATTTAAAAAAGGTAAAACAAAATGCAAAAGCCAAACCAAAAGTTATTCATGTTTGCTACATCAACAACAAACGTTTACAGCATACCATTAGGGGCAATATTTTTTTCTGGTATTCAAATATGTCTAAAAAAATTTACCTTTATTTTTATTTTACCAACAAAATAGTTCAATAGTAAATTTATTGTAAACCTAAAAGTTTGCATTGATTTGATCCAATATTTTGAACGATTTATTAATTAAGAAAAAACGATAAGCCATTATCCTCTGATTTTTCGCAAATGTTCAGCTGATATATTAAGCCTTAATTATTTATTAAGTTATAATAGCTGGTTACCATCGATTAAAAGATACAAGGAGTTTGGTCTGAGATTTCGAAATCGAAAAAAATAAAAAATAGTGGACTCAAATGAGGTAATGTATATTAGGCTGGGTTTCGGTCCGTACAAATTTCGTTGGCGTTTTTAATTTTTCATTTCCTCATCCAGATAGAAATTTTCAAACATTATTTTAAATTCTTATTCACACCCTATCACAACTGTATATGTGTCAAATAAAAGAGTAGAATATCTGTTAAAAATTTCATGCTAATATCTGTACTTGAAACTTGAAAATGTACTTGAAACTTGAAATGGTTGTCAATGTTAAACCAATACAGATAGAAGCATGACATTTAAATTATTTTTAATATATATTCTCCTCTTTAATTTGACACTTATACCGGTATCATAGGGTGTGAATAAGTATTTAAAATAATGTTTGAAAAACTGTATTCTTTGTAAATGAAATGAAAAACTAAAAACACCAATTAACACAATTTTACCTATAGTTACAGACGTATGTCATCCGGTTCAAGTGTACTATAGACTGTCGGGCGGAGCAAAAACTCCCAAATTTCATGCTCGACTTTATTGACTGAATTTTGCAAAAAACATTCCTATTAAGCATATTTTTAAAAGATTTTGTCAATATCGCGGCAAAATTTAGCTGTGGATGTATTTAAAGTTCATAAATGTGAAAGTAGTTGGAAATTTCATCATAATAGAGGTTATTTTATTCGGATGTATCTCGGAAACCATGTATCGTATTGAAATTTAGTTTAATTCGTAGAAAATAGGAGCTCTTAAGGTGTTCTTTAACATTTAAAAAAATCTAATTACATTTTTGCTTTCCTTTTGAGACAGTGGTTTACCTGAAGGCTGCATTTATTTAGTATTGTTAATTTTCTACGGTATAAAACTATATTCGCTAGGTCCACCGATGCTTCGGCATTTACAAATATTGTTAAACTATTGTCTTATTTATTCATGTTAAAAAGAATATTCTGCTTACAGCTGCCAGCATCGATTTAATTACTGAAATGGCAAAACCTTATAAGCCATAAATGAAGCAATACTTTTTTCGTTGCTCTCTGTTAATGTATTTTGAAAATTTATTTAAGGCATACTTTAGGGATGTAAGGCTTTATGGCTTGCGAGCGCATGTAAATATTGGGCCGATATATTAAACTTATGTTATTTATGAAGTTATTATAGTCGTTTGTCATGGATTAAAAATAACAAAATAATTTTTATCAATTATTTCGAAAATCGTAAAAAAACTAACATTTCTATTAGAGCCTTGGGCGTGGCACTGACAATTTTCATTTAATTGTGGACTCAAATGAAATCACTTTTAATGATTTGTATTAACATATATATTAAAATAAGGAATTTATGACGCTTTTTCATTTTAACTTACATGGTAGGTAGGCGTGGTTGTGGGCGAATTTAAACAACATTTTTTCTTATCTAATTTGACGTTATAAGGAATGTGTGCGAAATTTCAAGGTCCTAGCTCTATTCCTTCTAATTTTTGCCGCAGCTTGTATTCCACCATGCGGTGTTACAATTCAAATTATTAGGATCACATATTTTATTATCACTTTTTTTACAAGAAAATGTTTAAAAATAACAAAATTGTTTGTAATTTGTAATCACTCTACTGTATATTTACATTTGAATGCGTGGCTTTCCTTGCCCACATTTTGCCTAATGAAATAAAAATTCCGTAAAGCCAACAAGCCAAAACTAAAGGATGTAAAATTGCTGCTGTATCTTTTAATTCTCGGAGTGCGTCCTTTAGCGCGCGCTTTCTAACAAACAAATGCACGTTTTTGTGGTGGACCAACGAAAACAAAAACAAGCAGCCAAACAACGACATCAAATGAACACAACAGCCGTTTCCGTTCAAAAACAAACAAACTTCCCAACAAAACCAAAAAAGAAAAAACAAAATCTAACCAATTGCAAAGTGCATTATGTGCACCTTGCAACGCTTTCGTCTAATCCACCTTATTGAAGGCCAGAATAATAGGACGACTACAAGTGCAACGTGTTCGCAACCTCCAACATTCGGCCACATTCTGGCAAACGGAATTTAATCAAGCACGCCATCCTGAGGAATGTCGGAATGCCTTCTTTGGCTGTTTTATGCACTATCGCATCAAAAACCCGTTTGCCAGCGCCATGGGGATGCATATCAACCTGTTCCCCATAACAAATACACAGCCAGGCACATATACTCCTGTCATCCGCATGGACAGAACGGGACACCACCTCAATAACCATTAATTTACCAAAACCCGAACAGAACAGACAGAACTGAGCAGCCGGGCTGAATGCCACATATGGATAAATGTGGCTGGCAGGACAGCAGCAAACATTTTTCAGCGGCACGAGTGCATATGTATGTGTATGGATCTCGAACAATGGACTTCGTCGCTATTTCATTAAATTGTAACCTCTCACTCAATGTTAATGACAAAAAATATGCCTGCCCGTAGTTCGTTCCACTTCACCATCGACCACATTATTAGACCGCAGGCCTCTAAAATTGTGTAGTTAATACACACAAACATTTGGAGCATGAGCGAGAATTCGGTTCAGTTTTGTTTAAAGCAGAGCTGTCACCAAGAATGTTGGCTATGAAGAATAAACTTTGAATCTCATATTGTTTTGAAATCATGCAAAATATCGAATTTTTGAAATAAAATTTTTTTTACAGCAAATTTTCTGCTATTATAGCAATTTTTCTGTCATAACAACAGATTTCTTGCAGTTATGTTTCAGCTGTCAAACGCTAAAGAGTTTAGAGTCTGCCAAAAATTGCTGGTGTTAATTAAAATATAAAAATGAAATACAGAATAAGCGTCCTGAATTTAAATGCCTTTCAGGCAATTAGTTCTCAGACTACGCGTATGTTTAGACGCGAGAGCGAATTCCTTATAGTTAGCTTAGTCCTTTATCATTTTCAATCTTCTATTTCCTAGATCCAAACTCAATTTATTCCCAAAAAATATATATTCACATATACAAAGCTAGATAATTTTCTTTTTTAACTTTCAAATTGTAAACACGCGACGGCATCACCTGAATGGCGGCCGTTGTCCCACCATGATCATGATAGAAGTCACAGTAGCGTACGGGCTTATAGTCGGCGAATTCTCGACGCAATCTCAAACGCTGCATCTCCGTAGCAGTGCAACTCTTCAAATCACTCTCCAGCCTATGCATACAGGGCCGGCACAGGTCCATGTCCGTATTGAAATCATGCCAATAATCTCCAATGGGTGTCCGTTCGCACTTGCAACACTTGGCCATGTTCAGAGATGTACAAATCACCCTGACGGCCGGTTTAATTTTGCGTTTACTACCGAAGGCTGTGGAAAGTTGTAGCTGAGGACGTGCCAAGTGATGGGGATAGGTGGGAGGACTGTAATGAATGAAAATGGTTTTGAAGAACAAAATGAAAAAGTTCAGGATTTATATGAACTTACGCTGGTGTCAAAAATTGTTCTTTATCCTTACGCGCTGCGCCCACATTAAACGGTTTGTGGGCCTTGCGAAAAGGCTTCTTGGGGACTACATCGTAACTGCCAACACAGGGGAAATTAGAGTTGGGAGGCGGTGGCAAACGTGGTGTTTTATTGGCCAATGCCGAAAAGCCTAATTTGGAGGGCCACTTTACAAGGGAAAACAGAAGTTTAAGTTAATGAAGTAATTAAAAAAATATTAACAATTTAATTAAATACATTAATTAATTAATAAATGTAGTAGTTAAATCAATTAAAATTTAATTAATTTTGAAACTACAACGAAGTTTAGATAATATATTCATTCATTCAATTAATATTTTAATTAAATTCTACAAAAATGTTTTACAAATAATAAATTAATAAAATAATAAATATATATTAATAAAATAATTAATTAATATTAAAATATATTAATTAATTAATATAAAAAATATGTTAATTAATTAATATAAAAATATGTTAATTAATTAATATAAAAATACTAATTAATTAATATAAAAATATATTAATTAATTGCAATAAAAATGTATAAATTATTTCAATTTGTGCAATTAGTTTTTAATTAAATACAAGAAAAATGTGTTACAAATAATATTTTAATTAAATAATATAAAAAATTAATTAATTAATATAATTCATTCAATTAATATTTTAATTAAATTCTACAAAAATGTTTTACAAATAATATATTAATAAAATAATAAATATATATTAATTAAATAATTAATTAATATTAAAATATATTAATTAATTAATATAAAAAATATGTTAATGTTTGTTTGTCCGTCGTCCGTTGCACATGCGTTTATCTGTCGTCCGTGTTGTGTGTCGTCAAAGTTTTTTTTTTTTGTTTGTCTTAATAAATTATTCTAAACTAAATAGTGTCAAAATAAAATTATATAAAATCACATAAAAATATTACAAATAAATAACATATAATAGAAACAATTACAAGATTCAACTCGCAAAACAATAATAAGAAAAGGAAAAACAATAACAAATCACAAACAACCAAAAACCGCGCCGTGCTCCAAATAATAATAGTCAACCAATCAATAACAACAACAAAAACATACCTGCATGCAAAAATAACAAAACGAACAAACGAAAGCTGCGACGCGTACCAAAACAAAACAACAACAACGGCATCATTGTCATCAGCGGGAGCAGCAAATGATGACTAAAACAACTACAGTAGCCGTACTTCACTGACCGCACAAACGGGTTCTATGTTCCCTTCTTGGCGTGTTCGTTGCTCCCCTCCCCTTCCTCTTCCATTCCCTTTCGTGTGATTGAATTTTCGATCTTCTCTTCTTGTCGTTGTTCGCCCTATGCCTTAGGCATAACACTAGGCATTGGGTGAGAACAGCAACGGTAAGGAGGGAGATGTGATAATTCTGGTTACATGTTTTGACTCAGTTTTTTTACTTCTTTAAATCCTAATGGTTGGCAAGTTTAAAATACAATTTGCCAACATACGAGGGCTTAGATCGAATTTTTTTGCCGTGTATGCTCACGCACATTTCCATCGGCCCGATGTTCTTGCTCTTTGTGAGACCCAGGTGTGTGAGGATTCTGATCCACAGGATTTTCACATTCCTGGGTATCACACCCTATCTCTTTTTATCCCCCACAGAGGTCTTGTGGTATATGTACGTAAAAATATAGTGTTTCAGAGCCAGCATAACTTAAGCTCAGAAAATCCAGAATTTAACTCCCTTTGGGTTAAATTCAAGATTGGAACACACGTACTACATTTCGGATTTGTGTATAGAAGTCCAAACGCGGAAAGGGAGGTATCCCTAAATGGCTTTGACGCCCTTTCCGATTCAATTACAAAAATTTTAGAGGATTGTCCTGGCAGTGAAATTGTGGTTGCTGGCGATTTCAATGTCCACAATTCCTCTTGGCTTGCTCATTCGAGTAAATCAACACTGGAGGGTCAATACGCCGAGCTTTTTGCCGCGCATAATGATTTGACGCAACTAGTGAATGAACCGACTCACATTCCGTGTGTCCAAGGGCAACACTCAAATATTCTTGATCTTTTCTTAACATCACACCCTGAAAAGTATGAAGTTAACGTTTTAGCACGGATCACTGTATTGTTTCAGCATCCTTTTCATATTCCGCTCTTCGTGTCGCTTCGACCCCAGCCCCAAAGCGGACAATATATATATATGAAAAGGCACGTTGGGCCGAGCTCAACTACTTTTTCCAGCATTTCAATTGGAAACTTTGCTTTCTAAATGGCGATATAGATGCTGCGGCTGAAATGATTGAAAATATTATCTTGATTGGAATGAAGTCATTTATTCCAATTAAAGTTATTTCGGATAAACCATCTAATAAAAGTTGGTTTAACCAGACATGCAAGGCTGCTGTCAGATCCAAAGAGGAAGCATTCAGGAAATGGCGTTTAAATAAAAATGCCACAACTGATCTGCTACGCAAACAGACAAGAACCATGTGTGCCAAGGTACTTAGACGTGAAAAGTTTCTGTACGAACAACGTCTTCGTGCCAAAGTTCTTTCTTCTCCCAGGGGAAGTAAGAGCTTTTGGTCATTTGTAAGAAGAGTAAAGGATAACTCCTCATCAATCCCAACTCTTGTTAAAGATGACCAGATATTCACTAACCCGGTTGCCAAAGCTAACCTATTGGCTGAAATGTTTGCAAGGAATTCATCCTTGCCGGAAAGCAATCAACCACTCCCCGTGATCGAAAATGTATCTAGTTCCATGCCTCAGATTTTTTTTCGAACACGTGGAGTTAAAAGGGTTCTCGCAAATCTCGACGTAAATAAATCCCCGGGCCCGGATGGCATTTCAGCACTTGTCCTATGTAAGTGCTCTTCGACGCTTGCCCGTCCACTTCGCAATCTTTTCAACCTTGCATACCGTGCAGGGGTTTTCCCAGCGCGTTGGAAGATTGCGAACATCCAGCCCATCCCTAAAAAAGGTGAGGCTAATAATCCTGCTAACTATCGACCGATCGCGATTTGCTCAGCGCTCTCGAAGGTTATGGAGAGTATGGTTAACCACCATCTTGTGAGGTATTTAGAAACTAATGACTTACTTAATGATCGACAGTATGGCTTCCGTAGGAATCGATCTACGGGAGACCTGATGACACTGCTATCCGAAAAGTGGAATCGATCTATTCACAAGCTTGGTGAGAGTAAGGTCGTTGCTCTAGATATCTCCAAGGCCTTTGATAGAGTTTGGCACGGCGCACTCATATCAAAGCTTATCGCTTTTGGTGTTGGTAGTGACTTCTCTCGATTTATATCGAGCTTCCTCAGAGATCGCACTATACGTGTTGTTGTAGATGGGTTCTCATCCGACGAGCATAGGTTAACCGCAGGTGTACCTCAGGGCTCTGTCCTTTCCCCCTCCCTTTTTCTTATTTTCATCGACGACCTCTTGGATCGGACATCGAATCCAATATACTCATTTGCCGATGACAGCAACCTCTGTCATTCATACTCATTCGATCATAGACCAACTCGTCAAGAAATTGAAGACAAAAGGCTATTGATGGATGAGTCACTCAGCCAGGATTTACTGGCCATTTCCGAATGGGGTCAAGTTAATAGAGTAGATTTTAATGCACTTAAGACCCAGTGCTCCTTGTTGTCTCACAAGCGATTCACTGATCCAACGGTGTCGTCGATTTTAATGAACGGTGTAGATATTGAGCAATCAGATACTCTTGATGTTCTAGGCATGAAAATTCAATCTGATGTTCGTTGGACAAAACATGTATTTGAAATGTCGAAAGAAGCATTCAAGTGTCTAGGCTTCTTAAACCGGTGTAAGAAATACTTCACTCCCCCTGATCTTCTCAATATCTACACTACTTACATCAGACCAAAGATGGAATACAACTCCCATATATGGTCGGGTGCTCCAGCTTCATCACTAGAGCTACTTGACCGTGTCCAGAGGAGGGCGATGGTGTTGATAGGTGATGGTAGGATATCCAATTCTATTGTCTCCCTTGAACATCGTCGTAATGTGGGTTGTGTGTCCTTGTTCTATCGTTACTTTCATGGGGTTTGTTCCTCCGATATTCGTGATCTTATACCGCCCGTGAGAACGTTCGGTAGAGATACGCGACTTTCCAGGAATTCTCATCCATTTGTTATAAATTTGACAACCGACCGCACCACACATTACAGAATGAATTCGTTCTTCGCCCGCACTATCCGTATGTGGAATCGACTTCCGGCAGATATCTTCCCAGCTAATTATGATGTTCAGAAGTTTAAAACAAAAGTCAACAAACACTACTCCCTCTTTCCTCCTTCCAATACCGTATTTTCCTTCCGCCAACGCAATGCGCTGCATTTATAGGGGACATCCCCTGAGTGTTGGTTCAGTGAAAAAAAAAAAAAAAAAAAAAAATTAATAATATAAAAATATGTTAATTAATTAATATAAAAAATATTAATTAATTAATATAAAAATATATTAATTAATCAATCTAAAAACATATTAATTCAATAATATGAAAATATATTAATTAATTGCAATAAAAATGTATAAATTATTTCAATTTGTGCAATTAGTTTTTAATTAAATTCAAGAAAAATGTGTTACAAATAATATTTTAATTAAATAATATAAAAAATAATTAATTAATATAAAAATACATAAAAATACACTAAAACCATATTAATTAATTGATATAAAATATATTAATTAATTAATATAAAAATGTTTTATTTCAATAAATTTTTTAATTAAATTCATCAAAAATATTTTACAAATAATATATTAATTAATTAATTAATATAAAAAAATGCTAATTTATTAATTAATTATATTAATTAATTAATATAAAAATACTTTAATAAATTTAATAAATTGTTCAATTAAAGCAATTGGTTTTTTAATTGAATTGAACAAAAAATCAATTCTTTCAATTAAATTAAAATATGTTTTACAAATAATATATTAATTAATAAAAATAAAAATATATGCTTTAATTAATAAAAAAATATTAAGTAATTCAATAAATTTTTTAAGTAAAACAACTAGTTTTTTAATTGAATTAAACAAATAATTAAAAAAAAATCAGTTAATTCAATAATTTTTTAATTATGAATTAAATAATATACAATTATTTTTTTAATTAAATTCAACAAAAATGTTTTACAAATAATATATTAATTATTTAATATAAAAATACTTTAATTAATTTAATTATTTTTTCAATTAAAATAACCAATTTTTAATTGAAATAAACAAAAAAGTCAATTCATTCAATTAATTTTTTAATTAAATTAACAAAATGTTTTACAAATAATATATTAATTAATAAAAATATATTAATTAACTCAATTAATTTTTTTAATTAAAGCAACTAGTTTTTTAATTGAATTAAACAAAAATGTAAAAAATCAGTTCATTCAATATTTTTTTTTAATTATTAATTAATTGATATAAAAATATATTAATAAAAACATTTAAAAATGTATTAATTAATTGATATAAAAATATATTAATTATCACAATTAATTTCTTAATTAAATTCAACAAAAATGTTATACAAATAATATATAAATTAATATATATATTAATTATTTTTTTAATTGAATTAAACAAAAAAAAAATTCATTCAATTAATTGTTTAATTAAATTAAAAAAAATGTTTTACAAATAATATATTAATTAATAAAAATAAAAATATGTTAATTATTTTTTTTAATTATAGCAAATAGTTTTTTAATTGAATTAAACAAAAATGTAAAAAATCAGTTCATTCAATAATTTTTTAATTACTACAATTAATTTTTCAATTAAAGTAACTAGTTTTTTAATTGAATTAAAAAAATCAATCCGTCATCCACAAATATTATATTAATTAATAAGAATAAAAATATATTAATTACCAATTAATTTTTTAATTAAAGCAACTAGTTTTTTAATTGAATTAAATAAAAATTACAAAAATTAGTTCATTCAATATTTTTTAATTATTAATAAATTATTATAAAAATGTAAATTAATGAATTCAATTATGTTTTCAATTGAATTAAATTCAACAAAAATGTTTTGAAAATTGTATACTTATTAATTAATATAAAAATATATTATTTAATTAATTAATAAATATAAAAATATATTAATTAATTCAATTAGTTTTTTAATTGAATTTAACAAAAATATAAAAAATCAGTTCATTCAATTATTTTTTAATTTAATTGAACAAAATGTTTAACAAATAATATATTAATTAATTAATATAAAAATATATTAATTAATTGATATAAAATTATATTAATATAATTAATTTTTCCTAAGACCAACTAATTTTTTAATTGAATTAAACGAAAAATGTTTTTTCTTTCTGTGTATGAAAGACTCTCTGAGATAATATTGTCATAGAATGGCTTACCCTCAATTGCAGATAGTCCCTTTCATCAACTCTGGCTGTTGGTCCAGGACTCAGGTACACATCGCCTTGATGTTGACGCATAAACGATGTTAAGCAGGGTCCTCTCAAGGGCAGAGTGACGCGATCCAGGCTGGAACCAAATGCCACACGTGGTATTTCAGGAGGATTGACAACATAAACAAATCCTGGAAAAGTAATTCAAATAAATTCAATGTTTAGAATAAATTGTAAGTTAAAGATCGGAAATTTTCTCGATTTTTTGTAATTTTTGCTCCGGAGAAAACATAAATAATTGCTTGAAAATAATTATATAATTATTAATTAAATGCTTAGAGTCCTGGAATAAAATTACAATTTTCGAAAATTTTCCGATTTTTTGCTATTAAACGGAGAAAACATAAGTAAATTCTTGAAAATAATTATACAATTGTTAATTAAATGCACAGAGTTCTTGAATAACATCGAAATGAAAGTTTCGAAAAAGTCCCGATTTTTTATTTTTTATATTTTTTTAAATAAATTCTTGAAAATAATTATATAATTATTAATTAAATGCACAGAGTCGAAACACAGGTCCAATATCATTAATGCAAGACATTTGTCTCCCCATGATCATTTTGTTTTTTTTAATGCAAAATGTTATACAAAAATCGTCACCATCCTTTCAAAAATGCGATCCATAATTCTGTTGAATACTTTCTAGACATTGTCTACTGGCTTCTTTGGCAGGATCTTTGACTGTCTTTGGGAAATTTCCCCTTCTGGAAATATTTACACCTATTTACACCTACTTCTTTGTTTAGCCCGGACTCTAATCAATTGGCTTTCTTTGCGCTGAGCTCGTAACCTTTCTCTCTCTTCTTGGGTTATTTTTTTCAAAAACATTTCACTCTACAGCCGAGGCTACACTGCTACACTCTAAACCTTATCGAGAACAACTAAATCGAACTGCGTGCTATCGTTGGCAAAAGGACATGGACACCCCCTCCATAAAACCGTCATCGATTTTCAACATCCCGAAGAAAACCAACAACAAGAATTCCTTTCATGTGCGCTTAGAATGTTTAGCAAATCTGTTTAAATGGGTGGGGAGGAGGCTTGCATGTTGTAGGGGGAGAGAGTCAGTTCTTTTTTTGTTCTGAATATGTTATAGGTTCCACTGGTATATCACGCACTAACAAGGATCAATCACAGTTTGACACGCATCCTTCAGTTTTAATAGGTCTTTGCCAATATTATTACTTTGTTTCTGTTTGATAGCAAATCAATGGCTTTGTTCAAGGCAACCCAGCAAACGTTTTTTGGTTGAAAATAAAAGGTGTACAACAAACTCTGTTAATTCGATTCGTGGGAGTTATTATCATAATGTTATGATAAGTCTTTTAGATATTTCCCAAGCACTGGTTAAAGCTCGGCTTGAGTCCTGTTAAGATGCGGGCACACCAACGCGTTTTTCTTGAACAACGGAAGTTGAGAAAAAAAAACGCTGCCCCGAAAATAAAAGCGTTGGTGTGCCCGAAGCTTCATATTTACTTGTTTTTTTTTATTCCACATAACTTCTATTTTAAATTAAAAATATCAATAAAAACTCTTTAATCCACAAAATAAAAAAAAATAAAGATTTGAATCCAAATAAAGATTATCTATTCTACTCCACGGGTACTTCATGATATATGTAGTACACGTGAACATACCTTCCATTCGATCTCGATTTGTTTTCCTTTTTAAAATCCTTGTCTTCCTTGGATCCTTGAGTGGGTGTCTTCAAAGCACGTTTAAATATTGTGAGATTTGTTAGCAAAATGGCAATATTTGTGTTATTTTGCGCTTTCTTCCTTTTTAATTGCTTTTCCCGCAGAAAATCAACTGAAAACAAACAAGAAATACAATTTCAAAATAGTTTTTTTGAAAACTTTCCCTGCGTTTGTCATACTTACAGGGAGGCAGTGCCATCAAGATTTTGAGGGGGGTTTGTCAATTCACACAAATGGTAACGAACATGTGAATTTATATCCGTTAAAATAAACGGGGAACGAAAATGAATGGAACAGAAAAAAAGAATGTTGCCAACCAAATTCGACATTAGTGCTCTTTTTCTTTGCGATAGCGAAAACGTTAATAAAAAGTTAATTTTTTACTCAAAATATTTTTTTCACATTGTCGCCAACTACAATATAAATATTTGTATCAAAACAATTTTCAAGAAAATTGTTTTATATTGACTTTTTTGGGACATAGCCTCGATAACCATAAATTTGTCTTACACTGGATAATTATTCAGGCTAATTTAATTTAATTTTAATATTTAAGAAATTGTGGGCCTTTGTCTGTTACCATTAAATAAGTGGCAATTTTGAAACTATAAAGTACCAAAAATAATGTAAAACGAAAAAACCGGGACTTTTTGTTCTTAAACAAGAGAAACGATTAATAACGATCTACATCGAGTTCAGCTGCATGCCGTCGTCAATGAGAATAATACCATTTTCATGCCCACGACTGACTATACGTCACAGACGGCGAAATGGAGTTACGCTAGATTTCACCTTGAGTGTGAAAAGACTAAAACGTCATTGTGCGCCTTGGGTATCTGCATCGCGAGTTTTCAATACTCACAATATTCGTTTTTCAAACAAAAACAAACTCAACATTTTCAGAGTTGTATTTTTAGGCAATTCAGAAATAAAAATACAACTCTAATCAAGGCAAGTGATATGCCAAGAACAAAACGCAACTCTGCAACTGAACTGAATTTTAAGGAATGCATTTAAGCCAGTCAGGCAGCCAGGCTTTGGTTTTTTAAAAGTACTGCCAAATTTAACATTAAAACATTGGACATGTTCAAAGACACGTGCGTTCCAGCTGTTTGAAATGTCAAATCATAGAACATTTTATGTACAACAGCTGAAGTCTCTGGGCTTTCGTTTTTGGAGTCCAATTCAATATAAAGGCTTAATATCGGCACGAATCTGTGCCTTCCTTTGTTTCAGTAGTCATTTTCACGTCACATTCGATTGAAAGCGAATTGTAATTCCCGAGTACGGCAAACTGTAGATGAAGCTCATTTCCATCTCGGTGGCTATGCCAATAAACAAAATTGCCGCATATGAGGTTCAGAGAACCCACATGTGATTATTGGTGTGTATTTTGGGATGTACTGAAAAATTGGGTTGATCGGATCTGATGATATTGTGTTGCATTATTAAATGACAAAGTTCAACCTTTCCAATGAAACCAGAAATTTGAAAAAATAATCAGTATTTTTTATGGCCGATTCTAATTTAAAATTGCAAATGGCCCACCCTATATTTCCTTCAAAGTTAGTAAGAAAAGAAAATTGTAATTCAAAATTCTTTAATTTTCATGACAAAAGCTGAAAAGATGGATTGCATGCATTTAGTGAATGCATGCGAAAATATCGATTTCAGCATAAGGTCGTTTTACAAATTTCATTCGAATTTGACATATGAAAATCGACTTGTGTCAAGTTCGGACATCCACATTTGACATTTTGTGTGTCAATCCTTTACAATTCCCTTACATATTGTAGTAGATTTTCAGGTATATTTCAGATTTCATTCGAATTTGACATATGAAAATCGAGCTATGTCAAGTTCGGACATCCACATTTGACATTTTGCCTGTCAATCAATTACAATTTCCTTACAAATTGTAGTAGATTTCAGGTATATTGACTAAATCCAGCTTTTTGTGGATTTTGTCGAGAAATCTATTACGATTTTTTCGAGGATTGTAGAAGATTTAATCACAAAATCCCGAATAAGTAAATAGTTTATATTGCATTCAGATATAAGCTGAAATGACATAAGGTCGATTTTCAATTGTCAGATCCCATACAAATTTGACATTTGAAAATCGAGCTTATTGCATTTAAACTAGATTTCGCATGCAGTGTGAGAAGGGTATAAAATAAAAAATACAAAATTCGTAAAATTTTTAAATTTAAAAATTTAATTAGTAATTTTTTTTATACTGCATTTGGAAAGAGATTATCGATTGTCACATTTTTTATAGTTTTTTTTGAGGAATTGAAAGTGTGAAAGGCATTTCATTTGCCAAAAATTCAATGATCGATTCGAATTTTGTTTTGAATGTTTGAAATTTGTTTTGAAATCAATAACAGGACAGAAACATTCACTGAAATATTTCTCCCTGTTTTATTGTGAAATCGAATAATGGCAGAATAGTGAGTTTTGTCAACAAATTGTAAAAAAAATATGAAATCGTCAATTGTTATCGAAATCATTGCAAACCTATATTAGGACCGTTTTTCTCAAAGACTGGATAACTAAGATGCGATATCATAAACCTAAATAAAAAATTAAAATTTCACTCAAAATATTTTTTTTAATTGTCACCAACAGCAATATCAATCAAGGTGCGTGTGAAATCAAATTTCAAAAAATAATTTTATGTTAAAAATTTTGGACTTAGCCTGGATAATTTTCCAGTGTAAGACAAATTTATGGTTATAGAGGCTAAATTCAAAAATGTCAATACAAAATAATAACAAAGATAACAAACTGCGATAACAAAAACGTTAATAAACGTTTAATTTTTTGTTCAAAATAAAAAAATATTTTTTTACATTGTCGCCAACTGCATTATAAATATTTGTAACAAAATACATTTTCAAAAAAAAAATATATTTTGTTTTGATTTTTTTTGACATAGCCTCGATTACCATAATTTTTTTTTTTTTATTTTGAGTGAAATTTTAACATTTTATTTATATGTTTGTTATCGCAGCTTAGTTATGCAGTGTTAATGTCCTAATTTTGATGGAAATGGAAATATTTTCCGTGCAGAAAATATGATAGAATTTTTGACTTTTGATGGCGGAATGTATGAAATTATTTAACAACACAACATGGTCCCAGGAGGACCTGAATACCGAATTTTAATGTGAATTTGAATATGGATACTTTTGTCATCTGAATATTTTTTCTATTTTTTTTAAAGGTTACACTCAGAAAAAAGTGTTTCCTAAATTTGAGTAAAATCCATACTCGTGTTTAGTTCGACTTTTTTACTCCGATTTAGTAAAAATGTCCTAAAGAGTAGGAAAATTAACTAAGAATGACAAACTTTTCCTAATTTTAATGACTTTGACAATTTTTCATATACTTGGAGAGAGGTAGCAATATTCTTTAAAAAAGTTTCTTCGAATTAAGTAAAAATGTCCTACAAATGGGTAAATTCTTACTAAATAATCTATCTTACTAAATAATAAAAATAATCATAACTTCTAGGACGGAAAATATTGGAGAAAATTTTGTATGAAAAAAATAAATAAATAAAAATATTCGTAGAAGTGAGTTAAATCGTTCCCTCTAGAGCATACGCTCCTGCTGTAATCTTAGATAAAATTGCAGAACAGGAAGAACAAACAACAACTTACATTAACACAAACTTTTCCTTTTTTTCTTCTTCTTCTTCAGTCACACAGTGAAAACATGCAACAATTTGTTGTTGCAAGCATTTTTATTAAAACAATGTTTGCATTTAGTTTATTTATTTAGTGAACAGCAACAGCAGCAGCGGCAGCAGTAGCAACAGTGTGATTGTGTGTACATACGAGTGCCTGTGCATCCATATGCCACTATGTCTTCAGCACACACATACAAACACACACACCACTGCACACATTTCTCACACAGCCACAAGCAGGAAGGAGTACAAAAAGGCGTCCTTTCTTTTTTGTTGTTGTTTTTGATTTTTTTCTTTGAGGCATTTGCCGCCTCGCCTCATTGTGTAGCAGAAAGAAAACATTTAACCAAAAAAGAAAAGTTTATAGATTTAAGCAGAAACTTGTTAAACCCAAAAAGAACAGCCACTGTGATATAAATGTTTCAATGGAATACATCACTGCCACTGTTCCCTTCGATTTGAACAATGGCCATGCGAGGAAAACTCGGGAAAAAACTTCACTTCACTTAATGTCAACGCCAGCAATCACAAGCAAAAGCAGAAGCTGAAGGATGATAACGATGATTGGGCTGTGAAATGAAAAAGAACAGCCACTGTGATATACGACTAAGCATGGAGTACATCACAAGCAGGAGTTCTCTTTAATTAGGACACAGCAGCAGCAACAGCAAAAAGGAGATACCGAACTCAAACTCAAACACAAACTTAAACACTGATTCACTAATTCACTGAGCGAGGACTGAACATTAAAAGTAAAAAGAACAGCCACTGTGATATATAGTAGTACTAGGCAGGACATACATCACAGCCACCATTCCCTGAACTTGAAATGCCTGGAGCTGCACTAGAAAGCACTGGGGATGTTATTAAAGGAAATGTCTGGAGTTGCACTAGATAGCACTTGGGATCAGCTTAAAGATGGGGTAATTTTAAAGGAGGTAAGGAGGCGTTAAACCATTGCAATATAAAGGAAAATCACTGTGATATGTATGCAAGAAGAGTATCATATCACAACGATCGTTCCTTTGATTGAAATGATCAGTTTCAGTTTTGTATCTTCTTCTAATGGATTACCAAACCAATGTTGTTACGATGCTGATGATGATGGCGATCCTATGCAATTAAAGGAACATAACTGTGATATGTTTGCCACAAAAAAGCCATATCACAACGATCGTTCCTTTGCTTGAATAGATCAATCTTGTTGTGTATTAAGTAGAACACTTTGTTCAAAAAACGATTACCGTGAAGTAAGCCATTACTGTTATACTCCTATGTAACTAAAGGAACATAACTGTGATATGCTCGATATAAAGCACATATCACAACGATCGTTCCTTTGATTGAATTGGGAATTGACTTTTGATTGGCTAAGGCCGACTTCAAGCGGAAATCACAAGAAATTACAATGTATAACACTTTTCTGCACTCTTAAATATGTTCACAGCCAGCTGGATACCGAATGAATGGTGATGTGGTGAAAACAACGAATTTCAATGGTTGTCTAGCTTTATGAGTTCTGTCAAATCATCACTAAAGCCTAAACGACCACTGAAGCTAATTGTTTTTAGGCTTTATTTTAGCATTTTCACTTTAATTCACTCACTGTCACTTTGGCATAGCATTTTTTTTCCTTTTTTAAGCCTTGCTGATGGTTCTAAAATTATAGCACGAGTGTTCGGTCTAGTCACTTGTAGGCAAACAGCGACTATACCGACAGTCGCCATTTAATTTTAAAATGCATGGTTTGGCGGCGTCACTAGGTCACTCTCTTGTATTTTTTTTTGTTTTGTCCCTCTCTCACACGCACACACTCTCTCTCACTGTTTTTTTTTTTGTATGCACTCACCCACCGTTGCTTGATCTTGATCATGTTGAGACACACTTTGCCCAGTGTTGAACCATGTGGGACGATGGAAAGCCAACAACAAACTGAACAAATTGCATCCCAATGGCGATAAGATGTTGGCTCAACTGATTTTCTTTTCTTTGTCACTCTCTCCCTCTCTTCAAGAATGTTTTCTTTTCTTCTGGCGTTCTCTCTCTCACGCTCTTTGTCACTCTTTTCAGGGCCATGTGCATCTGTTGTTTATTATAAGACAAACTTCACCCAGTGATGCATTGTTCAAGGCTTGGGACATCAAAAATACTGAACAAGGTTTGCCGTATAATGTTTTGTTGTTGGTAGTTCTTTTCTTCGCTCTTCTTCTTAAGAATAATTATTATTTTTAGATTTTTTGATTCTGTTGAGGCTGCTGTTGTTCTCTGAGAACGGACACAAGATGACTGATATCTTCTGGTAGTCCTGGCTAAGTATTTATACAAAACCAGGCGAGCCTGGCTTACAGGCACATGGGTACAGTGATTGCGATTGGTAGTACATTCCGTCTACCTGCCGGTATGTGCCGACTAAACCCGTATTTCCAAGAAATGCCATTGTAATTACCCCGTACGTAGTTAGTGTCACTAGTGTGGGTGTACGTACGTACGTTCAAGCTACTAGGAAGCAAGGAGGTAGTTAGAGGTGATCATAAAGAGATTTGCGCTGTTGCCAAACTCTGCCAAGCCTGGGTGTGTAAACGCATACATAGGCATACCTGTGATATGTATGCATGTCTAATGATGACATTTTTGCCAGAGTTTTGAAGGGAAAGGAAAATATTTTCTTTTTCATAATTAGCTTGTGAATAATTTAATTATTATTATTATAGAATATTAGATAATAATAATGGTAATAATAATAAAACAGAAATTAGTTATATGGAATTAAAAAAATAACTGTTGTTTAGCTCTAACGAAGCTGTATGAAAATGGGGTTTAATCATTTACAATTTGAAATTGCTTTTGATTTATTCTTGTAACTTCGAATTCCCAATAATTGACATAATCCTTATTAACAGTAGTTCTGTTTTTCTTTAAGACTGGATAACTAAGCTGTGATAACAAAAACTTAAATAAAAAGTTAAAATTTCACTCAAATATAATGGCTGTTTTTCTTTAAAACTGGATAACTAAGCTGCGATAACAAAAATCTAAATAAAATGTTAAAATTTCACTCAAAATAAAAAATCCTTTTTTTAAATTGCCGCCAAAAGCAATATCTATGTGGGTGTGAAAACAAATTTTGAAAAAATAATTTTGTGTTAATTTTTTTTTGACTTAGCCTGAATAATTATCCAGTGTATGTCAAAATGATGGATGTCGAGGCTAAGTCCAATAAAGTCGACACAAATATTTATATTGTGAAAAAATAATTTTTTATTTTGAGCAAAAAATTAAATTTTTATTAACGTTTTTATTATCGCAGCTTGTTATCCCGGCTTAAAGAAAAACAGACCTATTATATATTTTTAAAAATGTTGTTGTTAGCCTGGATAATTATCCACTGTTAGTCAAAATTATGGTTATCGAAGCTAAATCCAAAAAAGTCAACACAAAAAATCTTTGAAGGTTTGTTTTAATTAAATTTAAATTTTAATGCAAATATTTATATTGTAGTCGTTTTTACTTTGAGTAAGAAATGAACTCTTTATTAAGTTTTTTGTTATCCCGGCATAAAGAAAAACAGCCCTAGCATCGAAAACGAAACCGAAATTGCGGAGGATCGGTTATTTTCTCTCACATACACTCACATTCGTCGGGTTTTCTAATATGTCCACATTCAAACAACCGTTTAAACCGGTTTTTAATATAGCTCAACGTAATTCCAAATATTTCTTTAGTAAGATCGACTTCATGGCACAAATTCTTGTCTGAGATATTTCGGGGAAAGTCGAATGAAGTAACCACTTAAACAGAATTAAACCCAAATTTTTGTTTTTGCAGTTCTGGCTTGAAAATGGTCAAAAAATAGAAATTCTGTTAAGAACACAATCTAATAGCTAAGACGTTAATAAAAATTAATTTTATTGCTCAAAATAAAAAATATTTTTTTTTTCACACTGTCGCCAACTACAATATAAATATTTGTATCAAAACTTTTTTTCAAAAAATTATTTTGTGTTGACTTTTTTGGACTTAGCCTCGACAATTTGACTAGGCTAAGTCCAAAATTTGTAACATAAAATTATTTTTCAAAATTTGATATATGGCGGACATTTTAATTTTTTTTTATTTTGAGTGACTTTAAAAGGTAGAATAACATTCATTTTTATTTTCATGTTTATGCTTGACATTTGCAAAATGGGACGCTATATGCTCGAACTAAATTGAGAAATAAGAAATTGGGAAACTGACCATAAAATGGAAGCGCGCGATGAACTTTCTTAACAGAGCACGCATTTTGATAATAACATTCAATAATTTGCAAGCGTTGTTCGTTTGTAAGACGATTCATGGTTAAATTATAGACCAAACTGAAGATGTTTGACGGTGAAACAACACACGAAACGTGCGTCAGCTGTTTAAACCAGTGTTTGCCAAAAAGATAATAGCTAAAAAATCACCCTTTATTAAAAACTTACTTCCAAAGTAGTGAGTCTTTAACGGAAATTGTATGAAATTTTCGTGGAAAATTTTGGAGAAGAGATCGACCTTCAGTTCAGCCTTCATGCAGCTCATTTTCATCTCGGTGGCTATGTCAATAAGCAAAATTGCCGCATATGGGGTTCAGACTAGGAGTAGCATCCACAACGAGTCTCTGTTTGGTGTGGATTTTGAGCTGCACTGAAAAGTTGGGTTGATCGGATGAGGTACTGCCGTGGTAGACATATGAATGACATTGTGTTCCATTATTAAATGGAAAAGTTCAACTTTAAAAAAGTCAAATTTTAAAAAATAATCAGTACTTTGTTTACAGCCGATTCTAATTTTAAATGGTCCACCCTATATAAACGAAATTCTAACTAAACTCGTTTCGCCATCAATCTGAAAATTATGGGTGCTTATTTTTATATGTTTATACCAGAGGAAGCAGAAAATATGAAAAATATTTTATATTTTCCTTCTTAATAATACAACCTTTTTTAGTTTTATATTATACTAGTATTTTGTATCCGGCGTTGCACGGGTTCATTTTCCTCGTATGCATTGGAAGATAAAATGAGAAATTTTTGATAGTTTTAAAATATTTTTTGTGTGGGAGGTACCACCCCCCTTTGTCCCATCAGGACCTAGTATACCCAGGAAAGATAGAAACAGTAAAATTTTCAGACGAATCGGTCCACTGGTTTGACGTCCTATACGCAACATAAAGACACACATTGATTTTTATATACATATATAGATATATTATTAAGAAGGAAAATATCAAATATATTTCATATTTGCTGTTATTAACACCACAGATTTTTTGCTATTATAGCAGTTTTATTGTCATAACAGTTCTACTGCGATCTTGCATCAGCTAAAGAGTTGGCCGTCTGCTAAAATCTGCTGACTTTCTGTTTTCTTTTACTGACAAATTCCTTTTACTGCATTATTGAATATAAACCCTCGATATGCAATATAAATTGGTTTTTATATGCCACACTATCCATAGCGGAATACAGGATCCTTTTGAAGATTATCTTGATTTAAAGCTAAACTGGTACTAACACACTGACAAATATGATAATAGGTCACGTGAAAGAAGGCATCACCATTTTTATGTTCGAGCTATATTCCTATATAATATGTTTAGTTTTTATTATTATTAAAGCCTTTTTTTTTCCTTAAGGACCCTAAATTTCATTTTACAACTTTAAAAACAACACTCTTACCACCATCTTCACTAAATCTGAATAACTCACAGTTAGCGCTACCCGACAGTTAATTCTCTTCGTTTGTGTTTTTATTATCTCTAACCAGTGTTTGCGAAATTATCTAAATTGAGAACTTCTTCAAATATAAGAAACTATAACAAAATGTGCAATGGCAAGGCTCTGGTTCAGGAATCTCTTTTAAAATGTTGAAACTAACCTATCCTCTAACCTATCAAATTAGCCAACATCACCTGACTTCCTTCACATTGATACTTACTTTAGTAATTCTTTCGGTAGATCCATGGAAACTATAAACTTCTAAATTTGTTAGTCTATTTTGATTGAAGAAATGGAAAACATTTCTATTATTTTTATATTTTTTATATATTTATCCATCGATTTCCTTCTTTAGTTTTCGCGCTATTTAACCAAAAATTTAAAATCGTAATTTAAAGATCTTTAACATATAGAATATTTTCAATTCAATTTTTCAATTCAATTCAAAGTTAGTTATTAAAAATTAAAACAAAATATTTTTTTCTTTATTTTTAAGTGCCTTTTCGTGTCAGCAAAAAACGGAAGAATTCAAATTTTTCAATTTCCTCAAGACTGTTCTTAAGCCACAAAGTTAAATTCAAAAATTTTAGCCATCATAAGTACTTTCATTGCACTTCTAAAGGGTGATTTTTTAAGAGCTTGATAACTTTTTTTTAAAAAAAAACGCATAAAATTTGCAAAATCTCATCGGTTCTTTATTTGAAACGTTAGATTGGTCCATGACATTTACTTTTTGAAGATAATTTCATTTAAATGTTGACCGCGGCTGCGTCTTAGGTGGTCCATTCGGAAAGTCCAATTTTGGGCAACTTTTTCGAGCATTTCGGCCGGAATAGCCCGAATTTCTTCGGAAATGTTGTCTTCCAAAGCTGGAATAGTTGCTGGCTTATTTCTGTAGACTTTAGACTTGACGTAGCCCCACAAAAAATAGTCTAAAGGCGTCAAATCGCATGATCTTGGTGGCCAACTTACCGGTCCATTTCTTGAGATGAATTGTTCTCCGAAGTTTTCCCTCAAAATGGCCATAGAATCGCGAGCTGTGTGGCATGTAGCGCCATCTTGTTGAAACCACATGTCAACCAAGTTCAGTTCTTCCATTTTGGGCAAAAAAAGTTGGATATCATCTCACGGTAGCGCTCACCATTCACAGTTACGTTACGATTCGCATCATCTTTGAAGAAGTACGGTCCAATGATGCCACCAGCCCATAAACCGCACCAAACTGTGACTTTTTCTGGATGCATTGGTAGCTCTTGCATTGCTTCTGGCTGATATTCACTCCAAAATCGACAATTCTGCCTATTTACGTACCCATTGAGCCAAAAATGAGCTTCGTCGCTGAACACAATTTCTTTCTTTCTGAACTTTCTTAACAGAGCACGCATTTTGATAATAAAATTCAATGATTTGCAAGCGTTGCT
Source organism: Polietes domitor (assembly GCA_947397865.1). Lineage (NCBI taxonomy): Eukaryota > Metazoa > Arthropoda > Insecta > Diptera > Muscidae > Polietes > Polietes domitor. Next base: position 144,306,932 of record OX377622.1, read on the forward strand.
CGTTAGTAAGTCTATTCATGATGAAATGTCAAAGCATACTGAGCATCTTTCTCTTTGACACCATGTCTGAAATCCCACGTGATCTGTCAAATACTAATGCATGAAAATCCTAACCTCAAAAAAATCACTCTTTATGTCGGTGTCATCGGTCTTATATTTCCAAAATCACAGTACATATATTATAGGTGTCTTCGGCGAAAATTTCAATTTTAGTAAAAAATTAAAAAATATGTTATATTATGAATTTTTAAGTCTCGGCCACAATTTTTTTTCATTTTGCATAGGGTAATCGGTCTTACCATGAGTGTCGTTTGGGCTGATTATTAAAAAAACGTACTCAGTCATAATATAGGGTCCGCCAAATAACTTTTTTTTGAAAATGCTATAAAAAAACTACTGAATATTGAATAGTTGAAAAAAAAAAACGTTAGATGGCGGACCCCATACAAATGTCTCCTATGATTTACTTTTTCCGCTCTAGAAATCACATATTTCAACAAATAACTTTTTTTTTGAAAATGCTATAAAAAAACTACTGAATATTTTCTCAAATTTCTTTTTTTATTTGAAATTTCATTTCATTCAAATGGCTGCTGAGGGCACCCCACAAATAATAGTCCAACGGTTGAATAGTTTAAAAAAACGGAAATGGCGGACCCTATATAAGGGACAGATCGAGAGAGTGATCGCTGGCCATTAGCCAATTGAAAAGCATTCGCGAAGCTACAATTCAACGGTAACTTCTGCGACAACGATGATGAAGAAGAGAGTCGAGCAGCTCTTATGCACCTGTGTTTCAGTGGTTGGGCAAATAAAATATGATTGATATGAATAATTCAAGTGAAGATCAAAACTTTCGAAGTCTAAGTTAAAATTTAAATTTAAATAAAAAAAAATTAAAATTAAATTTAAAAACCGGAATACACGGGAAAAGCAATGGCATGAAGCAATCGCCTAGCTATGCAACACAAAATAAAAAATTGTTTCCTAGACCTAAAAATTTATTTGTTGTGTGTATTATGACTTATTCTTGAAATAAACTAAAAAATATGGATAAATTTTTTAATTTTACTAAAATTCCAATTTTCGTCGAGGTATCTTTAATATATGTATGATATTACAATATAAATAAAAGTCCGATCACACCGACTATGTTGGCTACATATGTTGCAAATTTCAATTTCACATAGATTGATTGATAGTTTTTTTTTCGAAAGAAAACAGAATGTTTTGTTTTATAATAGCTGGGATCATTACGAAGAAAACAAGGCCTATTTGTAGGAAATCTATGGATAAATGTAAAAGTTAATATCCTTTTCCTTACCAACCACGAATTAAATTTATTTACGTGGAATTTTCCTCGAAGTTGGTCATATCAATATATCCCTCTAATAGTTTTCGCTTATTTTCGTTGAAACACAAATACGATGGTAAGAATACAGAAACAAAAATTAAAAATCAATTGATTAGACTATTCAACAAAAATTTTGCCGAAGGGCTTCGATTGGGCTTACTAGATTAATTTTTGTATGGAATATTTACTCGCCAAACAAGAAAGATAGTTATTCTCTTAGTAATGCTGCCAGATTTTTCTCGTTAATTAAGTTAAGAAAAACTCACGGGCAACAATTGTGCCACCTTATCTTTTAATCTTTTAACTGTAAGCTAGTAAGCTCAAACGAACAGGCCTATTGTCGGTTTTTCAGATATTCCATTTACCGTTAATGATTAAACGGTCACACATTGTTTAAATGTGGCAACGCTACCCATTATGACCGTTATTGCTTGATAAATTGATGGAAAGTTTCCATGTGCCCGAAATTATATCCAAGCATTTTCAGTTGGAAATTGTTTTTTAGGTTTAAAGTTACACAGGTCTAAAAAAACACCCCTTATGTATATGATCGTGGGCGACAGCTGTTGAATTTCGGGGCTTCCACTTGTGGAGAGAGATGAAGTGAGATGTGTCTTGGAATTTGAAACTAGGGACAGTTTTTGGCGAAGTAACAATAGGGGAGTTTCTCTTTAAGCTGCGAAGACAAACACGTTAATAGGGCTGTTTTCTTTAAGTCTAGATAACTAAGCTGCGATAACAAAAATCTAAATTAAATGTTAACATTTCACTCATAAAAAAATATTTTTAAAATTCCCATCAACAGCAATATCAATGTGTTTATGAAAACAAATTTTGAAAAAAATAATTTAAATAATAATTATTTAAAAATGTTGTGCCTAGTCTGCATAATTATCGAGTGTAAATAAAATTTATAGTTGTCGAGGCTAAGTCCAAAAAAATCAACACAAAATAATTTTTTTGATACAAATATTTATATTAACACATTGTGGCCAAACATTTTTTTTGCTCTAAGTAAAAGCAATCACTGTCGTACGGAAACGTACGACGTGGCGCTCAATGTTTTAAGGCTGTCTTTTTGTTTTAGGCTGGATAACTAAGCTGCGATAAAAAAAAAACTAAATAAAAAGTTAAAATTAAACTCAAAATAAAAAATTCCTTTTTTCTAAATTGTTTTTGTTATTACAGCTTGTTATCCCGGCTTAAAGAGTTATTTTTTTACTTAAAATAAAAAATATTTTTATTTTCACCAACTACAATACAAATATTTGTATTAAAATAAATTTTCAAAAAAAATTATTATGCCTTGATTTTTTTGGATAACCACAAATTTGACTTACACTGGATAATTATCCAAATAAGTCCAAAATTTTTAACATAAAAATAAAAAGTTAAAATTTCATTCAAATATTATATATTTTTAAAAATGTTGTTGTTAGCCTGGATAATTATCCAGTGTTAGTCAAAATTATGGTTATCGAAGATAAGTCCAAAAAATGTTTAATACAAATATTTATATTGTAGTCGTTTTTACTTTGAGTAAGAAATGAACTCTTTATTAAGTTTTTTGTTATCCCGGCATAAAGAAAAACAGCCCTAGTATCGAAAACGAAACCGAAATTGCGGCGGATCGGTTATTTTCTCTCACACACATTCACATTCGTCTGGTTTTCTAATATGCCCGCATCCAAACAACCTTTTAAACCGGTTTTTAATATAGCTCAACATAATTCCAAATATTTCTTTAGTACGATCGACTTCATGGCACAAATTCTTGTCTGCGATATTTCGGGGAAAGTCGAATGAAATAACCACTTAAACACAATTAATCCCATTTTTTTTCAATTCTGGCTTCAAAATGGTCAAAAAAGAGAAATTCTGTAAATAAAAAATAATACAAATTTATTTTTTTTACTCAAAATAAAAAAATACTTTTTTCGTCAACTACAATATAAATATTTGTATCAAAACTTTTTTTTCAAAAAATTATTTTGTGTTGACTTTTTTGGACTTAGCCTCTATAATTTGACTTATCCAGGCTGAGTCCAAAATTTTTAACATAAAATTATTTTTCGAAATTTGTTTTCATAGATAAATTGATATTGCTGTTGGCGACAATTTTAAAAAATATTTTTTTTATTTTGAGTGAAATTTTAACTTTTTATTTAGGATTTTGTTATCACAGCTTAGTTGTCCAGTCTTAAAGAAAAACAGCCCTAATATTCTGTACAATGATGAGGCTCGTTTTTGGGTATGTCCTAAGCAAAATTGTCGCATTTGGAGTGCAAAGAATTTTTCAAAGATGTACGTTGCACCGTTACATCCACATACACTCACATTTTGGTGTGTTTTTGTGGGCGGAGGGAAAGATGATGTGAGAGGTGTCATGGAATTTGAGTCGTCCACTTTTACTGGGACGCCATTTACTTAACTTCAGTTAAAATACAAATGGGCCTAAAAATATTTTTTTTGTGAAAAAAGAAAACATCTTTATTGTGTATATGTATGCGTTTAAGATTGAGTTTTCCTTAATAAAATAGTTTAAGCTATACTTTTTCCTTTCAATAGAATCGTAATTAGTGGAAAATATCAGTCCTGTATTCCTCGATTTTCCTGGTCCATTCACACACAACAGCTGTCCGGCAAATTGTTTGGAAGTAGAGCCTAAAAAGGAATCTTTCTCTACTTCAATGTCTCCTTACACTCAGAAAAATTTGTTGCCCTAATTTCATGCTAAATATTTCATATTCGAAAAATCATATGTGATGGCATGTGCCACTTCGTCGTCATGTCCTTAACCGGCCGACTAGCGCTCGTTTTAAGTTTAGGTAACTCTGACCAACTGAACAATTTGGCGCGTTATTCGGATACCTGTGAAATTTGAATTTGTCGCCCTGTTGCATCGTGCAGCGCGAAGGATGTTTTCTTGTCGTACCTTTCATCAACTCGCTAAACTCGCCTCAACCGTTAGTCCCTGTCCCTAATACAAAACATTTACTTAATCCAAGTCATAAAACGCTCATAAAGAAATCTTTTCGCAGCATTTGTCTATCCTTTGTTTCGGTGGAAAAAAGGTTGTGGGTTATTCCAAGGCTTTTGGGATCTGCTAAATCCCAGCCAGCCAGCCAGCCTGCAAAGTAAATGTTGTCGTAGGCAGACGAAGAAGCTAAAACCTTGCCACATTAGGATGGTTGGCTGGTTGTGGCATGTTTGTTGTCAGTCCAGTTCGCTCGGAGTCTGCTGGTATTTGCATTTGGTAGCTCTGCTGGACTAACATTTCAACCTCTTCCTTAAGGAATTGTATCCATCTGCATTGTCTACTGCTCAACGCGCGCGATTTCAACACTCAAGGTTGGTCTATTGTCACCATTGTGTTTAGAAGAAGAAAAAACTACGGTTTTTATGGCATCGTCGTCGTTTGTTGTTTGAATTTAAACAACAACTACTACAACGGCCGGCTCAGCACGGCTAGTTGTTGTTTTGAACAGTTCTTTTCCGGGAATTTGGCTCATTAACACGCTGAGCCAGCCAAGCTTTGGCTTGGGTTTACCTTCCTTTTGTTCTCGCTGAATGTGGCTCATCAAGCCAAGCCTCAAAAAGGAACATTTAGTTTGTCTCATCCCAAATCCAAACTCGCCATGTTACAAATCTTTTCATTTCTTAGCTCAATCCTTGTGATGCCAGACGTCCGAGAGCGTAGAGTGTTCGTTCTTACGGATGTACTAACTTAGTTACGCTTAGTATGTTATTGTGAGCCATACGTATGCTAAGCTGCGGGATTTCTTTTTAAGCCAAATACATTTTGCTTGTTAAAATGTGTGTTGTTTTTATTTTAGTCCAAGAACGGGTGCAAAAGAACTCAACAACACTATTCGGTTGTATATTTTGAGATGCAAAAAATCTATACAAAATACGAATATCATTTCCATATTCTTTTACTTCAAATTTAGCTTTTGGAGGACGAAAAAAAAATGTAAAATTGTAAAAAATTCCAAAAATAACCCCTCCAATGAACCCTTTCAAATACAAATCGCGCCAAAAATTTGAAAGTTAATGCAGATTTTATAAAAAATGCATTAAAATAGCACTAAAATCGTAAAAATAAAAAAATCTGAAATATTTTGGGGCAACACAAAAAATACTTTTAGTCGGGTTAGGTTATTTGAAGTCATCTTAAAATTTATTTCCATTATTTATTCTTAATCTCGACTGTAATCATCACATTTATAATTATTGTACAATAGGGCAGATTCCCTTAAAAGTAAATAAAAAATCTTTTTTTTTAATTGTCGCCAACATCTATAGCAATGTGTGTGTGAAAAGAAATTTTGAAAACATAATTTTGTGCTAAAAATTTTGGACTTAGCCTGGATAAAATTATCCAATGTCAAAATTATGGTTATCGAAGCTATGTCCAAAAAAGTCGACACAAAATATATTTTTTGAAATTTTGTTTTGAAACAAGTATTTATATTGCAGCTGGCGACAATGTTTTTATTTTGAGTAAAAAATTAACTTTTTATTAAAATTTTTGTTATTGCAGCTTGATATCCCGGCTTAAAGAAAAACAACCCTAATATTGCTTTAAATACATTGCAAAAAATAATGTTTTCACGTTGTTTGCTTTATTTTTATTTTGAGTAAAAATTAACGCTTTTGACATCGCAGTTTATTATTTAGGCTTAATAAGTACCAGGAACACCCTCAAAAGAACTTATTGAACTTATCTTACTGACACTATTAGATATTTGTAAAAATTTATTTTATAAAATTAAAGATATACGTATTTGTTTATAAACAAAATAAATAAGAAAAAAACTAAAAAATATGTATTTTTTTTAATTTTAATAATTTTCTTTAAGCTAAAATCAATTTGTTGGAAATTCGACAAAATATTACAGTATGTCCTAACACAAAAAAAAAGGTTTTATTATAATATTGCGTTTTGTCTATTAAAAAACTGAACTCAAGCTGAACAAAAGACAAAACGCAGCACATCAAAAGTTCAACCATACATACCACTTTTATAAAAATTTTAAAACTCCCTTATGACAATAACACTTTATGAGTGTAAAAATATTAGATAAAGAGAAAATAGAGAATAAAAGACACACCATAGTCTTAGAATTCAACAAAGAATTCACAAGTCGATAAACACCAAAGAAGACAAGGACAATACAAAGCTGTAGTACTCCGACGCAATAATTTTATTATTATTTCTATTATTTATTAATTGTGTCGTGAAGTCCAGTTTTTTCTTAATGGTATAAGTCACTACACGTATGATGTAAAATAAATTGTAAGTCAAAACGCAATACTAATATTAAGAACATAAAATAATATATTTAAAAAATTGGTTGTCTACAGATTTTTCAATAAAATAATTTTCTCCTGATGATGTTGGAAAAAAGCCAACGAAACGTCGAGAGGAAGGGTGAAATAATACTTTATTTCATTTCACCCTGGTCTTAAGCGAGTAGCAAGTAATTTTCCTGTTAAGTGAGTAAATTCCATACACATGTCAAGCACTTTAAAGAAGAAATAAATAAGAAAAAAAATATATATATATATATAATAAATAATAAGAATAAAATATTTTTAAAATTTAATAATTTTCTATTAAGCTAAAAGCAATTTGCTGGAAATTCGACAAAAGTTATAAATTTGTAAAATTCTTATTCATCCTAATGTCTACAATATCAATTTTTTTGAATATCGGCAAATATAATTGTATTCGCCATATGGAAAATTAAAATCTTTGAAAACTTCCATTTAAATCGGAAACACAAGAACAAAATTTCTGTTTCGTTATACATGGATTTTGTCTTAAGAGACCCATTTTCTTATTAAGCGCGTGAATTCCATACAAATCGCAAGTTAAGACCCCAAGATCTGATTATATTTTTGGAAAATAAGGAAAAAATGGTCGGCAAGTTATTGATATCTCTCTTATTATCGAGCATATCGGATGCTTATGAAATGGAAAACATATTTTTATAATCCACAGAGCAGCTAGAAAATCAATCAAACCAGCTATTGGCAGCTATTTGGTCCCATTGATATTTGAAATTTATTTTGAAAAAGTAATGAAGTTTCGCCAGTTTCCCTAATAATTGAAAAAATATGAAACGAAACTAATTTTGGTTTACAAAGTTTTCATCGCTGAAGCCAAATCTATTATCAAAACGTCTCGTGATAAGACGTGCTAGTCTGACAACAAGAAAACGGGGATGAAATGTTCAGTGAATTTAAAAACCATTTTCAAATATCAAATTACAAAACTACCGTGTTGATGTTACATCAGTTTTATTTCAAACAAAGCTTATGCCAATTTGTGGGAGGTACCAGAGGGGATGTAGCAATATCGTACGTATTCCATGTGAATGTGTGCAACTTCTATAAAAACATTGCTAAATATCAAATTTCACAGTATTTCGATCATTCGTATAGAAGATATAACAGTTAATTTTTTCGTAGTTTAGTGTGATTTGTGGAGCTACTGAAAGGGGCGTGGCAAAACCCGCCATATTTTGTACACTTGAAGTGTTTATAATAGTTTTATCGAATACCAAAATGTAGGTGATTGCGAATATCCGAGTGGAAGTTATATGGGTTTTAATTTAACGTTGGAATATGGGCCATTTGTTTGTGAGGTACCAGAAGGAGCGTGTCAATTTCACTCATCTTCGAACTTAAACTAAGTTTGGGAAAATATTACCATGTGCGTAGCTTGAATTAATTACTTACCTCCTTTTGAGAGTTATCGTGTACACCAGACAGACGGACGGACGGACATGACTCGTGAAACGGATTTGGTCCAAACATACTTAGGGTCTTAAATTACTACTTCAATGTGTTACTCTCCTTTCTGTCCCAAATGATATATACCCTCCAACTCTGCAGAGTGAGGGTATACAAAAACAGATGTTAAAAAAACCTGGTTTCTTCCTAATGTTATAATGTCACATGACTCCTTTTGATGCTAAAATTTTTTGCGTGATGCTTTAAAATACAATTTGACCCGCCTCAATATACATTGATGTTACTGTGTAGACACACAACATAAAGGAAGTTTTCGAAATTCTTACTTTTAGTTGGGAAATTGAACGAAAGATGATAAAAATAGTGCAAACAAACGGCTACAGCTAGAATATTATATATATAGAATATTGAAATCATTGTATATTTCGCTCCTACGCGAACAATAGAGAAATCCTTCGATATTCGTCTAAATGGGGGAAAAGGGATAAAATTGCTACTAACCATATGGCTGCAGCTAGAATCTTAAAATTTGCTTTTTTCCAGTGGAGTAGCTTGAAAGTGGGGTGTGGACAAATGAATTTTAGTTTTTCAAAAAATCGCTACTAAGCGTTCTGAAGATGTTCGTCACGGACAGGAATAAAGGAAGTGTACAGCCAAGTAATAAAGTGTCAGTCAGGATCGTCTATGAGCCCTTTGGTTTTTCAAAATAAGTCTTCCGGAATAAGTCGGTCTTAGCTTTTCTATGGCTCCTAGCTATAGGTCTTAGCTTTTCTGTAGCTAGCTTCTATGATAAAATAAATTTAATAAACTAGTTTTCAGGCCACTTGTTGTATCATATTCACCTTTTATTTTAAGAAATTTTTAAAAGGATGTTAAGCTAAATAGTGTTACACACGATTGATCATTTGATATTTTACTCACCCCACTGATACCTTCTTAATAAAAACAACTCTTTTTTTTGAGGTCGAGTTGATCTCAACTTACTTTTTCCGGATCATTTCTTTATTATTTCATATTGTATGTATTATTCATCAAATATTCAGTTTTCATTTGTTAATTATCCTTGATGGAACAGATGGGGAACATAAAATGAAATACATACATGTACATTAGCAAAACTGAATTAGAGGGTGATGGTGGAGGTGGTTGGGTGGGTCAAGGAGATAATATGGATAGAAGAAGGAAACTACAAGAGAAATAACTGAGTTCTCCGGTGGGTGTGGGTGTGCGAGGAGACAGGATGGAAATAAGACGCGAAACACATGTGGTTAAGATCGATAGATGGATGGAGAGTGGAGAACGAGATAGTGCTTAATTGTTATGTGGTTGGTTGGTTGGTTGGTATGTATGCAAGTAAGTAAAACTACCTACCTAATGATCGTTTTTACGAGTTTGTTTTTGTTATTTTTACATTTATTCGCTTTTTCTTTTACTGAATTATTGAAAAGTAAGAAAACTGAAAATATTTCTGGAAAAATTATAACATCCATTGTTATTGCATTTGTTTGAATGTGGCGCAATGACAGGAAAATCTCGTTTATAATTAACACAAAAGGCACTATGCTAAGTAAGTTGTTAATTGTATTAGAGCAGCGGAGACGCAAACGGAAACAAATCAAATAATAATTGAGAAAAAAGAAAGAAAGAAACACTTTGACATTGTTTTATAAAAAATTTCATGTAAAGTGTTTTCGTTCGTTCGTTCGTGTGTTCGTATGTCGTCTGTCTTTTCTCTGTATATTGCTTCCAGAATTGAATGACAAAAGTTTATAACCAATTGAAACGAAATTCAGTACAAACGATTTTATTCGTATCCATAGTTATGTATGTATGTATGTATATTATAGCTATAAAAATGATAATAAAACAAAAAAGCGTTTATTTGTTTGTTTGTATTTTTTTGTTCTTTTTGATAATTTGTTTTTTTTCTTGTTCACTTTATTTTTTATTAAATTTGTATTGTTTTGTTTTGTTATTATTGGTATTATTTTTGAATTAAATTAGTTGTATTGGAAAAAATTATATTTTTAAAATTGATTTACCTTTTTTCAGTTTTCTTGCTTTTCTCTTTTCGTTTTCAGTTTGTGTAAATATAAACCATCAAAAATGTTTGTTTTTATTTTCTAATGGTGAAAAATTAAAATAGATTTACTTAAGTTGTTTGCTTTTGACGAGGAATTGTGTCTTCTGGCTGCCATCCATCCGAGTCCAACGGCTACCATCGTTATAGTGTGGCTGTGGTTGTGGTTGGGGGTATGGGTGTGTGTGGTGGCGGTGGTATACGTCGAACCAAATGAAAATTATTGCATCATATGAGCCCAAACGACCAACCGACCGACCGACCGACCTCACGTCGTCTGCGTTTTCAATCAATCCATAGCATTGTGGGTAATTTATAAGCTTTTTGAAAGCTGTAAAATATACAAATGTTAATAACAATTATTGTTTACCATTGTTATTGGGGAGTTCAGTTATGAATCGCTTAAACTATAACTTCAACGACGATGTCTGTGTGCGGTCGCTCGGGTTTCGCCTGGTGGAGAGAGTGAAAAAAACCCCTCGATTCCTCGATTTTCTTTAAATGTAACAGTGGAAATTTAGTTGATATTCTGCAATGATAGAAATTCTTTAACGATATCTTCTTATTTTAGATGTATTGGCTGCGTGGAATATGTAGAACTAACCTTTTTTTTTGTTGTTTTCCGTATTTTTTTCAAATGTAATCATGTGGCTTTGAACCAATAGTCCTTATAACTAATCCTAAATCTATGTAGGGGGAGGGGCTGGTTGGGTATACAGGGGATACGGGCCTTATTACACTGTTAGAAACGGACAAATAGAAAGAAAAAAAAGAAAGAAAAAACAAAAAGTAAAAACAGACAATGTATTATTAACAACAACGCAATGCTTTCAAATAAGAGTTCAAGAGTTCTTTTTGGAGTACCTTAAATTGTTTACTATGTTTAATCAGCGTTATTTAATTTATAATGAGCAGTAAAAAACTAATTTTGGTTGATAGCAAGTAGCAGCTGTAGACAGAGACAAATCAAATGTGTATTTCCAAATGGTGGCAGTGACAGTGCTACTAACTATACGCGCCATCACAGCGCTACGGACTAAAAAAGAGACACTTATTTCGGAGGAATTCGAGGCCGAAGACGTTCTCATTTCCATATCGAATGTATGTATGTCATTGATAAACGAAATGGGAATTGCCCACCATTGCGCATAACATTTGAACATGCACTGACCATGTATATAGATAGCCCTCGTCTCATACTCCCAGATGTAATTCCCTTCAGAGACGGAGTTCTAATCAAATGTCGAATAACTACATTAAACTGGATTTGGTTAGTTCTTCTTCGCAATGTACCGTCGGTCGACACGCAGTTAATCAGTTGACAACTTACTTTCTGGTTTTGTGACTCATTGTGTATACTTTTGTATAGAGTACTTGACTTCTCGCCACACAGACAAATTGTTAAACATACATACTTCTACTCCTCATATGATATTGATATTATTAACGAATTCGAACGGTGTTATGTTCGTCCGGGCCGAACCTACTGCTCAACTTCGTCCGTTCGTTCCCAACCACTTTAAATCATGCAAATCAAATTCATTTAATATGATACATCGCGACATAATGTCCAACTGATCAAATTACCAACATTTTCGTATTTATATATCGTTCAAAAATATCAACATCTGTCAAAAATTACTGCTGCCTACACACATTGTTGATCTCATGATCATTCGGCTCTTATAATTCCTTAGTTTTAACTTCTAACGGAATTACATCAGTTTTGTATCGAAACTTTATTTACGAAATACCCCCCGGTTCTGGGATACGAGTGGATTTGAATCCGACAACTTTTACTCCAAGTCGTATCTGCAAATTTGGATTTCTGGCTTCAAATCTTCCAGTTGGTACGAAGCACGTTTCGAATTCACAAATGAAGATGGTTTTAGCAAAAAATCGAACAGAAAAATCAAAAATGTAGTGCTTGAGCAACAATGACAAACTTTAACGTTCGTTTGCTGTTGGCAAGCGAACGATAACGTCCGACATCGTGGATCTTTGCACTTTAGGTGACGATATACAACGGACAACAACACTGAACACAAATACTCTATATATTTAGTGGAACACTGATGACTATCCCCACACAGAATAAGAAATATATTTTTAGTCGAAGTATGGTTATCCTCCTTTCCATTAACAAAAACAAATTTCCTTCGTAGGAAGAAAAACATTTATTACATTCAGAAAAACACTCAAGTCAATAAAAGCAGATAACTAAACCAAATTAAGATCGATCATGTTTGTCAGAATGGCGAAAGCTCTATTAATTAATTCCATCAATATATTAGAATGTAAATTGATTCTTCATGGGTCAACTCATGACTAATTACGAAGAACGATAAAATCGTTTATTCGAGGATGATGAGAAATGGGAACTAACGTGTCATTCTCTTCAAAATATAAAATAACTTTCATTTCACCGGAAACTGGGAATGGAACTAACGTGTCATTCTCTTCAAATATAAAATAACATTCCATTTCACCGGAAACTGGGAATGGAAACTTAGCATACCAAATAGATTTAGGCTAGCCAAAAAATATAGATGTTTTTTCTAAAAAAAAACATTGTACAATCTTATTATCCTCTCGCTAGGTTTAAACGCTTTCTGATAATATTCTCATTGCAGATTGGTATTCTTAAAGAAAGAAAATTTTGAACTCTAATACAGGAAGAATGAAGAAACCCAAAACCGAAAAAAACTTAAAAATTATATTGGCAATGAAACATAAAAAACTTTCAAATTAAAATAACCATATATAGTAATCATTTTTTCATATATGCATTTCTTTAAATAATTTTCTTTTCTTTTTTTGCAATTTTTTTTTTACTTTTATTATCTTTTGTTTTATAAAAAATATAAACTCTTTTAAGATATTATTTTCAAATCTTTTTGTTTTTTTTTCTTTTCTTTTTTCAATCATTTTTTTAATATTTATTGTTTTTTTCTAAAAAATAAAAAGATCTTTATATATATGTATATTAAAAAAATTGTAAAATTTTCCTAAAAAATTTAAGGTAGAATTAAAAGATTGAATATATATATAACGTATACATATATAGACAGATATATATATAGTAGGCATGTTTGACTTTGATGCAAGTGAATGAATTTCGATGATGATTTGTTTTCTCTTGTTTTGTTTTGTAGAGAACACATTATTTAATTTCTTATATGATCAGAGGGAAGAGTGATGAAAATGAGGAATTAAAATCGAATTGAGATAAAAACTTACAAGTTATGGTTGTGGTTGATGTCGCCGTAGTTCCAGTGGTTTCGTGGTCAGATAAATTGTGATTATTATTATTGTTGTTGTTGTTCGTATTCTTGGTTATGGATACATGTTGTTGATGTGGTTGTTGCAGATGCTGATGATGATGTTGCTGCTTGTGGTTGGTATATGAGTTGGATAAACGTCTTGCGTGGCGATTATACAAATTTGATGGATTTGTAGATGACGACGATGCAGATGACAGCGTTGAAGCTGACGCGGAGGATGTTAGACGTTGGCAAAAAATGCTATTGGAATTCGCAGCTGCTGCGGCATTGTTGTTTTTGCGAAATTTTTGTGTATTGTGAAGCAGTAGGGGTAATGGAGAACCGTGGGTCAACAACGTGTGTGTAGGGGGATACAGATGAGGGTGCGGCGTCGTTGTCGTCGAATCTCGAGGTCACGAGCATGCAACTTCAGTTGCAGGTTGTGTTGAAGCTGCATTGCCACCACTGTTACTATTGTCCGAATGATCCTCCACTGTCACTGCTGATGCTGTTGCCTGTTTGGTAGCGTTGTTGAAAGTCGGCGGCGTTTGCTGTGTCGAGGTGGGTGTCGTCGGTGTCGTGGCTCCCCCTGCATCACTCGAAGCATTTGAGTTCTCTTCATTCTACACAAAAAGAAACATTATTAAACTATGTATATATTATGTATAATCACAATTCGCTTAGATATTACCGATTCACTGACACGTGAACGCTTGCTATTGCTTCCAATGCTGCCATTACTGCCATCCTTTTGTAACATCTCGCTGGAGAGCCGTTTGCGATTGGCCATAATCGCATTGTTAAAACTATTATGACTGTCCATAGATTTACGTTCCCTTTTCAGGAAGTCTGCATCTAAATACTGAGACAACTGTTTACGTTTGACATGGCGTGCCTCAATGGACATGCCCTCCTTCAACATTTTGATATTTACCTACATAGAAAAGACAAAGCGATTAGCAACTGACAATTGGCTCATAAAATGTAAAATGAAGGCTTGTTCACTTACACCATGCTGTATAACATGTTCCGTAAAGTTTTGAATATTTTCTGTTAGATCCACATTGAGATTTTCCGTACGCTCAAATTCTAAACCTATAAACCACATTGAACAGAACGGTGAAGAGGAAAGTGCCGACGGTTGTTGTGCACCGCCACTAACTCCACCACTGCAGCCACCACCGCCGCCGGCAGCGACCGATTGAGATTTGTCATCTTCATTGCCACTACTATTTTGTGAACATGAACTATTATTATTGTTGCCTTTCTTGTGATCAAAACATTTGGGATTGACATGAGCCAATGAAATGTGTTGATTACGTTCCAAATTGCCTATAAGTAAACGGATTTTAGATTCGACCAAACCACACCATTCCAAATGATCGTCGGCAGTTTGTGAATTTACCAAGAGTACAATAAAGTGGCGGTATCTATGACGGAATGAAATACATTTTAGTAGAAATACTTTAGACAAAGACTTACATAGTATAGAGGAGAAAATGCACCATCTAATCAATCAACCATGTTATTATCAGCTTGATTGGTTTGGTCTTACCTATAAAAGAAACTGGGTGCTTCGAAAAGTCTATCCCATGAAGCTCGGCCCAACATTATTTCGTCTGTGGTTGTCATTCCTCTATTGAATTCCATTAGAATTACTTTCTTTGTCGATTCAGACACGTTGAATGTGGAATTCTGTTGTGGGTATGCCGGTGTTATGATTGGCATTAAATGATAGCGATCCGAGGCATTGACACGGGGATCCCAAACCTATAAAACAAACAATACTACAATGCTATATTGTACTTGTGTCACTATCGTTGTAATAATTACCGGAAATCTTAAATTGACGTTGTCTGGATGCTTCAGTAAGACCGGGTGTGGCCATTTCCAGCGTGAAAACACCAAAAAGAATTTGTGAACCAATGTGGAAGCGGTGGCATTTGGATATAATTGGCAAGTTCGTGCCACTAACATGGCCCAAGTAACACCACCAAAGTAACCCAATGAGTTTGAATAGATGCCATGTTCTTGGGGATAGTGAGTAAAGAAATAATACTGCATTAAAAATATATGGTTGAATGGAGGATTAGGTCTACTTACTTTTGGCCCATAGCTTTATAGAGCGCAAAGCTAAACGGAAATTTTCTATATTAGGTACCAATGATAAAATCTCATCCGTTACACGACAACCGTTTAAACTGCGAACTGATCGCGGATCCAAATTCTTCAGTAGATTATCGTCGCGCAAATCAAAGTCGTCTGGTATCTCTTTGAGAGATAGTCGTGCAAATAGCAAATCAATTTCGATGCCATCGAAATTCATCTTTATTACGGGTACAAAGGCTTCTTCCACTGCACGACATTCTGTTACTTCGGACTGCTTTTTCATCAGCTCAAAGAACGATGTGAAGTAGTCGGTTCTTTCTATATTGCGTGGTGCCACACACAATGCGTCAATATCAGCGCCTTTATGATGTACTCCCAAACGATATGAACCAAATGTGTATATTTTGCCACCCAGCTTTTGGGCAGCTGCCTCGGGCATATTTTTCGCAACTGAAACATCTTTAACCCATTGTTTCACAAGAGTATTTAGTTTGGCAAGAATTTCCATGCGATGATTCAATTCCTCCTCGGACTCAAACACTTTGTAGGGCTCCAAGGCTTTGCGTAATTCTTCTGATTTTTGCAAGTCCTCTGGACGAGGGCCGGCCAAACTTATGGCCGATGTCATGCCCAACTGTTTCGGCGCACTTCGCGCCGATGAACCATTTCCATTATTTTGTGTTGCTCCCGAAGAAGAATTTGTATTTGATGAGGTTATTACACCGTTTTGTTGTTGTTTGTCCGAACTCCACATGGTCAAACAAGGAAAATCCTGTGGACGAAAACAACAACACAATAAAAAGAATGTGACAGAAAGTCAAGCTAAACTGTACTTACCTCAGAGTTTTAATAAAATTCTCAAAACTATTTCTAGACCCTATGCTAGATTTATATATTTATTTGTATAGAAAATATTCTAATATATAACGCTAATATATCCCATTAACGAACGGCTTGTTTCAGAGAGTGTTTCTTTGGAAAACTCTATTCATTCATTTCATCTGTGTTGTATGAGTTAGGGCTGAAAGAAAACTTTGAATTAGGAAAATTTTTTATTGTTTATGTTATTGTTTGTAGTGGCTGGAAGGAGTCAATACTTTCCATTTAAAACATGACTGTATGTAAATCCACATTTCAATTGATATTACCCACACCATTCCGTTGTGCGTTTAATACCAAATATTTCAATTGTTAGATTTTTAGCCATTATGCTTACTAAGATATTCCAAAAAATAATAACTAAGCTCAAGAGTAAAACATATGAATATTGACAAGTGGTGGACAAAACGCAGTTGAATACGACACCGTGGAGAAATATGATAATTCAGCACACCTGTTTTATATGAATTATATAATTTTATTTTATTTATTTATAGCAAATCCTATAATTGGATATAGTCTAAAGGAAAACTGAAAATACACACTAAAATGATGGTGAAGCTTTTTGCGCTGATTCGGGATATACAAACAATTTTGTTCAAGGTTTTGATTAAGCCGCATTGAGGTCTAATTAACTCTCGAACCACTGTCTTATATATATAGTTACACTACTATAAAAAAGATCTAACTCATATTTTTCGCAACTGGAGATTTTTGATATATTAACAAAACACGACCACTTTGGCCATAATTAACAAAAACTCCATTTCTCCAAAAATTATGAGTTAGGTTTTTTCTATATTGGGCTAACGATATGTATAAATATAAAGCGTAATGTTATATTCAGATTTCATATAGAAATCTTCTATCTTTATCACAATTGTTTTAGACTTCTGAATAAATTTTGTTTACATACCCGAACAATATTTACGAACCTTTACTCAAAACGATCTACAAAGTATAATTATTTATTGTGTTTCCGGCCTTCGACCGAGCTTAACGTTGTTCTACTCTGTCAAATACCGGCTAAGCAGACTAAAGGTAAATCATCGATGCTTAAAATAGTATTATACAGAATTGTGTACCCACATCCTCCCTGTTTAACTTCACCAGCTTCAAATCTTCAAAAATAAATGGAATATCGAATGGGGGATATCCGCTGCTTCGACAAGCCGCTGTACTTAAAAATCTTAAAAATAAACTATGCACGTACCAACTTCCTGTTGATGGGGAAAGAGAGAGAGTGAGAGCCATACATGGTAATGAGTGTGTGTGTGTATGAAAAAGGAAATATCCCTACACCTGCATTGCATGAGAGTCCCCGTTTCATCCCCCTAAACCAAATCACTCTCATATATATATACACACACACACACACCTATGCAGATGTACACAAAGAAGGTGAGACCAGAAATGTATACATATCTATCACAACACTCCATTCGAAAAAATTATTCATTCCTTTATTGATAAAAATTATAGAATTGTTTACCTCTTATATTTATCTATGTATGTACATATGTATATTTTGCAATGCCAATGCCTTTTCTCGTCTGCTTTTTCGTTTTTTTCTTCTTTTTGCTTGATTATTTTTGCATAGCCTACGCTGCTGCTCTCCAATCAATCCATAAACATTACGAGCAGCTTGCTTGGTGCTTGGTTCTTTTCCTTCCTATCCACGCATTAATTTCTTTTTTTTCCTGTAAGCCACTTTTTACTCTTGGTATGTTCTTTTTGCTTCCAATCGAGAATTTTCACTTGTATTTTTAATGAATTTCCACTTAATTTCTATTTGTTATTATTTATATTAAGTGAACGAATAGCATTTTCACAATTACTAAGTAAATTTCTTGGGATATTTAACAAAAAATCGCGTAATTTACATAGAAAACGCTCTCGTTTCGTCGCAGAAAATGTAAAAACACGAAAAAGTGATGATTGGGGTCAGTGTTACCGTTGTGCCACTAAAGTGGCAATTTTGCCACTTTTTTCGAGCCGAGATACTTTTGTGCCACTTTTTCATTGAGGTACTAAATGTGCTACTTTTTGCTTTTTTGTGCCACTTTTTTCATTTCTCGTATCCTGGAAATTCGAAATTCGTACGGGAATCCCACGGGAATTCAGTAGAAAATTGAAAATTTTACATATTTCTTCGAATATTTTTTTCCATCACGCACCTTCTAGTACCTCCCAACTATAACCTATAAATGCTAGAAGGGCTGAATACGCCATTCAAGCCATCATAAAGACCACTTACCCCCTAGGCCCAGATTGAGAGCGGGCTTTGATCCTGACAGCAGTCGTTTGGTCCTAATGTCGACACCATCTGGGGTGAAATGATGACCACAGACTCGGTCCGACGCAGTTAATGGTCTGGAGATTCCTATAATCTCCTTCCATATCGCCTTGTTCGCTAAGGTGAAGCTGTACATAGGCACACTTTTCTGAACTTCTTTTGTACATAATTAAATATAATTTATGATTTAATTTATAAAATATAAAATCACAATCACATTTAACGGGCGCGGGCTTTGGGAGCTTTACGCTTTACGTGGAAGAGTTGCGAGTTGCTAAAAAAAGGAGTAGAAGCAGAGCGCAGAGTTGAGTATAGGGGAGTATAGAATGGATTAGAATGGGAGAATTTGCAATTTAAGAATGAGAGAGCATAGAGACAGTGCAATTTAAGAATGAGAGAGCATAGAGACAGTGCAATTTAAGAATGAGAGAGCATAGAGACAGTTGAAATCGACTGTAAATCGACTTCGATTCTAGTTAAAAATCGACTTTGGACGTGCAAAAGCGATTTTTGGTTATCGTTTTTGTAATCTCAAGATCGAGTTTAACCCTCTCATGCCCAATGCTGCCTATAGGCAACATTTCGAGTTAGTCCTATAAAATCGTTAAAATCACATATTTTGCAGAATTAATCATTTTTTTTGTTTACATATGTAACAAAGAATATTTAAAAGGGAACCAACAAATTCGGCAACTTAGGTTTGCGTAGGAAGGTGAAAACAAATTTCAATTGTTTGAGTTTCTTGTAATTCGAAATTGTTTAGAAATTCTTATTTTTATTGGATTTCTTCGAGTACAAGAAAACTGTTTTTGCTATTCGAAAAGATATATATTAATGATTTTTAATATGAAGAAACCATTTAAAAATATTTTTTTGTTTAATCGATATCTGCAGTATAATGATTTAAGAAACATCCTGGGCCGGTTACCGGCTTCGAATGGTATTCTGTTTACAGAAAAGATTGTGGAATGAAACAACAGGAACATACCGTCAATACAGTGTCTGACTTGCTTTGGATATTTACCAGCGCTGATAATAAAACACCGCAATTGTACCAAGTCGATTTCCCTCTCGATTAATCAATTTTAAATATCGCAATGCGAAAATTTGGTAAAAATTCGATTTTAAAGCACGAGAGTGGAAAAGAACAATAGAAGAGTTGCCAACACCAGAAACAGAATACAGAGTTGTCATTCAATTTCTTCTAATCCTCCCTTTTCGATGCTGTTTATTCGATTCCCTTTTGTGGTCGGTATTACTCTATGCTAGGGCTGTTTTTCTTTTAAAAAATTAATTTTTTGCACAAACAAAATATATTATTAAAGAAAAATATTTGTATCAAAACAAATTTGGAAAAAAAAATATTTTGTGTTCACTTTTTTGGACTTAGCCTCTATAACCATTATTTTGACTTACACTGGATAATTATCCAGGCTAAGTTCACAATTCTTAACACAAAATTATTTTTTCAAAATTTGCTTTCACACACACATTGATATTGCTGTTGGCGACAATTTTAAAAAAGAATTTTTTATTTTGAGGAAACCCCTATTAAACAACTATAGTCATGCTTAAAGACCTGTTTAGACGTACAAAATATTTGCGCAAAAGCAGCTTTGCATAAAGTTTTGCATTTGTAGGGCCACACCGGAGTATGTAGAAAGTATTATCGCAGATTTTGCCCAAAACGTTTTTTCCCCAAATATTTGATGTATCTAAACCCCCCATAACTAATGTTTTGAATCTCTACAGATCATGTAAGGAACTTGGAACAATGCGAACGTCGTTATTTACAGCATATTATTAGGACTGTTCGATTGGGCTTACTAGCTTAGAATTAAGAGACCTGACAATGTGGCAACATTTTTATCCATTGGCTTTATTTAAATAAATCAATGATAAAAATCTGGCACCACCTTAATCGGTAAATAAGAGAGCAAGTAAGCCCAATCGCTCCCTTTTTCTTATTCCTTTTTTGGGAGAATATAAATGTATAGCGATAAGAATGTATTATGGAAATGTTGCAGTACGCTGCAACATAGTATAAGTATTAGTTACATAGTTCTAGAAATGTATTAGTATATACGTTAGAAATTAAGTACAAATGTTAGTCGTAAGATTATACCGAATTGTTTAAGTTTTTGGAATTTAATAAAATCTGAATCTGAATCTGTAAGCCCAATCGAACAGGCCTATTGCTTGCTGTAATGCAAATGAATGGCAACAAAATCTATTATATTTTTTGTTTGTTCAATAAATTTGATCTGGACTGGGATATTGTCTTGAATCAGGACATTTTTGGATTTATATTTTATAGAATTCAAACTTATTTTCAAATGGCTTGGCTGTCTATTACCTCAATGACGGCCTTCTTTAGAAAGATGATGCCACTTTGTTTTTGAGTCGGTTTATCGATCAAAACCAATGTTTACCCGCTACAGTGACAACACTTGTAATGAAAGAGTAAATGTGTACTTTTTCTCGTAAAACTTGTAAACAAAAATAAATGATGGAATTTTTTTGATAATTTTTAAACAAATACATAGTTGACCATGATTCCATGGGTGCGGGAAAAGTTTGCAGAACGTCGAGCGAAATGGCTGGCACGTTCAAAGCGATCTAATGCAAAAACTAGTGAGGACGACTACGAGGAGTCTACGACGTCCTCAGCTCCTCCACGATTTCATAGTTTACAAGATAAACCAGACACGGAAGATTCAGAATCTTCCGATGTTACTGTACCAAATACACCTAGGCGAATACACAATAACAGTAGCACAACGTCGTCAACAGGAGGAGTTACACCGAGACATCATCGACATTCGCCACCCCCTCAACAATCCCGCTCTCTACACTCATCGCCCGTCAAATTAGTCAAAGTGTAAGTTTTGAAATATTAATCAATCTTTTTTTCAAATTTTCAGTTCAAAATGCAAAAGTTACGGAATCTTTTTTCCAAGTATTATCTTTATTTCCCATCTATTGAGATGTACTTTTATTTCCCGTTTTTATATTTGCAGGAAAGGCGCCCGTCGTTCTTCGCCCTCGTCCATTACAAACTCTCTAGTCAACTTCGAAGATGGAAGGGAACGGATAAAGGTCAGAGTGATTTGCCCATCGGCAAGAGTGCTGGTGTTTCAAATGGATTGCCATAGACGTTTGGCAGAACTGAAAAATGAAATACTTCTCGAGTTGTCCGATGATTTGTTGTCCATGCCATTATTTGCCACCGACATTAAAACATTGGGACCGAGATTTCGTTTACTAAAAGCCGACTATCAGGGTTCAGAGATGAATGAGAATCAAACACTGGCCCAAGAGGGAATAGCCAACAATGACACTATAGTTTTAGTAGCTAAACGCAATCATCTACAGCAGTTGATAGCACAGACTCGAGAGACTCGCACACCGCCCGACCTAGATATAGATATAGCAACCCGTAATCTACCCGTACGAAACTCAGATGTTCCCATGGTGGATATAAATGAAATTTTTCAACAATCAAATGTAAGTAGATACGCTATCTCATCGCGCTCAATAATGTTTAATAATAGTTTCATGTATTTACTTTCAAGCTTCAATTTGATGTGCGAAAAGTTTTGATTTCCTTGGCTCAAGCTTCAGCTGTCGTCATTGGATCCGGTCCATATGCCAGACGTTTGATAGCGATGCTTAAACAGAAACTTATCAATAAACGAAATTATCAGAATGATACAACCCAGTGCCTTGTGGATATGGGGTTTAAAAGAGAGAGAGCCGAGTATGCTTTAAAATTGCACAAGTCTGTATTTAATTAATGCCAAATGTAACGGACAGTTGTATAGCAAATTAATAATTTATTCCAGCAATATCTATTCTTCGGCCTTGGAGTGGTTAATACAGCGACAAAGTGAGGATACGTCCATTGAAGAGGCTGTTATAGGTATACAACGTACTAATTCTATGGCTTCACCGTCCGGCATTCTATCGAACGATGTAAGTTTTATAAACAAATGTATTGTTACAAAACTGGTGACAGGTTGTAGAGAGAATGCATGAACTTATGATCCTTGCTTCTCGCGGCAATCAGCATTCGATCTTTCTTCTTTATATTAGTTTTTATTTATACTCAACATATATATGCCCTTTGTGTGGATATGATGTATAAACTACAACTACTACAAAAATATCCTATAAGATTGTGAAAATATTTTTGTCCCCAACTTTTCTTCGTTCCAGAGTACTGTTGAGAATATAGCTGCGTTGCTAGCTTTGATCAAAATATATAGTTATCGTGATATACCGCCCACACCCGATACGATTCAAGCTTTAGTAGAGATGGGTTTCCAAGAATGTGACGTCATTGAGGCTTTAAAAAAGACGTGCAACAATAAGGCTGCGGCCTGTGAATGGTTGTGTGGTAATCGCACTGGTAGTTTGGTGGAACTCCGCGAAGGTCTAGCTCAAGATTCTCCTATACTTAAAACAATTCTGCAGTTACCACAAGTTCAGCTGAGTTTAAGTAATCCCAAAATACTATTGGGTAAGTCACAAGTGAAAAAAAGCATTTTATGTCCTTATTTTAATGTGTTACTCCCCTCTACCTTTAAGCCTTTTTAGCTATATTGGAAAATGAACATACTATACGCGTCTGGGGCGGTGACAACGACACGACGTCTGTTATAACACATATCCTGCAAAAGTATCATGAGGAAAAACATGTTTTAGGTATTAATCAGTTCTACAGCAGCAATCGTTAGTCGGAGTGGGTGAGATTATTTCATAGCTCTTTGTTTCACTTAAACTATGACATGTGGTTCGCATGATCATATCTAGAAAATAAAATAGCCAACTCGAGATTACTGCAATTTACTGTAATTTAAATAGTGACACCTACTCTCCAACTACACAACAGTCTCTCTGTTTTACTTCATCTATTATCTATATCTATTGAGTATCATTTAGCGCACATTTGAACAATTTAGTTAAACAATTTTGTTGATTTGTAGACTTTTGTGTGTGTGAGTGTGCTTTGCTGTACTACTACTTACTTACTACTTTACAAACTGTATCATTCTTTAAATTAACACAAATGGAAAATATCAAAAAGAAAACGGAAAAGTGCAATTCTCTGAAAATAAAGAAAATATATTTACAATAATACTCATATACACCAAAAAGAACATTTTAAAACAATGATCAAATAATTCATACATATTGTAGATGGTACCTAATTTATAGCATTTTAGCTTTGACAGTAACAACAAAAACCACTTAATTCTAAGAAAGTGATTTAAATGAAAACTATGCTTGAAATATTTAGCATAATCTTAAAGCCAATACTCTTATGTTTAAAACAAACAAACAAACAAAACGTAAAATGCTTAAGTAACTTATTAAGACTTCTATTCTAATTACAACTAGAATTAAGTCAATTTCGCATCGTCTATAGTTTATAGAAAATTATTATTTAGTAATTACCTTTTAAATGCATGCACATATACCTAACACCTTTCTTTCAGTTAGTATCGGAGTTACCAAAAATAGTTTATAATAATATTAAAAATAACGATCTCTTGATTTTATAATTTTATATATAGTCTCTTTATAATAAGTCTCAAAAACAAAAGAAACTGTATCTCAAAGTGTTACATTTTTATTACAATTCAAAGGTCGATGCAACACTTGGCCAATATTCAAGAAATATCAGAATCAGAAATAAAATCGTAATTTTAAAATATTAAAATTTTTTGTTTTATTCCTTCACATACAAAATGTTCTTTTTTTTTAATTAAATTCCAAACTATAACCTTCCAAACTGTGTGTAAAAAGATTGTTTACTTCTGGTCATGCAACTTCATATTTGAATTTTGTTATAATTCGAAAGACTATAGAAAATAATTAAGATTCCATACTACTTACCGTGACAAACATTCACTCATATCGTGAAAAATTCCCTGGGCATGAATTGTTCCCTTAAATTTGAAATCGTGATTTATGGTTTTCTTTAAGAGTTTCTTCTGCTTTTTTATTCGATTTGATTGCTTTATTTCTATTACAACGCGAAGAAGTGAAACCTATTCGTGGGTTACATTAATATTCACCATTTTACGACAGCCGGGAAGTAGAAAATACCCCTTTTATTCGCGATAAGGATGAATATTATCAGCTTAAACCGGTCACCAAAAATATTAATGCTCACGACCCACGTGGACATTTGATGGTTAAAGAAATAGTGGCACATCCAGACAAAATATATTGTCTCATCCTGTTGCCTAAAACTTTCAAATTGGGTCCCACCATAGGAGCATATTCTGCCTAAGGGCACTGTCACTGGTCGTTGCTGCACAGCAGAGAATGTAGCTTTTGTATGGATTGATAGACCCTAAAAGAAGGTAATATATGTTGAGGTGAGCACATACGTATACTGTATACTCACCACCAAAACTCAACTATACTCACCACTTATAGGAGCAAGTATAGTATACATTTAGGTGTTTCTAAAAACACAATAAAAATACGCATCACCCAGAAGTATGTGTCAAAAAATTGAAATTTTGTAAATTTTTTAATTTTCTATAATCATTTTAAAAACTGCAAATATACAGTGAAACAAAAATATCACCCTGGATCTCTAGCTTCCTTAGGAATAACGTATTATATTTTATGATGTACTAGCTTTTTTACCCCGCTTTGCACGGGATAATTCTTCACTAATCCCCTACTTCGTGTGCTTTTGAAAATAAAATGAGTACTAATTGAGTTTTAAAGTATAGTTTGTGTGGGCAGTACCACGACCGTTTGTCCTATCATGACCTAGTATAGCCAGAAACCATTCTGTCCACTGGTTAGCTACAGTAAAATTTTCAGGCGAATCGGTCCACCGGTTTAGCATCCTATACGCAACATACAGACAGCCATTGATTTATATATATATATATTAGCAACATGAAAAAATGTATGTACGGAGAAAAACACAATTTTTAGGTTTTCAGGTTCGTAATCCACTTTCGTAATTCATTCAAATTCAAAATTCGCTTTCGCAGCTAACTTTGCTGACATTTTTACATCAGCGACATCTATGAGTCAAATAAAGTACTCGTCGAGACCGACCCAGTCTAATGCGCCCACTTATGCATACACACATACAAAAAAGGCCAAATTTTAAATTTATAATCAACATTTTCATTTATTTCGTCTCGTTAACATTTCGCATATAAAACTTAAACTCGTAGGATTATTTACAACTAATAACTGTACATAAATGGATTTTTCTCTTTACAAAATGTACATGCATTTTTACACATTTAAATGATTTGCACAAAGGAAAAGAAAATCAATGTTTTTCGTTCGTTAATATTTCGAATAATTTAATTTCGTTACGATTTGTGTTTTTGTTTGTCTTGTGTGCGATGGGGGGAAGTAAAGGAACATAAAAGCCATGAATTTAGATTTATTTTGGAAAAGGTCACAGCATAACTTCAGTGTCTTCTCCAAATGCAGGCTAAAATTAAAGTCAAGCAAGAAATTATATTGATATGAAAGAAATGCTAAAATAATAATCATCTGTTTTTAAAACAAGCAAAAAATTTGGTAATGTTAATGTGAATGATTTATTTTTTATTTTATTTATAAATTAATTATTAATCGTGCGTTCTAAAAAACAATTCATTCAATATGAATGACGATATCGATTATCAGTTAGTTGGTCGTTGGTTAACTCGGTACAAAAATAAAAGGTCAAACTTAAAATATCAGGACGTGTTGTTATCGAAATTTGTTAAATTTAAGTAGTAAAGTTAGACTAAAGTTATATATGGCATTGTGGGATGTGGTGTGTTTATATTATAGACCGGCCGGCCGGCCATGCTCCGAGCGAACATTTTCGCGTATTTATTGCCGAAATTTGCGAAGCTCACAAGGAACATGGCTGGCTGGCCGTATAGAGATGAAGTGATTCAATAGACTACATGAGAGGAGTATTTGTGAGAGAGTTCGTTGTCGGATAGCACTTCACTTCACTTCATTCGTTTTTGTTTTGGTTTTTTTGTTTGTATCACTCTTAAAAGGTAAACAAACATTAAGTCTAATGAACTAGACAAACTTAGACAATTTACTGAATACTAAATAAACAACTAATAAATATGAAATAAAAACCAATGTCGTCGTAGCCGTCGTAACGAACCTTGGTGTCATCATTCTATGATTAACGCTGAGGAAAGGTTATTGTTAATATGTAAATGATAAATATGATTAGATAAATAAAATATAGAAATCGAGTGTCTTTAGTATTTAACTGGTGCTTGGTGATGTGAATGTTTTCAATGATCGGGTGGTGGCGTACGTTACAACTCATTCTCCATGTTGGAACGTACGTTCTTGAGGACATTGTGCGTTTTGAGTATTTGATTTTTAATGTCTTTTTCGATTTGTGCCTTTCGCTGGTTAGCATTGCGTAGTTTTTCATAAGTGTCTTCGAAGGCACGTTTCGTGCGCAACAATTTACGACGCAATTCAGCGTTTTCTTGGTCTACCTTGGCGCAATCGTGCTTCTTGAATGCGTTCTCTTGGCCGGCGGCGGCAGCAGCTTGTAAATTAGACGGTTTAATATTTTCTAAACTTGAATCCAAATTTTCTGCAACAACAAAAAAATGTTAGAATTTAAATTTGCAAAAAAAGAAAATAACAAAACTTACCTTCAATGACGTTTCTATTATCCTTATTAGTGCTAATTTCCACAGTCTTCAGCAGGGGCAGTTGGGCATTACTTAATTCCGCACTGGAAACGCGACCGGCATCGCTTTCTATGCCCAAATCAGGTGAATAATTTTGTACGCGTTGTTCTCCCATGTTCGCCACTGTGCTGTGAGCTCCTGCTGCTGCTGCCGACACCATGGGAACTTCTTCCGATGTATAACCAGATTGGCAGACGTCATCCCTTTTCGCTGCGGTTTGTGCGGCGGTGGCTTTATGAACCTCAGCTTGGGCCACTGCTAGACGTTCCAACAGACCCTTATGTTCCTTTTCCATACGCTGCACCTGCTGTTGTAAGTAATCACGTTCCGATTGATAATTGGCCAGCTCTTGTGTCAATTCTTCGAAGCGTTTCTCCAATTGCAGTTTATCATTCAAAACTTTGACACGTTCCGTAGTGGCTTTAGAAGCCCTTAACGTGCTCTCATCAATTTGTTTTTGAAGATTTCTTGTGGCCAATTCCGATTCAACCAGGGTTTGTTTTAATTCGTGCTCGTTTTCCTGCAGACAATCGATGGTGCGTTGTGCCTCCATATACTGCCTTTGTAACTCGCACAATTGCTTTCTACATTCTTCGTATTCCTGTTCTCTTACTTGCAGAGATTTTTGCATTAGGCTTTCCATTTCTTGGCGCAGCGACGAAAGTTGCTCCTTCTCCTTTTCGTCTGCTCGCATTAGAGCTTCTTCGTGTCTTCGCTTCATGTTCTCCATGTCATCTTTCAGCGAGTTGATCTGCATTTCGGCCAGGCGTGACTCTACCATTAGACGTTCATACTCCTCCTGCATTTTCTCCAGAGAACGCGTTTTCTCTTCAATTTGCTGCATGAGCATAGACTCGTTCGAGGGTTCCTGGGAACCTATGGCCACAAGATCATCGTGCAGTTCTTTATTGCGAGTTCTCAATTCTTCCAATTCTTGAGTGACCTCGTCTACCCTTAGTTTCTCCTTCTTCAGAAGATTATCAGCATCGGCCAACTGACACTGAATTTCCAAGATACGATTATCACGCTGTTGAATTATGTTCTCCAATTGGTTGATGCGTTCCTGAGCACGAGATTTCAGTGTACGGCTATCCATGTGGGCCGATTCACTGAAATCACTGTCAGTTTCCGCCTGCTGGGCACTTGGTGGTTCTTTGGCGGGCATTAGAGAGGCTGAATGATCTTCGAGGCCAATACGCGCCAAGGAAACCTTGCGGTCTGGTTCAGACCAAGCTTCAGATTCGCTTTCGCGGTTCTCCAGCATTACACTTAAAGGCAGGGAGCGTCTTTCCTTTTTGTTGTCGGCACTGCGACGTTTGTCCAATTCTTTTTTCAGAGCCTTATTTTCGGCCTTCAATGTTTCGATGGACTGCTGGTTACTAGCACCATGTAGCTCCTCGTGCGAATTGAAGGTTTGATTTTCCAAACCACCTTCAACATCGCCCAATATATCGGAGAGATTATGCAGCTCCGCTAAGGACTGATCAATCATTGAGAGGCCAGAAACCGACAAAGTCATATTTAAACTCTTGGAAAGGTCCAAGCTACGATCAACTGCTCTGCGCATGGCTTTACGTTTCTCAACGGCCAAAACTCCCAAGACATCTTTGTGTTTGAGCAACGAATTGAGGAAACCGGCCAACTCCTCCAAGCGGGTGGACAGAGTAGCACACAAGTCGGCACATTGCCGGCGCCATTTTTCGGCATGCTCTGTATCGGAACGCGCCTGTTTCAATTCCGTGCGCAATTGTGAAATCACAGCGTCCGTGTTACGCTCGGATCCCAAACGCTGCAATAAAATATCGACTTTTCTCTGCAGCAATTTGTTGCGTTGCAAAGCTTTGTTGTACTCCACATCTGAGAATGACTGTTGGAGTTCGGCGCCCTCTTGGCTGCTATTGTTCTTGGGGGATACGGGCGAAGTGGTGGTGGTGCTTTTGTTTAGCATTTTGTTGAGACGTTCGATTTCACGATTTTTCTCCCAAAGCTCCTTGTTAACGAAATTCTATTGTGGCAAGAGAATGAAAAGAATAAATATTTCATAGGAAAAGTGCTGCTATTAACTAATAATTACCTGCAAATCAGCCGTCTTCTTTTTGATATCAGCCCTCAGAGTTTGAATTGTAGCCTCTTGTTGTTCGATTTGGGTTTCATATTTCTGTTTCTGAGACAATGTCAGCTCATTGATGGCTTCCGAATCGCTGAGTGAAGGGCAGAAACCGGTGCACTCTAAGCCACTTATACCAGCGCTGTTAGCCTGGGGAAAACAAATGTTGTATTACAAAACTTTGTGTTGAACAGTTTAGTTTGTCCACTTACCTCCTTCTCATTGTTGGGCATACTCGTGGATTGGCTGGAATTGTGATTCTTTAGGCGACTTATTTCGGTTTGTTGATTTTTAATGTGCAACATAAGCTTTTGTATTGTAAATCGTGCTTTGTCGTAAAGTTGATCTCGAGTATTCAGCTTGTCCTCCAACTCTTGGACCACACACATTTTATCCGCCACCTCCATTTTGCATTTTTGCAAATCCTGTCTAAGCTGTTGGGTCTGTGACAACAATGAAAGAAATCAAACAAAAGTTAACAAGGTTTATCGTTATAGACGAGATTTAATTTCCATATCCTTCAACCCATTATGAATGTCGAAACGAAACAAATAGTTACATGAATGCATGAGATAAGTAAAACCAAAATGTGGAAAAACAACTGAAACTATTAACTTGAAAAAAATGATAGTTTATTACCAAATAATATTGAATAATTCAAACAATTTCAATTGATTACAAAATACAATGGGGAAAAATATTTAGAAAATACATGAGAAAACGCAGAACACTAAGGATAGTCTGCACAAATCCAAGTACATATCAAATATAAACACATTCGATGGACATTTCAAACGCCCTGATGACCATGTAGAGAAACTGATTTTGAATAGACGCTTTGCTTGCTTTCCATTAACGAAGCAACAAAATGTTAAGAAGTTTCAGTGAAATTTTCCAAATTTTGAATAAACGTAACGTATACTCTCGCCCAGTGCTTTATATCTGTCCCAGGTGTAAGGATCTTGATGATTGTGTTCGTTGCAGTACCGTTGATCCTTAATGTGGTCCTAAATTATGTGCAGGTTTGTGGGATTAAGAGACCAACGAACGTTGTGTGGTGGTAGTATTAGTCTTGCCATACTCACTTTGAACATTAATTCAGAATTGAGTCCCAAACTACGGCGATTACAGTTGCAGCTCAAAAAACTGGTATTGGTATTTCGATTTTGTTGATTGTTGTTCGAATTACTGAATAGACTTGAATCGCTTATGGTATAACGTACAGGAAACGCTGCCACAGCACATTCCTTAAATAAATCATCCTCGCAACAATTGTCTAGGCAAAGGGATGGCTCTCTAGCACCTGCCAGGGCAGCTTGTTCGCCCAAACCCGTACTGGTGTTTAACATAAAATTCACATATGCATCAGTGGCGAGTGAGGGCTGCGACCTGCCGCTTTCGGCATTGCAAATGTTGACACACAATTTATGTTGGAATTTATATTCCTCTTTCGATTTCTTGGATGCACGACAATCAGATTCGTATTTATTTGACGTTTGAAGCTTGTAGTTTGGGCTGTGTCCATAGAATTGCTCCTTTTCAAAAGTATAGCAATGTTCTTTGCCGCTATTCAATTTATTGATGATTACTCTAAAGAATTGATTTTCACGATTCACAATATTTCGCTCAATGTTTATTTTCGTCACCATTCTTTCGTAATCTTGAATGCGTTCCAACAGACGTGCTGTATTGGCCGTCTTAATGGATATCGTTGACTAAATTTGTGGCATTATCGATTTCCCCAAGAACCAAGAATGAATGAATGAGTTAATAATGAATGGGGCGTGGGTGTGAGTATGAAATGAAATGTTCGATAAAGCATTAGAATTATACGATTCGATTCACAAGCAAAAGCTGCGAAATCCAATCTGCTATTTGTATGTATTTGAACCTTCACCACAAAACACAAATGACAGACAGGCACCAGCCACCAACAGCTCCTAGTTTGCACAAATTTGTTGACTTACTTGCATTTTGGTTAAAGCGTCTTGTTGTTGGCGCATTTGGCTCTCGTATGCTTTCATACTGGACATTTCCTTGCGAAAATTGTCTTGAGTGCTTTTTAATGCGCTATTGAGTTTTTCATTGCCCGCCTTAAGTTCGGCATTCGCTGTGCGAAGGCCTTTTATAGAACGCTTAAAAATTATATTTACATATGTATTAGGATGTTTTCTTTTTTTCTCATATTTCGAATGTGTAATGGGTTGAAGTAGTATGATGAGAAGGGTGATAATGACATTATTTAAAGACTTACCTCTTTAGTGGCAACTTCCATGTCCTTGTTTTCAACGGATTCCAAAAGTTCGGAATTTTGGAATACCAGCTCCCTTACCTTGTCCTCGTACTCTCTGATGGTCTCGTCACGTTTGGCCAGAATGTCATCCAGTTTGTATATCTGCAATTGGAAATCTTCTAATTTCTCATCGGATTGCTTTAGTTGGGCCTCAAGTTCGCGTATCTGCAATAAAAATGACGAGGGAAAAAATCAGATTTATTATTATGTCCAAAGTTTTATTTTATTTATGAGGCTGTTTACAACAAACGTATTATCAAATTCAATAAAAAAATACACACTCTTTGCAAGGCATTTATGTTCTCCGCGATTTCCGAACGCCCTAGTAAATCGTTCATGTAGTCTCCATTGTTCGTCGACTTCTCCATGTCACGTTCCATTTCGAAATATTGAACCTTCTGTTTGAGCTCATCCACCATGTCTTTGTACTTGAGCTCGGTATCCTTTTGGATTTTCTCCATCTGGGTCATAGCCTGTGCGGCTTCTTTTAAAAGATCCTGCTTCTCCTGGATCTCCTTGCGTAAAATTTCCATTTCCACTCTGGCATCGATAAGCTGCTTCATCAAAGTCTCTTGGCCCTCGGAGGAATTCGAGGCTTGTTGGTAGCCCGGTATGCTTTCTTCTATGAAGTACAAGCGCAATTTCAAATTGAAATTCTCCTTGCGTAATGTGGCCATTTGCTCTTCGAATTCGCGCACCGAACGCCCTTGGCCTGCCGGCGATGTTGATCCTTGAAATGGCTGCAGACTGACACAAGGTGAACGATAGCCAACGCCATCTGTAAGGAGATGAAAGAACAAATATTTTGGGTTAGTTCTGCAAACACACACATAGCCTTTTTTTCTAAAAATACCCTGAGCTGGTAGATCAAAATCACTGTATTTGAATGGACAATTTTGTCTAAACAAGTCATTTCGCATCTCGCAGTCCCTACTGGTGTTGGAAGGTGGTGGTGCCACCATTTCATTGCCATCATTATTCTGTATTGGCGAACTTCTATACATTTTCAAAGCTCTTTTTATCGTCGTCTATATTTTGTTGCGAAATTTTGTGTACATTTATTTTTCAAGGAAATTTCAAATTTCCTTTAAAATCTTTTTCAAAACTAAATTGTTTTTTAGAAAAAAAACTTATGCGCAGTGAAAAGTGTTCGAAATAAAATGAACGAACATCAGTGGGGGTGTTTCGTTCGAACAGAAATAAATATTGAGGCGGGAAAACAACAACAACAACAAGGCAGACGCGTCTATGACTTTTGTGACATCCAAAAGTGTTTATTAATTGATGTGGCGGCGCACATTTCTTTACAGTAGACACACGAGAAGCAATGATACGCCAAATGCATTCGGCCAAACTCGCTCTACACGGTAGTATAATGAAATAAATAACACCTCATATTCCGGAAATATATGTATGCGATTATAGACATAAATATGGAGGAAAGTTGCGATATATAATTGTACTTGGCAATCAAGGTGTGTGTGTGTCTTTCAATAACTTTAGTTCGGATATTTTCTTTATCCCTAAACTATAGTTCGTTAAACTAGGTCGCGGCCAATATAATTAAAATAATAGTTTCCAGCACTGTACGGAAATAAAGTTTGTATTGTTTAATGATGATTTGCCAAATATTTCGTCCTTTGCTTAAGTCGTCGTTTGTGAGTTAAAAGTGAGTGAGGGTCGTTGGGACCGTCCGAAAAAAAAATCTTCTGAATTTAGCGTAATTTTTTATGTCGCACTATAGTCCATTTTTTCTGAATTAATAGACCCTAGAAGAGAACACTTTTTTTATATTTTTATTTATATTCTTGTCTTAGAATAACGAATTATTGGACTTTGGACAACTTATTGGACTTTTATATTAATGTTTATGCGTTTTCAAAGTAATCACAAAAAATCGTATTACTTGAGAACATTAAAAAATTAATTAATTAAAGTTAAAAAATTAACACCTTTCGAATGATGAAAATCGGACGAAAAATGACGTCGCTGAAAATAGTTTAAAGGCTCATTCAGACAGACGCGACACGACAGTCGTAAGACGTTGTCTCGTCTCGCACGTTCTTATTTGAATATGTGAAATGATGTGTCAGGATGGGTCTTAATACAAAAGATGGTTTTCCGGAATCAACATTTTCTAAAAAATGACCGAAACTCGGAAAAAAATAAAGAGTCAGAATATCTCTAGGTCCTTCAACACTTACAGTCGTCTACTACATAGATTTTATTGGGAGTAGTAATAGAAACTTTGAAATGGTATATATAGGGTTGGACTATTATTTGTGGGGTGCCCTCAGCAGCCATTTGAATGAAATTATTTTCCATTATTAACCGGAAGGATTGTACTTTCAAATAAAAAAAGAAATTTGAGAAAATATTCAGTAGCTTTTTTATAGCATTTTCAAAAAAAAAGTTATTTGTTAAATATGTGGTTTCTAGAGCGGAAAAAGTAAGTCATAGGAGGCATTGGTATGGGGTCCGCCATCTAACGTTTTTTTTTTTCAACTATTCAACCGTTGGACTATTATTTGTGGGGTGCCTCAGCAGCCATTTGAATGAAATTATTTTCCATTATTAACCGGGATTGTACTTTCAAATAAAAAAGAAATTTGAGAAAATATTTTTTTATAGCATTTTCAAAAAAAAAAGTTATTTGGCGGACCCTATACAATATTCTTTATACAGGTTTTTGTGCAGTGTTTTTGTCTCTTTGTACCTTAAAATTTTATAATTCAAAATCTTATCTTAAAACAACTTCTTCTATTATTATTATTTTAGAAATATGTCCAATGCAGCATTTCTTTTAAGACCTTCTTCTATGTTTTATTCTTGTTGTCCGGCGATTCGTTGGGAACCTAGAATTCTGATTGTTATTATTTTTTTTTATTTTATTTATTTTTATTTTTATTAATTGTTTATTTTAATTTATTTATGAAAATTTTCAGTTTCAAATACATATTTTTTTTATTTTTTAACATACTTTTTGTTTTTAGTTTGGATTATTATTATCAGTATTTTATTGTTTAAATAGTTGAAGACATTTAATATATGTAATTTCCTGAAGAATATTGTAATTCAGTTATAATTGGCCACTTGGCTTGGAATTACAAAGAAATAAATAAAACATTTTTTTGGATAACTTTGAGTAGTTATTCGTGCTATCATTTCACAATATCCAGATTAAGCTGGTATTTTGTTCATAATCTTTGATTATTTTATATAGACTGTGCAATTCACTTATAAGAGTAGTCTTATCTTGAGTAGAGACTTAATATTGATGTTAATTTGTTTATTGCTTCTAGAGATGTGTAGGGTATTATTAGTTGTTTTTATAAATTTTAATATTGTTTCTAAGTTAATTTTATTGATCATAATTTACGATGGAAGTATTTTATAACCACATGCGGCCTATCTGGCTCGGTTATTTTTTTTTTTGGAATAATAAATAAATAAAAAAAAAACAAGTTTTACAAGTCGAAGTAAGAAGGCAAAAAAACTAAAAATAAATTCCCAATTGCAAGTAAAAGGGACAATTTGTACCAAGAAACCTTTTATTCTCGACAGGGGTGATTAGGATTCAAGGCTTGGGGCACCATCTCATTAAATATGGTTTGAATTACATACATATATGTTTTTTTCATAAATTTAAAAAGAAAACTATACATTCGGATGGATATTAAATCAATTACCCAATACTTGACATACAATCGGTCGATAACATTTCTTTTGAACGTATGCATATACGAATTTTAAGTAGGCACCCTTATCTGAATTGTTAGTTATGTTTTTCTTTCACACATTCGGTTTAATTTTTGAATCTTTGCCAACTTTTCATGAATGGCCATGATTTCAATGCATATTTCTTTGAAATTTTCCGATATATGAAAAACAATAAACAAAATTCATACACATGTGCATATATGTACATATGTATGTATATACAATATATATGAACATACATATGTAAAGCATATTAAACCGGATGTCCGTTGTGGAATGGAATTTGAAAATATGGGTTTGGATGGTACCAATTCCCAATTAAACATTATGGTTAAAATGATGTTTAAAAAAATAATGATTATGGATGATATTTTCATATAATGAAATTAGTTTCCCAAAAATGTTTAGTAAAGGGAACACAATTTGTATTGCTTCATATTATTTTTTATTTATTTTAATGTTCGCTAATATCAGTTGATTTCCAATGTTCCCATAATTTCTTAATAGCAAATTATCCTATAGAATTTTTTTGAAAATTTATATATTCATTCCCATTTAATGTTTCCATCAAGGCGTATTTATACAGGTGATAGCAGCAGAGCAAAAACAAATTCGGCAACAACAAAATACATACAAGTAATTTTTTGAATGGTGAGCCATACTGTCAAAGCAAAATATATGGGATTTGACAGTTTCGGTTACTTTTGTATGAAAAAAATTCAGTCAGCTAGGCTTCTGCTATCATCTGTATAAATACGCTTTGGTTTCAATATGAATTTAATTTGCAAGTCTTCATTGAAGCGTTGTTGAAATTTCAAGATTATTTGCTAAATTCTTCAGTTTTTCAAAATAACATAACATTTCACATTTTGTTTATCACTCTGAGAAGATTGTATGGAAATAGCGACGTTAATTTGCATTGTGATTGGTCACATGAAGAATAATAAAAATGCTTCAACCCCTGACAAATATTTTATGTTTCTTTTTAAATCCACATGATTTGTTGTCAGCTATTTTTGAATTACAAATATTTAAAGTTTTTTTTTCATGGACGGCGACTAACACTAGAACGAAAATACATACATATATTGGTAATCATCATTAAACAGATCAAGGTTATGTTTTTAGGAGATAAAGAGGCGTGAGTCAGTTTAATGTATTTCTTTTTTGCAAGCTCGAGACCTCGAGCTTGAGAAATATTATTTATTTGGAATTTTAAATTAAAGGTCGAAAGAACAACTCATATAAATATATATTTTGCTAATATTTCAATAAACTTACATGGATTTTCCATCGTTACATCTTGTAGAGTACCAGGGCTGGTGCTGGAAAAACAAAAGAAAATAATAATTAATAAAAGTACATATTCAAATAAATACAAAGTTCAGACACACACAAATGAAATGAAATTAATTAAACGATTAAATAAAATTTAATTATGCTCGGCGCAGAACTGAAACAAGATTCGTCAAAAAATGACCTCATACAACAATTATTTACATTTGCGATATGAAATAATCGTCCGACATACGCACTCATCATTCAGTCATCAGTAGTGGTCCGTAGACCATCCCTAACCGGAGCAGAAAGAACGAAGATCAAGCATATGGTTAAAACATACATACACACACACTCACACATAAATTTAGTATTTATGGATGTACTCGTACGTTTAAAGTTGCTCGTTCGTTCACAAATCATCGCGTGTTTTCCTCCCTCATCTTCCTTCTCTTTTTTCTTTTGTTAAGTAATTGAAATTGAAATCTTTACCTAAATTCATAACAAATATGTTGAATTAATGGTCATTTTCGTGATTCAAATGAGTAATTTATGATAAGTTGATTATGCAATGCACACAATGCGTACAACCATATACATACTTGCATATGTATGTATATATTTTTCTTAATTTTCAAATTTGATTACTTTTATCGCCACTACCCAAGCACTCTGGATTTGTGGTTTGTAAAGAAACGACAGACGTGATTTTAAAAATATCACTCTTACCATCAAGTGTACACGTCTAGAGGTTGTGTTCTATTCCTCGAAGAGAAAAACACAACAACTATATTTGTTTATATATAGATTTCAAAAGAACACGAGAGTTCAATATACACAGGCAGATATGGTCATAAAAGTCAGACGCTGGAGGGCTGTTTAAAATCTCGTTACTTTTAAAAATATCTATCAAAGGGAAGAGATTAGTGTAATACGAAATTTTTTCAAATATGTTTTCCTATTCTTTGTCTAATGGTAGACCATTAGAGTATTTAAATAATGACTTAGACATGCATTAAACGGCCCTATATTTAAATGATAGATAAAGCTTAGGCGCATGTTTAACCCGCAAAATACCCAACCAATAAAAATGTTGTCATAAAAGTGAACGTCAATGATTTGGGATAGCATTTATTTCCGTACAATACGTTCCGGAAATTGGGAATTTCCCTTCACGTCACAAGAATTTCACCTTTTGCTACTTGTTAAACCAATGACATAGAAATTAAAGCGACCGGAAATAAATTACAATATACATATACAGTAGGTGGCCATTGAATTACGATCGATAATAGAATTTATATACTACCATAGAATGGTTGAGGTCGAAATTTAATTTATATAACATCAGTTTGTGAAGAATACATAAAGAAACAGGAGAAAAACTTAAATTGCTTATATTTGTATTAACTTCACGACAGTATTATGTCTTTGTGCATTTGTTTGTAACACCCAAAACGAAGCGAGATAGAACCATTCTTAATTATACCGAACAACTTAGAATAAGTTTTTAAATCGATTTAGCAATGCCCGTCTGTCTGTCTGTCTGTCCATCTATTTTTGTAATCAAAGTACAGGTCGCAATTGTAGCCAGAACCAAATGAAACTTTGCACAACGAATTTTTTCGGGATAGGGATGAAAGTAATTTAATTTAAAGAAAATCGGTTCAGATTTAGATATAGCCCTCATACAAATTTCACTCCGGATTTGACTCTTTTCACTCTAGATACCAATAATACTTTAACAGATTTTCTTCAAAATTTGCAAAATATCTTATATTTCAACTAGAAACACCTGTGGTGAAAATAAGTCAGATCGGTTCAGATTTATATATAGCTCCCATACAAATTTCGCTCCCAATTTGACTTTTTCCGCTCTAGAAACCACATATTTTATTAGATTGTCCTCAAATTTGGCAAAATATCTTATATTTCAACTAGAAACACCCATGGTGAAAATGGGTCAGATCGGTTCAGATTTACATATAGCTTCCATACAAATTTCGCTCCCAATTTTACTTTTTCCGCTCTAGAAACCACATATTTTATTAGATTGTCTTCAAATTTGGCAAAACATCTTATTTTTAAACTAGGTACACCTGTGGTAAAAATAGGTCAGATCGGTACAGATTTTTATATAGCTCCCACACAAATGTAACTCCCGATTTTACTTTTTCCACTCTATTTAAAATTTTTTCTTCAAAATTGGCAAAACATATTATATTTCAACTAGAAACACCTGTGATGAAAATGTGTTAGATCGGTTCTGATTTATATATAGCTCCCATACAAATTTCGCACCCGACTTGACTTTTTCTGCCTTACTTATACTTGAACTAGAAGAACCTATTGTGTAAGTGGGTCGCTTATTCAATGTTTGGATATAGCTCCGATACAAACATTATTCTCGATTTGACAAATTGGGTCAGGTCATATTAGCCTATGATTAGGAAACATACAAAAATCCTTCCCGTTGAATTGTATTCGGATAGAAAGTGGAGTGTATCATATAGTCGGCCCCGCCCGACTTTAGCCTTTCCTTATTTTGTTTGATTTATGGCTGTGCTTTAAGAAAATATATTGTTTTTATCCTTGAGCTTCTCAGAGTCAAATGGAATAGCTTCGATTGTAATTGAAATGCCGATGTGAGATCATTTAGCACCGTAAGACTATTTTAGAAAAATGTCCGGATGACATACGTGTATGAC
Source organism: Polietes domitor (assembly GCA_947397865.1). Taxonomy (NCBI): domain Eukaryota; kingdom Metazoa; phylum Arthropoda; class Insecta; order Diptera; family Muscidae; genus Polietes; species Polietes domitor. The sequence continues at coordinate 144,346,495 of OX377622.1, forward strand.
AAAATAGCATTTTCAGTTTTTCATTCCCTCAAACTGTTGTCCCTTAAAAAGACTAAAGTTTTAAATGATAACATTAAAATATACTTATTCATTTCTAAATTTATCTTGCCCATTAGTTGTGATTTAACATAAAAAATAAATTAATGAGGAAGAAAAAACAGTCCTCATCATATGGTGTCGGTGGTTAGTTCTTCGCTGCGTCTTTTTTTATTGATTTTTAAGAAAAATTTTCCTAGTTCGAACTGCAAACTGAAATCTAGTTTAACGAGATTCACAAATTATAAATTGTTGTCGTTTTTCTGACAGTATAGGCCAGAAAAATAAAATTCTGGCAAAATGGCCAATATATACAGAGAACAACAAGCAGCGCAGATTGCAAATAAAAACAAATTTCCAACGAAATTATGGCGTGATTCATGAGGTGCTACACACGCCCCCGCAAGCGATAAAAAACAATTTTAGGCCAAAAGAAAGAATTATAGGAAATAATGTGTAACATTGTGCGTTTGAAAAGATTTTTTCATAAAAATTTCTGGAGCAGCATTTTAATTTGGTCCATCTGATATGAAACCACTCATATTCGACATTCACACATGGCGAACAAACCGTTATGAAGAGGACTCTTTCGAAACAAATCGTTTAGCGTTGAGTATGTGTTGGGGAGGGGGGGGTCTGCTTATCAGTAAGTTGTATACGAGTATACACTTTTTGAAGACAATGTAACAACACTGCAGCAACATGTTGCTGCTACAGACAATAGTGTAGAAACAAGACACTTGATTCAAATTGTTAGGAATTTTGAGAAGCTTTATTTTTTCTGTTTACTTTATTTAAATGAAAACCACTTCAAATGGAGGTTCCCAGGAAAGTCCACAACTCCCGCCCCCCACAAAGTGACGTTAGGCAAATTGGGCCACTTTGATAGTGACCAACCAGCCAACCAACTAACTTTGTCTGCCCCTTACTTTGGATAAACATAATAATTACGACAACCTAGGGAGAGGGCAGCCAAACATAAACATGGGGAAAATTCAAAATACAAACGGACCGACACACTTTAAACAAACATCACGTTGTTTTGTTTTCATTATACCTGTGGTCCAAGAAATCACAACAACTGGTCTAGCCTAAAGTTGCAATAATCACAACGAAGGAATATCAATGGAATACCAAGTTGAACATGGTCTAATTAAATGCTAATTACATGTGGTATGTTGTGTTCTTAATGGGTTCCATTTGAAATTCGAAATTGATAGAAATTAGAACTGGAAACATAAATAATGTTGAAAGCACTTTGATTTGAAACTTCCGCTGTTGTTGGCTAGCTTCAATATAAACATATTCGCGTAGACATCTCTTGGGAGCGTTGGGTGTTCGCATCAGAAGTTCTCAAAAAAATCTTTGTTTTATCGCTAACTTTTTTTGTGTGTTTTGTTTATAAACAACAACAAACCGGTTTCTTGTCATAATTTGCAATAAGTTTATAGAAAAAGAAAACTCAAAACTATGTCTGTAGGTATGTACTTGAAAGCTGTTTAATTTATAAAACTATTGTTTGCTTATCGGAGGCTATGAAATCTGGCGAATAATAATTTACAATTATTAGCATAGTTCAGTTCCAAGTGTTAAGACACAAAATACGAAACGTATTCCTCCTCCTCAGACTTGACTGTCCCAATCGTGGCAACAACTAGTAACACTGTTCTTTCAACGATTTAAATAAAATTGTGTAATGAATACTAAACACTCTAATAATACGAAAAATAACTGCCGCCCCTCCTCCACCTCCTGCACGCCCGCTTCAGCACGTGGTGTTACGGTACAAATTTGCATATTTGTGACGTTTTTATTGGTATTGATTAGCCGTTCGGCGCAGACGCGCCGTCTTCAGCCATGCGAATTTGCAGGTCAACTGTATATCTTGGACATACCCAAAACGGAACTGCCTTTGTGGCTGTGCATAGCCGAATATGAGAGTCGCTTCAATACCGATGCAATTGGCTCGCGCAACATGGATGGTTCTTTGGACTATGGCATATTTCAAATAAGTGACAAGTTCTGGTGCAAACCCCGCAATGAGACTCCCTATCATTTCTTCAATGAGTGCAATGTAGATTGTGCCGATCTCATACTGGATGATATCACGCAAGCGGTCAAATGTGCCAAACGCATACAGAAACAGCAAGGCTGGTCAGCTTGGACGGTGTACGAAGAATTCTGTAATGGAACTTTAGTCGACGATATTGAAATTGAACAATGTTTTAACTAACAACATTTGCTGCTCAAACTTTGTAAACGACGTACATACTAGAGCCGGGCCGAGCCGTGTCATTCGTGTGTGTATGTATGCATGTCATAAATAAATTGTCTGTGTTAATAGGATCATAAATAAAGCAATTCAAATGATTTGTTCTTAAAATTTTAGGGTGTTGTTCTCTTAAAACTTGTTTTTCTAACGTCTAGTAACTTTGGTGGCTTAACAAGTCATTACGGCTGTTTAGTATGCAAACTAAAATCCGCACAAAAAGTTCTAAAATTGATTTCTGTAAAGAATGGCGATCAAATGTTGGTACCTTCTGTGGTTTGGCTTGATTGTTGCTGTTGCGTTGAAGGCCAAGGGTCGCGTCTTAAAGCCTTGCGAATTGGCCAGGGAAATGTTGCATTTGGGCACATCAAAGTCTGAACTTGCCACCTGGTGTTGCATAGCTCAATATGAAAGCAAATTCAATACATCGGCCATTGGTCGTTTGAATGGCAATTGGTCAAATGATTATGGCTTATTTCAATTCAGCGATCGCTACTGGTGCCAATCTAAACCCTCACGAACCTCGGCAAATCTCTGTCAAGTCGATTGTCAACGGCTATTGATGGATGACATAAAGGAAGCGGTAAAGTGTGCCCACTATGTGAAAAAACGTCAAGGATGGAAGGCTTGGGCAGCCTATAATGGACGATGTAAAAACGTGAAACTGCTGCCTTCCATAGGCGAATGTGTTTGAATACAAAAAAAAAGTGATATGGCTAATAAATAAAAGCTATCAGAGCTCCACTAAAATGTAATTGAGATGTGTTTTATTTTGAGGGTGTGTGCGGCGGCGATCGTATTGTCTCATGGGCACTCGTACTTACAGCGTTTGTATAAACACTGCAGGGGAATGATAAATTGCGGCAGTTTAATGTTTGCAGTGCAAAACGTAAACAAGTCAGGGTAAATTTATAAGATTTCTTATAAATGAAATTCATTCATGAGGATCTTTCCATTTGTTTGTGGCAATGAGGAAGAGTTTTCCACAGCTGGATTTGAAATGATTCAATGCTTTGCCAAATGTTTTTCGTGTAGAGGGCAAATGTTCACATTCACAAACATGCAAAAAAGAGAATTGCAATAGAATGAAGTGTCCAATACCACACCATTTCAAAACATTTACTTGGATTGGTAATTTAGAATTTCTCTAGAAATGGAATTATACTCAATAACTTAAGCAACCTCTATAATCCAATCGGTATTTTACAATGCCGGAAACACCTTCCATCACTTGATTTTTTAAACTACATACCCGGCTGGTGATAATATGGTGAAGGTATTATTGGATGATCCTTTAAAATGGCCTTCAAAATATTCCAGCATGAAAATAATGAAAAGGTTGAGGTTTATTCTGATTATCCTATTCTAAATTTTATAGAAACTGCATACATAATTCCTTTTGCTGAGCCTATAAACTGTACGGCTAAAAGTGCATAACGTGGCGTTAAAATTCCACTGCGGTATTATTTGTTTAAATTAAATCACAAGTATTTATAAATAAACAATAGGAAACGTAGATGTGTACATATGAAGAACAAATGAACCACACATCACTCACATCATTCAGCAACTACACCACAAATTCCAAACATAACACAAACGAAAGAAGCTTTCTAAATAAAACAAGATGACTGCATTGTAAACAATGCCATAGTGTATATAAATATCGGGTTAAAGGTATTGCAAAATGTCGTTAAGATTCAAATTGTTTGATTTTTTTAAACAAATTGTTAAAATACAAACACGGTTTCCTGCAGCAAAACTTAATGATAGCAACACTCACCCACACTTATTGAATTTGAAAATGCTGATCTTTTTGACGACCAGTGCAATTAGTAATGTTAGTAAAGCATAAACTAGATAAGATAAAATGTATCAAGTTCTTACCAAAAGGCACTGAAGGAAAAACGTTTATTTGGCGTTGATTCATTGGTATGACTCGTCGTGGAATTACTGCGAAATATTCCCGACATGTTTAAGGCATTAATAATAAAAATTAATCTACTTAGAAAAATTATCAAAATAATTTTTGCTTCTTTTCTCTTCTCAGTTTAACTTTGTCAGACTTTGGTTGCGCGCTTTATTTTATTTTATTTTGTTTTTTTATTATTTATAAAAAAATCTTTGGTTTGGATTTTGTTCTAAAATTATACAATCCTCTTTTGATATGCGTCGTTAGTTATACAACGTTGCCGTATATAGATAGAGAGATCCCTCTGAGAAATTGCGTTAAGGTCTTCTCTTTTTTCTCTTTTTCAAATTTTCCGTTTGAATTTTATTTTTCAATTTAATTAAATTAAGTTGATGCGAAGCAGGCATATGATGCAGCAGCCGCATGAGTCACAACTTTTGTTGGTCACACCACAACGCAATGCTCCACACACCAGTACGAGTAGCAGCAGCAGCTAGCGCGCCAGCACCGTCAGCAATAGGCGTCTTCTTAAGGGACATTTAATGCAGCACTGGTGTACATTTGTTTTATCTAGAATTAGAGTTTAGAAAAAAAAAGAAAGAAAAAGATGTGCACAAAACATCAAAAGTAAATCAAGAGGAAAAGTGTTTACGACAGACAAAAAAAAACGTTTGCGAATTGTTGCTTTTAAATTCGACGGAGTAGACACGAAGCGAACACGAGGAAGAACATCAAGTGTCAGCGTCAATTAATTTTGTATGGAGAGGTTGGTGACTAAATGCAACGGCGATCACTTGAGGAACACTCCTCTGTACAGCAAACTGTAATACGGATAAATGGTGCAATAAACTTTGTTGTTTTAATTAATAACAAACGAACAAACCAAATTTTTGACAATTTGGATCACAGTTCATATTTATAAATAAACTTATTCGCAACAGACCGCTTAAGCAACTAAAAATTATGACATTCAATATGTTTCAATACTTCCACTTCACCTTTTTATTTTATATATTAAGAGGTCGAGTATTTATACTTAACAGAACACGAAAACCAATGAAAAATTTGATTCTTTAAAAACATTGTCCCCCCTTTTATTATGTAATATTTTCCAGATCACAAAATAAATTAATATTTTCTCTTGGATTGTTGTAAATCAAGTCTCTTTATATTTGCGAAAATGCTATTTAAAAAAGGTCCATAGTTTCAAACCAAATTTTACTAAATAACCAATGAAAACGAAATTACTTCAAATCACTGTCAATGCTTCATTGGAGATTATTCCTGTACGCCCCCAACAAAATTTGGAGTGTGGCCTCGTAGCCTAGTGAGTAGTGTGATAAACCATATGTTCTTGTTGTTAGTTCCATTCCCACCTCCTATACTCTTTGTAATTCATTAATATTGTCTTGTCTTACTTTTAGAAAATCCACATGCATTCTACAATGGACTACACTTCACCTAATTCAACTTGGCAAAGCTTAAAATTGCCTATAAGAACCACACAGCTGGCGAAGCATTATTGTCGACAATACATGTTGAGAGTTGCATCAGCACGTCCGCAATAATTCCTAAAAATAGCAGACATGTTTGTAACACCTTGATGTATCTATCCACTCACTACCATATTAAAAATGTGCATATGGATAAACTGAATTCTTTTAAAATTCGAAGGCATCTAGTCCAGATATCCGTCAGAATCTGTCTCAGTGCAGAAAGCTTAAACAAAAGAGTAGATGAAATATGGATATATAATAGTTGTAGGTCGGTAATTGATCCTGTGAACCGATTTCAATCTTTATAGCCTATGTTATGGGTCAACAATTTTATGATTTGGAAAATTACACTTTGAAAATATTCACCGCTACTTCTTTGTCATTTACTCTGAATGCTAAAAATAAACAAGACACCATATCCTTAATAGAGAAAGGCATTAATACTTAAATATAGCTGAAATCAAAGTTTTGGTTGATTTAGAAAGACATGCTAATCACAAATTTTCATTTCCACAGTATTTAAACTGTTTTCAATTCAATGAAAAAAAAACAAATATATTAAATGCCTTCTTCAAACAGGACTGAAGAGATAAAACCTCAAATATTAGTTATCAAATGTTATCAAATTCAATTTCTGGGATGTTCTGGGAAATTGCATTAGTAGTTTCACAGGTGTCAATATGAGGAAAAACTTCTAGGTATTCTAGAGAACAGATACGAAAGAATACTAGCTAGACCTTATACATTATTTAATACTAAATTATACAGCGATCGAAAATTATGCGAATTTTTGTCAGATTTTCATTTCATTTACTTCTTTTCTCTTGAATCCAACCGAACAAAGCAATATCCACCCCGCCGATACTGCGCAGAGGGTCGTCCAACATTTCAAATCCTAAACGGGATTTATGATTATAACTTTTTTTTTGAAAATGCTATAAAAAACTACTGAATATTTTCTCAAATTTCTTTTTTTATTTGAAAGTACAATCCTTCCGGTTAATAATGGAAAATAATTTCATTGAAATGGCTGCCTCGGCTCCCCACAAATAATAGTCCAACGGTTGCATAGTTGAAAAAAAAAACGTTAGATGGCGGACCCTTTATTACTTTTTAAGATTCGTATACATATTCAACAATTCCAAGTCAAGTCGCCGATTACACTGTTCGACATTCCATATTACACTTCAACTATAGGTGAAATATAGTTAATTGGCGTTTTCAGTTTTTCATTTCTCAAATAGAATACAAATTTCCAAAGGATACAATTTTTCAAAAAATATTTTTAATACTTATTCACGTCCTATGACAACAGTATAAATGTCACATCAAAGAAGAGAATATGTGCTAAAAACACTTCAAATTTCAAACTACTATCTGTCTTAGTTTAGTATTAACAATAATTTAAAGTTCTGTCTCTTAAAAAGCAAGATATGAATAAACTATAAAAAAATAAGGGGGTAAACTTTAAATACATGTTAATGCTGAACTAATACAGATAGAAGCATGATATTTGAAATATTTTTAATAGATATACTCCTCTTTAATTTGACATTAATATCGTTATCATAGTACATAAAATAATTTTTTGAAAAATTGTTTCCTTTGGAAATTTATAGTGCTGTGAAGTAACTCCATTTTTCCTATACTTTCATACGTTTATTTTATACGACTGTGTGTGCGTCGTTTATTCACTGCTTCTTGTACAATTTTTCTGCAATTCTTATTGAATTCATAATTATTAACTGCTCAACGTATCTTGAATTCATCTCACTTTGCTATTTGCACAGCTGACTAGAGCTATGATTAAGAATTTAGTTTCGATCGAAATTGAGTTAAAAGACATCATAATAACATTAGAAATGTAATGGGAAAATTAATAATACCTAAGTCTCTACTATTGGATGCGCCTGTGTAAGGAATTACCTATTTACTAAAGACAACAAACATACAGTGTACATAAAGGCACTTACGATGTCGATGACAGTTAATTTTCTAATGTTTGTATGATTTGCTGGACTTATAGCTAAGAAGTCATTATTGTACATGAAAAGCTACGTCGCTTACAAATTTAACGCTTATAATGACATCAATTCAATGCGTGATATCAACAATTTGATGTGGATTTCGCCCCCAGTATATGTTCTGATTTTTAAGATCTCTCTTTTTATTGTTTCAATTTACAGAATATAATTTAATTATAATTATTATGTATGCATGTATGTATATGGATATCATAACCATTGTTATTTTAAAGCACACGTCTTGCCTGAAGTTCTAATAAATAACAAAAACATTTTTCTTTCACACATTCATCTACACACTCAACTCGTGTCTCGTGAAATGGGCAATTTCATGTCATCGCTTAAAACTTTACACACACACTTTGAAGAAAGTCATGCATTTTTATTAACAATAATTAAATGCATTTGCATTAATAATGTATGTATGTACAACATGCGGCTGGCTGCTGCTGACAAAATGCGAAAACAACATGAAAAAAACTAGATCACATTTTACAGAAGAAATTGTTGCCAAAAAGTGACAACAAAATGAGATTTTTAGCACTTACTTGATGTAGATAGACGACGTGTACTGTTGCATGAGTCTGTCTGTTTGGTCTTAGGACTTGTGTATCTTTTTCAGTTTCTTTTGAGGCACACATACAGTAGAGCACCGGAATTTATTTTTGGAAATTAGCAAAACATGAGGTGGTATCACCGGGTAAACGTGAATGAAATGTGAAAACTTTCGATGACACAAATGATAGTGGTCACTTTTTTTGTAATTAGGACCCATAAAAAGGTTGTCGTGTCAACCGAAATTTACCATGGTTACCCTCAAAAAGGAAACCAAGGATATAAAGAGAACACTCACTAGTGGTCGAAAGCAACAGCAACGGAATGACATGTAGGTTAAATACAAACCGGCAACAAGTTGGAAAATAAAAACAACATCTTCGTGGATAATGCAACATTCGTACGAAATATTTCTACTGGTACCATTCCAAGTACTAATACAAACACATACATACACGCGAACGCGAGTATTTAGTTCATGCGTAGGTTGGGGTAATTGAATTAAGAGCATTTTTCGTTTTCTACCCATCGTGGCTTTATAATTAAAGGAAGCATGCATTTATTGTATGTAGACAGACAGACACACACACAATGCAAAATATCAATGTAATGGCTCCAGACTAATTTTTAGATTTTAAATTTTTTCAAAAGACTTCGATAGAAAAGTTCAATGTGCTGATAACCTACCGGAGGACCAAGTGTACAATTCATTAAAGATAAAGCTGATAAAAAGTCGTCCAATAATACCAATACCAATTTTATTTTAAATCTTCAAAATATCTTCACTTTTTCATTTAATCATTCAAATGTTCCATCTGATATATAATCGCGATTTCGAATGGATATTTTCGATTTTTTTTAACAAAATGGTGTTTATTTAAAAATGCTAGAACCTATTTTCATAATTCTGATAGCCAATGATAATAGGCCTCTCGTATTTTTAATCGTTTTTACTTCTAAAGTATTCATATTCGCTATTGAAGAGTTTTCTTCTTTTCTATTTTCAATAATCCAAATATGTGTGTTGAAAGTAAATTTGTGAAAATGTACGCGGATATTATTTCCATTTATTCAACCAAAGTAATATTGAGAGGGAGGGAAGCCATTAAGGTCAATTATAGTACATTTTCACATTATTTAAGCAAATGTAATTATCAATTGGAGCTAGTAGTTTTTTAAGAATCAAGTCTGTGGAAATTGCAATTCGTAAAAATTCTTACAACGAAACGAAGCAGCATCTTTTGTGTATACAAAATACAAATCTAGTTATATACATACATATTGCATTAATCTTGCCACACTGTTTGCTCGAGATGGAAGTGTGTGTGTGTGTATGTAATGTGTATCTTCTTATGTATGTAGTAAGTGTTGTGGCTGCAGGGAGCATTCACTCACTTGCATTCGTTCAATCTCGAACAGCAGTCGAGGCGTATCTATCAACACCCGCACAAAAAAATACATAAAAAATTGTTTTAAATACATAGTTTATACAACAACATTTATTATTATTATTTTCCTGTGTGGGCCAACCACACAAAACATATTCAAATACAAATCCAAAACACAAACACTTGTTAGACGTCCATCAGCAATCTACAGCATCGATGGCAAAAAATTGCCGACTATTGCGTACGTGCATGTTTTGAATTTGTAAGCAGAGACATCCTGTGGTATTTGGCCATAAAGAAATAAATTATTTTTGATAGACGAAATTAAAAATATGCATATGTGGTATCACGATCCATTGATCTTTTCCCCATATTCCACCGCAACACGTATAAATCATAAAAATCATCTTTTAACACACACAAATGTGCTTTTGAGCATACGTATTAACCTCAATATGAAGCGTTTTTGAGTAGAAGGCGCCTTCATAATTGCACACCCAAATATATTGTGGCACAGTGCAGCATTTCGTCCCGCGGTGAATGTTACCATCCCATTGTTTGACACCTTGAATGTTTATGTGTCTCGCCCAGAAAAAGGCAAATAAAACAACATTATTCTAATCTCACCAGGTGAGAAGGTAGGTGGGAAAATCGATACAAACTTTACATGTTTGATAAAACAAATAAGTCTACGTTTAGAAAGTGTGTTATTTGGTTGGAAATGCTATTGAAATTATTCTCACCTGAGAGGCCCTACATAGAGGCATACGTAAATATGTGTTAAGGGTCGTTTGTGTGCTACATATTAATGATTTGTCAACAGACACTAACGGGCTGTGGACGAACTGGGAGCCACAATTGGTAGCCACCTAAACAACTATGCAAGCAAAGCAATGGAAGTTTATATTTCAATTCGAGAAAATAAAAAATAAAACAATATATTTTCATAACACTTTGCAGAATGCATTGCTATGTAACCTACATACTTATAAAAACAAAAACAAATGCAACATGTTTCTATTTAAAAAATATATACAAGTGTATTGGAACTATGAGTGAATGGCCTACTTAGAAAATATGACTAACGGAAATTGTTTTCAAATCCGCACTAGCAAACTTAATCATCATCGTCAGAAGGAGGGGGCGAGGTCGTCTTAATAAAATAAAAGTGAAAATAAAAGGGTGGGGTAGGCACACTAATCAAACCACGGAAATGAACTGAACTTTAGTAAACTTCTAATCAACCCAAGACACGACTCGTACAACATTTGTACACCACTGTTCAGTTCAACTGATAACACAAAGTGCATTTATATGGAAATAAAATAAAAACAACAAATAAAACCGATAACCCGTAGTGACGAAACGGGTGACATGTCTGTATGCAATGCACATACATATGTATATTTATTTGGTTTAACAAATCAAACAAAGATAAAGCCCCCTCAACATATTGAAATAACTTTTAATCATAACGAAATAGATATGATTGTTTGAAGGAATTTTTGTAGAATTATCCCCCTCTTTATATTATATTGTATTTCGTTTTTCAATAATGGTCTATAAGCAAATACATAATAACAAATAAATATAAATATATATTTATCACAAAACTATATTGAAAACAAGCCAAATCGGTGTAACCCGAAAACACAAAATAGTAAAGGAGGCACAACATATGATTGTTTGATGGAATTTTTGTAGAATTATCCCCCTCTTTATATTATATTTTATTTCGTTTTTCAATAATGGTCTATAAGCAAATACATAATAACAAATAAATATAAATATATATTTATCACAAAACTATATTGAAAACAAGCCAAATCGTTGTAACCCGAAAACACAAAATAGTAAAGGAGGCGCGACAGTGCAGGCCCACTGCCCAAATATTTAATTTTAACGGGGAAACATGCTGAGAGGACTAAAGCAAGCGTTTTCGTAAAAATCGAAACTACTTGTTGCGATAATAATAAATATTGTAAACAAATTTCGATTTACAGTTTTTCACACAATGTATTTAATTAAAATTTAAAATTATGCGTCTTGAGTGTGGGACATAACTTACTTACGAATCTATCTTCACACCCTTCAAAAAATAATGCACTATTTTCCGATGGTTCAATAAATTTAGAGTGTTTGCAAATATTACTTTATCAGAGTTCTATTTCTGAAAATAGTTGCGACTGAAAGTAGTACTTCTACGGGCTACTAACATTGAAATTAATAGTTTTTTAATAGTTATTGATTACAGACCAAAAAAATGCAAACGAAAAAACTAAAATTAATAGTTTTTAAAATAAATACAGTTTAAATTGTAAAATTACGAAATAAAATTGAGTTTTTTTTTTTTATTTGAAATCATTTTTCATTTGAATCTATCGAAATTGACAAATTTCTTTTTAAAATGAAAATGAGATACGGAAAAAGAATAAATGATAAAGATAACTTTAAGAACGATTTTATACTACGCCATTTCCAATTGAAATTGAGAAATGCAAATTGAAATTGAGAAATGTTAATTGAAATTGAGAAAATAAAAATTTAACTTCAGAAATGTAAATTGAAATTGAGAATATATATTTTGATCAAAGGGCGAAAATATACAAGAGGGGAAATCTCGCTCTTTGTCTGTTAACTTGTAGAGAGGCCGAGCTATGCCACCGAACAGTAATAACAGTTGCTTCTGCAAAGCACAATTGTTTGTCATTATTTTACTGTTTTTATAATTTTTTGCTAAGAAATTCAAATATATTTCAAAAATTTAGCAATCAGCCAAATATATACATTTCTTTTTCGTGTATATTTGTGTGTGTTTTTTATTTTAATATTTTGCTGTTAAAAGCTAACATGACTTTAACAGAAACATTCGCTGTTATTGCCCAACGGTGCGCCGGTAATTAGAGAGAAAGAGTGATATTTCTTGTCTTGTATGTAGAAGGTCTTTGATTTTGATATTGAGAAATAAACAATTTAAAATGAGAAAATTTTGTATTTTAATTTCAATATAAAATTTCTGAATATCAATTTACTTATTCTCAATTTGAGAATATACAATTTGATTTCGAGAAATATATTGAAATTGAAAAAGAGAAAATTTTGTATTTTAATTTCAATTTAAATTTCTGAATATCAATTTGTTTGTTCTCAATTTCAATTTTCATTTCTGAATTTCAATTTACATTTCTCGTTTTCAATTTGTATTTTCTCAATTTCAATTTGCATTTCTGAATTTCAACTTGTATTTTCTCTATTTCAACTGAAAATGGTGTAAAAGTAATTGAAACTTTTTTGCTGATATAAAAATAATTACCGGAAGGAAAATTAGAAATTCAAAGCTCTGGGAAACTACTCTTAAGTAGACTAAGCACACCATACAGAATCACCACTGATGATTCGTCCCCTAACAAATATTACTTTAGCCGTACTTTTTTACTGAAAATAGTACTTCTAAGGACTACTCACATTGAAATTAATAGCTTTTAGAATAAATACCATTTAAGTTGTAAAATTACTAAATAAAATTGAGGTTTTTTTCATTTAAATCTATCGAAATTGAAAAATTTCCTTTTTAAACAAAATTTTTAAAATGTAAAGGAGATTTTACGAAAATAGAATAAATGATACAGAGAACTTTAAGAAAAATAAAATAAATGAAACTTTTAAATGCTTCTAAAAATAATTACCGGGAGGAAAATTAGAAATGCAAAGCTCTGGGAAACTAATCATAGCTCTTAAGTAGACACTCTTAAGTAGTAGTTAGAATCACCACTGACGATTCGCCCCCCCCCCCCCCCACAAAATGATGAAGTACGTATGTATGGTTGACCGTAAGAAGAAATAACTTAATCAAAATATCAGGAATTCGAATGTATTACATTCAAAACACACAATTTTACTTGTGCTCAGTGCTGCTTTGTCAACTATTTCGATTTCGGTTTCGAACATCCTATTAATGTTACATAAACCACTTCGATTCAAATCATTACGTTTTAATTAAAAAAAAAAACGAAACATTTAATCTATTAAAACGCAATTTCAAATTAAACGTTGTTTATGGTCATATCACAAAAGATTTGTTATTCTCTTTCGGTTTAATTAAAACTTTATAATAGATTTATTACAATTTTCCCACACAACTAAGGCTTGAAATCAAAACATTTTCGTTCATTCATTCATAGGCCGCTAGAATCGTCTGCATGGAACGTCAACAACAACAACAAACGCCAAACAAAGGCAGTTACATTGCACGTACAAACGGATACGTATGTACATGTAGTAAACATATCTACTACTCGTCGTATCGTCGTACTTGCGAATAGCAAAAATATAATGTCAATGCACAAATAATTTTGCGCTTCTGAAAACAACAAACGAAATAACGATGTTTTTCATCTAATGAGTTTGGAATATTTTTTGTTTTTGTTTTACAGAAACAAACAAACGGGTTACCTTAAAAGGCATTTAATTAACAATATACCCGTAGCTATATCTGTAGCTATTGTATACGTTTGGTATCATCTATAGCAGTGTTACACTTTTGCATCCATATGCATTGATTATTTCCAATAACATTTCTTTTTTGAAACAACAATTTGTTCTCGTTTTGAACCAGTTACTTGTTTTTACTTTTTTTACATTATTTAATTGGAAATGGCAAAATTTCCTTTTTTGAGATTAAACCACATTACATTGGCGATTACTTTTCAAATTGAAATTTTGTAAAGATGTTATTCGATGATTATTCATCGAATTTCTGAATTCATCTGTAACAAGACCATGTTTGCGATCATTTTTAAAATATAATAAAATTGTATACTTTGAATTGTAATTAAATATTAGGGCTGTTTTTCTTTAAGCCGGGATAACAAGCTGAGATAACAAAAACGTTAACAAAAATAAATGTCACCATGCCATTTGTAAATAAATTTGCATTCTATTAAATATAGATGCAAAATGGTCTTGAGCCAGGACAATATCCCAGTTCAAATCAAATATTGATTACAGACCAAAAAAAATACAAACGAAAAAAACTAAAAAAAAATATTTTTTTAAATAAAAAATTATTTTTTCTCTTTGTCGTCATTTGTATTTGTTTCAAAACATATTTTCAAAAAAAATATTTTGCGTTGAGTTTTTTGGGCTTAGCCTCGCGATAACCATAAATTTGACACTGGATAATTATCCAGACTAAGTCCAAAATTTTTAGCATAAAATTGTTTTTTTTTTTTTAATTTATTTTTATACACACATTGATATCGCTGTTGGTGACAATTTTAAAAAATATTTTTTTTTTATTTTGGCTGAAATTTTAACTTCTAACTTAGGTTTTTGTTATCGCAGCTAGTTATCCAGTCTTAAAGAAAAACAGCCCTATTTGCTTTTGTTTAATCTCCAAAATGGAATAGTGTTTTTATACTCTGACTGTATGTTTTTTCCAATAAATTTAAATTTTCCGATGCAATTAGTTAACTCTTGTCTACAAAGACTCAATTTGAAAATTCTAAAATCCTTTCTTGAATTATCTAACAAATGCCGTTAAACGGAATAAAGTTTGTGCTTAATAAAACCCGCCTAATATTGAAACTTTGAATTTTTGAACTATTCGATCCCTTTGTGTCCGTTAAAACCTTGTTCGACTGTACTTTCAAAATTACTGATTTTTCTATCGAAATTCGGAAAATATGTCTACATTTTTTTAATTAATACATATTTGAAGTTCTTCAATGACATGAAAATTTCGGGTTAGCAGCACATGCAAAAATGACACATACTTTTCCAGAAAAAATATATCGTTACCAAAATATAAAAAAGACTCAACTAACATTTTTTGCAAATCGATATTATTGTTTATTATGACCGAAGCTGTTGTGTTTTGTTAAAATAACCAAAAATCTCGATTTCCAAAAAAATGTTAGTTGAGTCTTTTTTTATATTTTGGTAACGATATATAAATATCATTTTTTTTTCTATGCATGAATTGTGTAGGGCCTCATTCCCCTAATAATGGGGTGATAGTGGCTGCTTAGCAGATGACTAAGATGTTATAATCCCACCACATATGTTCTCTCTCTTCCCATCCCCCAAAAAGTGGGTTTTAAAGCTGAAAATTCGTCCTACTGTACTTCTTTATACGCTCCTAATTCTCAAAACCTCTGAATATGTCCGTAGAAATGTCGACTTGTTGAAGATTGAACATGATGATTCATTAGCGAAATCATCACAGCCATTAGCATAGCCATAGAGAGAATAAGAGTGCAAAAAGAAGAGAAAGAGAGATGAGATGAATACAGGGGATGATGTAAAACGACGACCATGTGGTGTCGATGAACCATAGGGGGTGAGTGTAAAACTAACAATAACAATTTCTAATTGTAATACTGCTATGCCAAGGAATAGGAATAAGGAAGCAACTCGCAAACGTTTTTTTGTGTCTAATTTTGGTTATAAAAGGAGCAATATTTTTGTATGTATGTATGCTTGTACTTACCATAAGATGTATCTCGATATTCTCATGGAGAATTGTCAGTTGTCGATTTGTTTTCTAAAAGTATTTGTATCTTGATGATGATGGCCGTCCGTTAACTCTGTTGACTGCTGATATGCTGTGGCGTTCCAGTCACCACGACGATAATAGAGTTCAATTAAAATAAATTAGCACAACAGCTGAGTTTTTTTTTTGAAGCAATTTAAACGAATTCAAATCGAAATAATGATGATATTTATAAGAGTTTTGTGATGTGTTTTCTTCTTTCAATGAATATAGATATGTCTGTATGTTTTGTTAAATTGTTATACATCCATCTATTTAATACACTTGAGAAGCAGCCACAAAAACAAACCCAATACGGGGAGTGTATATATGTACGTTTGTATGTAGAGAATATTTTAAGATAATATTTGCAGCATCCGCAAAATAACGTAAAAAGGCGCCTTGAACACACACGGCACACCACACAGTGATGCTATTATAAATTATTATACAAAAATTTATTTACTCGTGCCTATGTATGTATGTATGTATTTGCACATATACATTTGTGCTTGAGATATATTTCCATTCTTTTATATCACACACACTCTATATAGTATTATTTTTTGTTTTTCTTTTTGGTTTCTGCTCACACGCGCACTTTTTTCCTTTTTTTCAATGGAATCGTGTAGTTTCTTTTGTTTACACTACCCCATATATCTTTTTATTCAATATTTTGTATTTTTCAATATTTTCACTGTGTTTTTGAGATAAAAAAAGCTTGCATCTGTATCTTTCTTCTTTGTACAGTAGTATTGAATCTCTTGGATTAACTGAAAGCAAATCAAACGTATTCAGCGAAGCAAACTAAAACATACGATGTGTGTTGTAATTAAACCGAAGAAAGCAAGAACAGAACTGAAGGCAAATGTTTTCAACGTTTACTCGCGTACTCAAAAATTTCAATTTGAATTTTCCTCGTCGCATCCGACCGATACGAAAGAGTAGCAGATGTTGTGTTGTTCGTTGTTGTTTCGCGCTCGCTCGCTCAGCGGGGAGACTATTTTTCGTATTTGCGGTGACAAACAAAAGAAAGCTGTGGATGTTTGAGCCGCTACACAGGCAGGCAGTCGTTTCGTTTTGTGGGGTGAGTTTTCTCCAGGTTCTCTCTCGCTCTCTCGTTCGCTGTTATAATGTTCTACCTCTCAGTATATTTCTAATATTTGCTCATTCGCATGGGGTATTTGTTATTTAACAAATGCCTTTTTTCTATTTGTGTTTTGTAAGTATGGAAGAGACTCGTGTCATTGTCACACATCGAAAGAAACTACACACATAATAGGGTGGATCGCGAAATAGTATTAATTGTTCAGCCAGTTGGTTGCCATATTTAATTTACGCTTTAAATTCTGTATTTTCCAGGGAGACTTTATTTCGAGGGCCTAATTAGTTCGAACTGGTTGGAATTTAATAAAAGCAACAAAAACAATTATTACCATATTGGTAGCATTTCTTTAAGACTGGACAACTAAGCTGCGATAACAAAAACATAAATAAAAAATTAAAATTTCACTTTTTTGAATTTGTCGCCAACAGCAATATCAATCAATGGGCGTGTGAAAACCAATTTTGAAAAAATAATTTTATGTTAAAAATTAAAAAAAATAAAATTTCACTTTTATAAATTTGTCACCAACAGCAATATCAATCAATGGGCAATTTTGAAAAAATAATTTTATGTTAAAAATTTTGGACTTAGCCTTGATAAAAATAAATTAAAGAACATTTCCAAAGTAATTAGATTTTTAAACATGAAAATGTATATTTTGCATAGCAAAAAGTGATAAATAAACTAATAATAAAAAATAATTACCCAGTATAAGTTAAAATTATGGTTTTCGAGGCTAAGTTCAAAAAAGTCAACACAATTTTTTTTCAACATTTATTTTGATGCAAATATTTATATTGTAATTGGCGACAATGTTAAAAAATAATTTTTTATTTTGAGCAAATAATTAAATTTTTATTAACGTTTTTTGTTATCGCAGCTTTTTTTATTTTTTTAAATAAATGTGTATTCAAGAGGTAGGAATATGAAAAAAAAATCCAAAATTGAATTTTTGCTTGATCATACTGCGTTACACCGCAATACACATCCTAACAAAAATTTAGCCTTCTAAAAAACTAATTTGTTTGAAAACTCGCCTATAATATTAGTCCAATGATGGATCGCGACCTACTCATTATAATCTAATTGCATATTTGGATTTCGAAAGTATCGCTTTTTTAATGGTTTTCATATAAAGTTTTTTGCTATTCCTGTAGAATTATGAAAAGTGATGTTACGTCGATATGTTAGGTATATATATAATATTATCGTTATAATTTATACAAGTTAAAAGGGTGCAAATGTTACTGAAAAAACATTTTTCGTATTAAGTGGAAAACTGTTTGGAGGAGAGCTGTTGGTAGACAATTTCATAAAATAATTCGAAAATGGAAATCGAAATGTGTTCAGAAAATTCGGCAATACTATCATTGCTTCTAACAAAAACACATCTATCAGTTTGTTCTGAAGTTCTTTTTTTAATATATGTACATTAGGGCGTACCTCAAAAAAAGTTCGCCGTACACCTTCGAATATGAAGTATTATTGAAAGGTAGTTTCAAAAAAATTTTTTTTATTTTTTTATGCCGAACGTAGGGTTCGCCCTTTAACATTTTTCTATATAACTTATCCATTTATAAACGGATTTTAAAGTGTGATACATCGATGTTTTTGTCTCGACGATTTTTTTGTCTTTGAAGTCATTGAGCTCAAGCACCCCCTTCTGGTACTTACCCATCATATCTCAGTTGCTACTACCCTAATGTACCACTCTAATATCAGAAAATTAAAGCTCGCATAAAATCATGAATCATGCTTGAGCTCAATGACTTCGAAGACAAAAAAATCGGCATCGTCGAGACAAAAACAGAAAAATGTAAAAGCGCGACCCCTACGTTCGGTAGGGGTCGCGTACGTTCGGGTAGTTTCAAAAAATTTTTTGAAACTACCTTTCAATAATACCTCATATTCGAAGGTGTACGGCGAACTTTTTTTTTTACTTGTAATCTGGTACGCTCTAATGTACATATAAATAATTTTTAGTTTAACACCACAATTTCAATATTATTTTGATTTGTTTTGTTATTTTTTATAAGGAGTAATTTTCAAAAAAAAAAAAAAAATCAAAGAGACCAAAAAGACATTCAATCAATGAAAAACAATTTTTCGAGTACAAAGTCTGTACCAGTGTTTTCATGTCTGTCCCCATGTCGACTTCAATTTTCAGTATCCATTACTCAAGTCGCAATACACGCAACCATCTATTCCTTTCTAAAGAATATCGGTGATTTTTCAATTAAGCGAAATAAATATGATCTGCCATTAAGATCAATCGCAATAAAAAACATTTTTATATCTATATTGACTACAAAATCAACACTTTGATTTCTCGATCCACCCTAATAGATGTAGGCACAGTTCATCAATAGTGTTGAAATATTGATCTACTGAAAGAATACGATTCAAATGACAGACAGACAGAGAGATTCACGATCGAACATTTTCGATGTGCAATTTAATGTACATATAAACATAAAAATGCACTGTATATTTGTTTTGAAAACCATATATCTAATTAAAAACCAGTAAGGAAAGGCTAAAGTCGGGCGGGCCGACTCTATGATACACTCCACTTTCAATCCGAATACAATTCAATTCGGTGAAAAAGTGAAAGCGGGAAGGTTTTTTGTATCCTGTAAATGTATGTGTTTGACAAAAAATTTTATATCGGAAAGGACATTTGTATGAGGATATATTGAAACCTGGAACGAAATAGGTGAAATATAAAATGTATAGTTTGGCCAAAATCGGTTAAACTTATGGGAGCAACATTTGAATTTGGGCTATATTTAAATCTGAACCGATCTTACCCACTTTCACCATAGTTTTGTTTAGTTAGATTATAAGATCTTGTGCGAAATTTAAAGAAAATCGAGCACAATATGTGGCTTTTAAAGCGGCAAAAGTCAAATCGGGAGCGACATTTGTATGGGGGCTATATAAAAATCTGAACCGATCTTACCCAATTTCTGCATAGTGTTTCTAGTTGGATTATAAGACGTTGTCGCAAATTTAAAGAAAATCGGGTACAATATATGGTTTTTAGAGCGCAAAATTTAAATCGGGAGCGACATTTGTATGGGGCCTATATCTAAATCTGAACCGATCTAGCCCGCTTTAGCCACAGGTGTTTCTAGTTAGAGGTGTTAAGGTGTTGTGCCAAATTTAAAGAAAATCGATTAGAATATGTGGCATTTAAAGCGGAAAAAGTCAAATCGGGAGCGACATTTATATGGGGGCTATATCTAAATCTGAACCGATCTTACCCAATTTCTGCATAGGTGTTTCTAGTAAGATTATAAGATGTTGTGCCAAATTTAAAGAGAATCGAGTACAATATGTGGTTTCTACAGAGAAAAATGTCAAATCGGGAACGACATTTGTATGGAGGCTATATCTAAATCTGAACCGATTTGACCTATTTTCACCATAGATGTTCTTAGTTTAAATATAAGATGTTTTACCAAATCTGAAGACAATCTGATACAATATGTGGTTTCTAGAGCGGATAAAGTCAAATCGGGAACGAAATTTGTATGGGAGCTATATATAAATCTGAACCGATCTGACCGATATTCACCATGGGTGTTTCTAGTGGAAATATAAGATGTTTTACCAAATCTGAAGACAATCTGATACATTATGTGGTCTCTAGAGCGGAAAAAGTCAAATCGGGAGAGAAATTTGTATGGGAGCTATATATAAATCTGAACCGATCTGACCGATATTCACCATGGGTGTTTCTAGTGGAAATATAAGATGTTTTACCAAATCTGAAGACAATCTGATACATTATGTGGTCTCTAGAGCGGAAAAAGTCAAAATTTCTAAATCTGAACCGATCTTACCCAATTTCTGCATAGGTATTTCTAGTAAGATTATAAGATGTTGTGCCAAATTTAAAGAGAATCGAGTACAATATGTGGTTTCTACAGAGAAAAATGTCAAATCGGGAACGACATTTGTATGGGGGCTATATCTAAATCTGAACCGATTTGACCTATTTTCACCATAGATGTTCTTAGTTTAAATATAAGATGTTTTGCCAAATCTGAAGACAATCTGATACAATATGTGGTTTCTAGAGCGGAAAAAGTCAAATCGGGAGCGAAATTTGTATGGGAGCTATATATAAATCTGAACCGATCTGTCCGATATTCACCATGGGAGTTTCTAGTGGGAATATAAGATGTTTTGCCAAATCTGAAGACAATCTGATACAATATGTGGTTTCTAGAGCGGAAAAAGTCAAATCGGGAGCGAAATTTGTATGGGAGCTATATATAAATCTGAACCGATCTGTCCGATATTCACCATGGGAGTTTCTAGTGGGAATATAAGATGTTTTACCAAATCTGAAGACAATCTGATACAATATGTGGTTTCTAGAGCGGATAAAGTCAAATCGGGAACGAATTTTGTATGGGAGCTATATATAAATCTGAACCGATCTGACCGATATTCACCATGGGTGTTTCTAGTGGAAATATAAGATGTTTTACCAAATCTGAAGACAATCTGATACATTATGTGGTCTCTAGAGCGGAAAAAGTCAAATCGGGAGAGAAATTTGTATGGGAGCTATATATAAATCTGAACCGATCTAACACATTTTTACCACAGGTGTTTCTAGTTACAATATAAGATGTTTTGCCAATTTTAAAGAAAATCTGTTGTAATATGTTGTATCTAGAGTGAAAAGAGTCAAATCGGGAGTGAAATTCGTATGGGGGCTATATCAAAATCTGAACCGATTTTCTTCAAATTAAATAGCGTTCGTCCTTATCCCGAAAAACATCGTTGTGTAAAGTTTCATTTGGTTCTGCCTACAATTGCGACCTGTATCGTGATTACAAGAATAGATGGACGGACAGACAGACAGACAGACAGACAGACAGACGGACGGACATTGCTAAATCGACTCAGAAAGTGATTCTAAGACGATCGGTATAATTAAGAATGGGTCTATCTCGTTTCCTTTTGGGTGTTACAAACAAATGCACAAAGACATAATACTCTCGTGGAGTGTATAATTATAATTGTCCTTCAATCTATGAATCTTGAACATAATGGATCTCATATCACCACTTGGAGTACTAATAATGTTCAGTCAAAATTTTTCCAGACATTATTTTTCTAAAAAAACGTTCAACATTTTACTCAAATGCGAAAAAGTTGTAATAGTTGTAATAGTTGCAAACACAGCCATTAAAGGATAATGTGACCGCAGATAATGTGTTCGTCAAATACAATTCATTCATTAGCGGTGTTATGAAGAATACCTGCTTCATGCACCTCTTAGGCTCGTGTTCAAATAAGAAATATCAAAACATATTTGTTCCAAATACCAACATGTTATGGTTTTGTTTTGACATAAAACAGAATCCTTGCTAAAGAAAATTCCTTAACATTTTATTGGGTTATTTGTTGTTTACAAATGACTAGACATGTTTTCCTTGACTCCATAACTACCTGTTATTTATCATCCCTAGACAAAGTTAAACTAAAAATATTTGAACAGGTATGTAAATATTTTCGTAAAGTGTGAGGGGATAAACAAATGCGTACACTTTCAAGGAATGTATGTTAAATAGGAATAGTTATCTATTGCAGTGGTGATACATATTGAATATTTTGATTTAAATATGTTGTTCAAGTGGGAAGCAAGTTGTGGTTTTTGAGAGTCAAGATTTTTGACCCAATATATATTGGAACCCAATCATCCAAGTGTTCCTCATGCTGTACATAAATGTGCAGAACACACCCGAACATGCCATAAGAATGAGCAAATTTAGGGCAATGTAACCCTGTCTTCATATATTTTCAGACGTAAGCTTTCAAAATGACTATACACGTAAATTTTTTTTTACTGTTTTTGTTGACCCTTTATTAAAAAATGAATTTTAAATTTAAGATAACGGGGCGACTTCAGTTATTTATCTTTTGCCAAAGAAAAATTGAATTACAACACGACGAGCTTCAATCTAATGATAAAATAAAAAACCAACAAATTAAATTGAAAATGATTCAGTTTATAAAAAACGCAGCACAAAACCTAAATAAAATTGATTAACGTTAGGCTTGACTAATTTTCCCAACTATTATGGGAAGAAGGGTGTGTTAGCAGCGGCGTATTTAAAAACCGTAACGGCATAGCATGCCTTTCTATGTCGATCGTTTTACAGCAGATATAATGGCAATAAACAATAAACTAGAATGTATGTTAATAGGTGAAAATGTCATAGATCCGAAAGATATTTGATAATATGTACAGATATCATATGTGTTTATATATCCCTATATGGAATACTAATTGACATCAAGCGTAAATAATTAGGTTTTGGCAAAATATACACATATACATATGTACAATACATACAACATAATGTATAGAGAACTTTAAGATTTGTTTACAAGATCAGTTGGATCTTTTTTGAATAAGTTGATGCGTTCCGAGAGAGATGGTGACGAATGTTTGGGTCATTGGCCTCTATTTTTAGTGATGTTTTTTCAGAAAAAAAATAGTATTATGTACATATATATATTACATATACAGTGGATCAAAAATAGTTTTTTTTTTATAGAAAAACAATTTTTGTTAGGGATAATTATATAACTTTTTGTGTTAAGACATTTCCATTGCAAAAACAATGTAATATAATTAGAGTATTTTTAATAAACTAATTAATTATTAAATTATTTTTTATATAATATAAATCGAAAACAATTTATCTCAAAAAGTTTAAATTTACTTGTTATCTGTACTGAGACGTTTTTGATTCAGTGTATGTATAGTTTATATATCATTACACACATACATATGGCGTCACTTTGTCACCGTATTTTTTTTAAATCGACATGGTTTGCTAGTAGCTTTAGTATTAGGCACATGTGCTCTTAAGGTATACTCACGAAAGATAAAAATACAACTATTTTGGCCTTTTGCCAAATTACCGTGCAAAATCGTAAAACAACAAAAATCAAATTTGTAAATAAATAAAAAACACCGAACACAATAAGGAGACGGTAGATGTCCTATGATTTTTTTAAGGGCAGACTGGTTTAATCATTGTAATGGACTCAGTTTTTTAAGGTCTAGGTGATGATCTCGACAGTTACATATAAGAAGACGTATTACAAAATTCATTCATAGGCAATGCATGTACATACATACATTCCAATAGACAGCACAATTTCTTGGATTCTGTAATCACCTCCCTTTTAGTAACACCAAAGTGCATTCGATTTAGATATCGGTCATTTGCAAGAAGGCCGCCATACAGTGAGATCATTAAATATAAAATCGAATAAAACTTTATCTATATATGTATGTATGTATATAAAAATCAAAGAGTGTCTGTATGTCGCGTATAGGATGCCAAACCAGTGGACCGATTCGCCTGAAAATTTTACTGTATCTAACTTCTGGACAGAGGATGGTTTCTGGACAAAGGGGGGTGGTACCTCCCACACAAAAATATTTTAAAACTATCAAAAATTTCTCATTTCCAAAGCAAACGAAGTAGGGAATTAGGGAAGCATGAACCCGTGCAACGCCGGGTACAAAATACTAGTAAATAATAAAACAAATTTACGTATTATAACAAAAAAACATTGGGACCAAAAGACACGGAGTAGGATGACACATCCAACAGCAGCAACATAATACATTTAAAAGCAGAGTTGGGCGCATTTACAATAAGATGTGATTCGCGTTCAATGTGACCCGCGTATTGTATGTGGCTTTTTACCGTCCTCTTCGCCAGTGAGTTTTCAATTTGATTTGTAACTACATCAAAATTCATGACACTTAGTTGTGGCACAAAGTACTACTTTAAAGTTGGCATCATCATCCTTTCAAGTCTATAATACTTACTCATTTAAATGCTTCGTCAGAGCCAGTGCCATATTCCTCAGCACTTTCTTGTCCACATCGACAGCACCGCTTGCTTCCAAGAAGCTGGTCATATTATCAATGAAGTCCGTTTCCATCACAGTTGTCACAAGTACGTCCTTACTATCCTTCCTCCCGTTTTGGTCAATCTCACCAGGATTGCCAGCGCCTGCGCCAGCAGCATCATTTGCATCATTGGCTTTGCAACTCATGACAAATAAAAACAAATCGACGGTTGACAATATTCGAAACAAATATAAAAAAACTCGCTTGGCACACACAAAAAAAACTAAAACTTGCTCAGTGTGAATTTTAAAATTCACAGTCGAAATTTGGCGGTTCGTTTTTGGGAGGGCGTCCGTCGGCCATTATGTTTTGAGATGACATTCGCATAAAAATCAGACGAATTATCACAAAGAGGAAAACAAAAATCGGACGAATTAGCAGTATACGATTTCCCACTCAACTTTGTTATCGGAAAAAAAAACATTAAGTGCGTTCAGACTGTGACACGACAAAATTGAATACAGAAAAAATAAAGTAGAATTTTTAAGGGTTTGCGCAAACATGTTGGAGTAAAATCAAAACTACATTGTAGCCAACTACAATGTAAATAATATTTTGTGTTGACTTTTTTGGATTTAACCTCGATAACCATAAATTTGACTTGCACAGGACTAAGTCCAAAATTTTTAAAACAAAATTTTATTTTCATACACATATTGCTATCGCTGTTGGCGACAATTTTAAAAAATATTTTTTTATTTCATAAAAATTTTAATTTTTTACTTCGGTTTTTGTTGTCGCAGCTTAGTTATCCAGTCTTAAAGAAAAACAGCTCAGAGAACATTGTCATTTCGAAATGATATTTCAGAGTGGAAACATTAAAATATCTCAACTTTTTCACTTCGGAACATTTTTGATGAATTTACGAATTATATAAAAATAAGCTGGAATTATAAAAGCCGTGCCAATAAAAATGAAGCTTACAATTTGTTAGTCGAGATAGTAGAAACAAAATTTTAAAACAAATGTGGATTTGTAACTTGTCTACAATTTGCACTTATGTTATAAAAAGAATGTGGATCTTTTTATATACTAATATTTGTGTCATACTCGAGGATCTTTATCAATTGATTTTTGATTAACATTGCAATCACATTACCGTAGACATTCCAAATATTTGTACAAACACATCTGATTTACACGCAATTGTACAAAACCATTTTCGCTGAGATTTTCAAGTGACAACATGTGCTTATACTACGAAAACCAGAATTCGGTGCAAGGAATGTAGAACCGCGGCATTTCAATATATTTTTAATGCGTTTTTCCATTTTTTCCCATTTCCCCAAGTGGTAAATATTTAGATTATGTATTTTCATAAATTAAAATATATTTGTCAAATTAATTTTTTTCTTTAATTTGTTTTGTTTTATTTCTACTTTCTCCCATTTAATCCACACATACACATGGAAATTTCAGTAATTTCTTTGAATTGGCAAACGTCAGCTACAAATGCAAAACATTTGTAAAAATTCGACAAAAATTAAAAAACTCTGATTTTTATTCAAAATTTTGCACAGTAAAACAAAAGCGAACCCACAAATTCATAATATTTGCCCAGCAGCCCTTTTGCGTAAATATTTTATACGTCTAA
Organism: Polietes domitor; assembly: GCA_947397865.1. NCBI lineage: Eukaryota > Metazoa > Arthropoda > Insecta > Diptera > Muscidae > Polietes > Polietes domitor. Next base: position 144,373,369 of record OX377622.1, read on the forward strand.
ACACCCCTTTAACCAACCATTTCGACTCCGATAATAAACTAATGTTGAACGAACTTGTTTGTGTAATGTAAGGGGAAATAATAATATTAAGTTTCCGTTCTTAAGACAGAAAGATTTTCGATAGTGTGAACTCGTCTCTATTAGGATGACAGTATGTCACTTTTTTATTATAAATGAATGTAAAAAAAATATTTGCATAATTCTTAATAGAGCCTACCAAATAGACAACATGTCATATAGTGTGAACTCCCCTGTAATCGGATAAGTGGTCCCCTTCTTCTGTCATGACAAAAACGATTCTGGTCGATTTACTAAAATACAAAATCGACTGCATAAATGTCGATTTTCGACTCAAATCGAAGTCGACTCTAATATGGAAGTAAAAAAAATATTTGCATATAATTCTTGATAGGGCCTACCAAAATAAAATACTTACTGATAAAAAACTCACTAACTGGAACACCACACCATGTCAAACCGAGTCGCACATTCTTTCGATTAAACACACAACAGTTTACAATTTTTCGGAACATAAAACATATAGCATTCCAGCGTCAATGGCCATCATATCCCCTCCTTCCTTGTAGACCGACTAAATAAAATTGTAGTGGAAACCCTTTCTGGAAGCCAAAATAACATGTTTGCCTCATTAAAAAATAAGATCAAAGAGGAGACAGGAGGAGGAGAAGGATTGTTGCCTGCGCCACATCAGCAACGAATGAATCATCACAAAAACAGCAGCGGTCACCATTCCAACGACGCCACCACTAACAATAACAACAATCGAGTCCTCTCCAACGATGTCAACACGCTGGTATGTTTATTATTCTCTTTGATCGTAGTATAAAAATTAATAATTCCACATTTATAGGACCGCGACCTTACAACATTACGTCAACAATGCCAAGAGTTTGAAACACGCATTCAACAATTGCAAGAAGAAAAGATAAGAGTTGAAAAGACAAATGAGATCCTATTAGAAACTGTGAAAGTTGCCCAAACGCAAAAGGACATATATTGTGAAGAGCAGGAAAAAATACAGAACATTCAACAGAACGAAATAGAGAAATTACGCAATTTACTGTCATTCCGAGAACAGGAAGCTCGAGATCGGCTAAATGCGATGAGACAACATCAACAGCAAGTTGAAAATTTGACCTCCGAATTGGAAAGACTTAAACACTACGAACCGGAGGTGGAAGAAATAAAGGTATGAGGAGGAAACGATTTTTATGATCACATGTCGATTACTTAATAATTATATTTGTATTAAATTTAAGGACGAATTACAACAATTGAGGCATTCGTCGCAGCAGGATAAGAATAACTTAACTATCACGTTGGCTGCCATCGAGGAGGAGAACAGACATTTGAAAATGCGCCTTCAAATCGTAGAAAAGACCCGCCTGGAAGCTCTCAAGAATTTTAGCACTGACGAAAAGGTACAAGCATTGATACACGAACGTAAACTTTTGGAGCAACGTTTAGAAGAAGCCCATTTGCAACTTTCCGACATTAAAAGCTCTTGGAGTGGTCAAAATCTGGCTTTGGAGACTCAAGTTAGCCGTCTATCGAGACAGGTAGCCGAGGAAACCACCGAAAAACGTAAAATATTGAAATTGAAGGATACCCTCACCGAAAAAGTCAAACATTTAGAATTTGAGTTGGTAAAAGACACTGAAGAAATAAAGCAAAGGGATGATAAGGTAAATTTCATAAATAGCCAATACATTCTTCTGTCATTGAATGATTATATCTGTTTCTAATTTGAAGATTAAACTATTGGAGGAAGAAATTGATGAATTAAATTTAGCTTTGAAGGAGTGCCGCGAAGATAACGAACAACAAATTCTATTTGAACGAAATAAATCCGTGAGTATAGAAGATTTGTCCTGGGATATTTGACTAACAACCACAAACCTAAACCACAAGAAGGCAGCTTATTGCACTTTTTCTAATTTGAAATCGTTAACTTTTTGCCAGACACACGAAAAAAATCCAAAGATATGCACACACATTTACACATACGTTTATTGTTTTTTAGTTTTTAAATTTTGTTTAATAAATTTGATTTATGTTTGCATTTAATCCAAAAAATTATACTGTTTTCAACGTTTTTTCTAAACCCAAAGATATGTCGGCCTCTCTTTTTTGTCTTGCACTATTGAATCTCATTTACCACAGGAATCGTTAGAATTGGAAAACAAAGATTTAAAAAATAGATTGGAGGCAGCTGACGAGCGTTTTGGAGAATACGCTGCTGATTCAGCCAATGTTACACAAACATTAAGACAACAAATTGCAGATCTCCAAAGCCGATTCACTGAAGTACAGAGCTTATTAGAAGCTGAGAAGGAAGAAAAGTTAACAGCGTTGTTGAAAAATGCAGAAATTTCACAAAGCGAAGAGTTACTCAAGAAAGAACTGAGGCAGGAAAGAGATGAAGCTGTCGATATACATGAGCAAAATAAGCATCTGCAAGCAGAACTTAAATGCACATCACAGACTCTTGAAGAATTACAAAGCGTAATATTGAAGAACGACAAAAAACTTAAAGAAATTGACGACTTGCAGCGAGATATTAGTGAAAAGAACAAAGTATGTACAGGTCTACAATCTAAAGAAAGTTTTTTTTAACTATTTACTTCATTTACAGACTATTAAGGTCCTAAATCAACGTCTTAACGATTTGAAAAAGACTTTGCAAAAAGAGTTTTCTTCAGCCAAGGTCGAGGAGACAATTGAACCCCAGAAATCTCAATATTCAAATTCTGAGCTTTGCCAAACGTGTGGTTGCCTAATCAAAGGTAGCGTCATTATGGATGAAGTTAATTTCAAATATTTGAAGCACGTTATAGTCAAATTTCTCACTAGCAGAGAGGTAAGTAATTTTACTACAACTCTTCCTGATGTGCTTGTACCATTGTCTGTTTAGGTCGAAGCACGCCATTTGATTAGAGCCGTCGCTACATTACTGAAACTTACAAAAGAAGAAGAGAAGTTATTACATGATACTTTAAATTGGAAAATGAGTTGGTTTGGTTCAAAACCTGACCATGGAAGTGGTCAAAGAGCGTTTTCAATACCACCTCCCAGTTAATAACATGGAATCTTTGTGGAGGAATCTCATTTATTTAAGACATTAAGACGATAATTTTATGTGGGTGAATCTTCAGTTACGAGTATTTTCTATGATTTAAATGATCTCCCTCCAGTAATCAAAACATCATTTGCATAAAAACATTACACACATACATTCCAAAAAATTGTTATACAATTGTATTTTTCCTCTGTTTTTTGTTTTATTTTGTAAATTTGTTGTTTATTTATATAAATATATTATAATTAAAAAATACAGTAAAATCGTGTAAAAAGCTTTATTTCGTCTTTCTCAAGTTTCTGATCACAGCCAAAACTATTCTGAAGACATACTCGATCTGCTAAAAAAGTTCACGTTTCAGCATTTTTAAAAATCTACTACAATTTGAAAATTTTAAAAATTCCGTTAAATTGGATTTTGTTTGAATATCCGCAAATCCAAAAGAAAATTATATATTCTTAAGACCAAACCTAAATCCGCGCTGACTGCCGCTGCAGACAATTTTGATTACATGCATTCTTATGGTAGCTCCATAAACCCGTGTGCGGACGTTTACCATAAGAAAACATGCAATGAAAATTTTCCGCACGGATTTAGGTTCGTTCGGATATACACCCAAAATCCCCCTTTCCTGGAACTATGGAGTGTAACAAGTAAAATCGAGGCAAATGGATTTTGGGTATATATCCGAACGGAGTATTAACATATTGGAACATGGCTTCACGAAGAGCAATTTTACACAGCTTTGACAGAAAATCTGCTACATTCCGAATTGATATTGATATCTTATTTATTTCATCAATTCCAATCTAAATTATGTTTTTGTTACGAATATGTTTGTGTATTTTGCTTGTGGTAAAATTTATTCATTTATAGAAACATGAAACATTGCGCAACACTTCTTAACACGAGACTAGACGCTTTACGTTAGCTCTCACGCTTTCATTTTGCTATTGCCGCTTTAACAACCGTCAGTTGGAATTATGTCATAACAGCTGATTGGATTTTCTAAAGCAGCGGCAGATTCGCCATCAAGAGAAAAGTATGTCTTTGGGTAACTTTGGTAGAATTGCTTTGGGTTGGTAAGATTTTTTAGTAGAATAATGTAAAATGAGTTGAGGGTACTCAAATATACTCGTATATCATTAACAAACAGGACTGTTATAACTGCTGTTGGAGTTTACTCGTTTGTGCTCTCCAAGAATACCGTGGACAAACGCAGATACGAGGATATGCAAATTCGTGATCGGATGAAAAAAGCCAATCTAGGAGATTACGATTCTGTGGGAACAAGACGTTTCAGCGCATAAGCAGAGAAAAACATCATAATCAACGTTATAAAGAAACAATAGACTTAGAAAACATCTCTTTTTAAAAGCCACCAAAAGCTACATACACACGTGCATTTCACAATGGCGATGCCCCAAATAAGCCCCGCTGAACAAGCTAAAATTTCCATGATGCAGGAGATGGAGATAGAAATGATGTCGGATTTATATAATCGCATGACAAATGCTTGCCACAAGAAATGCATTCCTCCGCGATATGGTGAAGCAGAATTGGGTGAGTAGAGTTTGAGTGCAGATTATGTATTTTCTTTACGTACGTCCCCCCATAACTTCTCATTTTCCGTTTAGGTAAAGGTGAAATGGTATGCATCGACCGCTGTGTGGCAAAATACTTGGATATCCATGAGAAAATTGGCAAAAAATTAACGGCTATGTCCATGCAAGACGAAGACTTGATGAAGAAAATGTCGACTTAAATTACTCGTATTGGCATTTTTACATTAATTTTTTACTGTACATAGCAATATTTGCCACATTTAGTAGTTACATTGATTTTTTGATTGTTTCCATAGAACATGTCCCGTTGAAGTTAATACAAAACATTAAAATAAACATTGATGAGTCCATCTACGGCAAGCATTTAACTAAAATTTGTTATATAGCGTGAAAGCTCCGGTATTAGGACGGAAATATCCTTAAAAACAAAAAATACAATTAAGATAGAAAAATCTGCTGTTATAAAATAAACTATAATACCTCTATATCATTTTCAGGGCTACTTTCATCCGTTGAATCTATATCACTGGTTTCTATACTATTTTCCCAATCGGACAAGTCATCGTCCTCGTCGGCTAAGTCGTCATTGATGTTTGCTCGTTGTTGTTGACTGTTATCGTAGAGTATATTACTATGTTCCTATAGGTTTTTGGGTTTGTGTTCATTATTTGTGAAAACAGTAAGTTTTTGGGATCCAGAAACCGATAATTACCTTTAATTGCAATTGCGTTGTGTCCACATCGCATAAGGGATTGTCACATATATTCAACATACGTATAAATTCCAATGCTATCAATTCTTCCGACCCGCATTGGTCTATACGATTGCAATTAATGAATACGTATTGTAATTTTTTCATTTGTCTCAGGCAAGTAGGGATTTTCGCTAACTGATTACTTTTCAAATTAAAATGTACAAGGTTTTTCAATTCACCCAATTCATCGGGAATGACAGAAATTCGATTATTTTCCAAAGTTAACCAGCGTAGCTTCTTCAAGCGATTCATTCTTGTGGGCAGGCATTCCAAAAAATTTCCACGCACACCTAATGTCTCCAGACGTTCACAGCTGCCGATTTCTTCCGGCAATTGCAAAAGACCTGTATTATTGCACCAAAACGTTTCCAACTGTGTCAGTTGAGCGATTTCCCGCGGTAGCGTTGGAATGGAATTACAACTTATATTTAATGCTTTTAAATTTATTAACTGGCAAATGACCATTGGGAATTCTGTTAATTTATTGTAGTCCAATGTTAGTATCTGAAGTCTGGTCAACGTTGAGAAAAATTCTGGTATCTGGAAGATGAATTTGTTTATAACATGCAATTGCATCGCCGTTGCTGATAATACAAACCCTTGTCAAATGATTATGATTTAAGAACAATTTCAATATAATTTCACATTTCTCTACCAAATCTGGCACTCCTGACATTTCAAAACGTGATAAATTTAGAGTGAATGACTTTTTGCACAAGGTATCTTCGCAAATGGCCAAAATATGATTATTACGAAAGAATTGGTAGACAATATTCATTTTTTAAACAAAATAATATTGTTTATTTTATAATTGCACTTCTCTTTCTATTGAACGTTTTAGTGTTAGTAAACAGAACAGACTGCTGTTCCTATGTTTAATTTAAAAGGGAAATGATAAAGTATACAATGCAGATACAAGATACCTCGGCGTGGATGCATTCACATTCTCCCAAACTACACACTCAACTTTTGCATATTTTTGCAGGCTATATTACTTATTTTCTGCTCTTTGCGGCACATATAACAACTCATGACAGAGCAGGTGTATCTAAATCACACAATTCACTCTCTTCTCTCGTTTGGAGGTTCCGCGCCTCTCCAACTCTGCCCCCTTTCACACTTTTCTTAAAATGAGTTTATACACTACACATAATCATACATTAGGTATTTGAAGATTGTCTCATTCTTTCAGTTTGCTTATCTCATTTTCTATTATCACCGTACACTAAAGCTATATGGTACTTTGAATAAATCGTTCTATATGTTACACACTTAATTTAATTATGTTGCAATTTTATTTCATTATAAAAAGGAGGGATAATATATGTATGTATTCATTTTCAGTATAAAGTATGTGTGTATGTATTATTATTGCATGCTGTATTAATGTGTGTATGAAAGTAGTTGCTATTCTATACTTTTTTCTATTTCTCTTTAGAAAAGTTTCTTTAGATTTACCTTAAATGATGTAAAGCTATAATTTTCTATCAAACGTGCCAATATTAAATTGTTCACCACAAAAAAGAAGACACTTTGAGCACCGATCCAATAGAACGTATTCCATGATTTAAACTCCAATAGATAAGCCGGTAAGAGCCAAAGGCCCTGGGACAACAACCACAAACCAAAATATAGAGCACTTTTCATTAACGACATCGTCTGTAAATTGTTAATGCAAAGCGGAAGCAAAGCTAAGTACCAAACGAAGTATTGTGAGGTAACCACCGAATTAAAAGTGACCATAGTATACGCTACGGCAAATATGCAAAATGGTAATGTTTGCCGGAATTGACCAAAACTAATGGTTATATATAAAATCAAAACAAACTGTGGGGCCATTGTTAGGATTTTTTCTAAAAGACTACTCTCCGCAGCTCCGCCACTTAAGTACTGCATGAGGAAGTACAATGAAAAATTGTGACGAATATCTTTACGTACAAAATGATATAAATAGGCTTCGTAAATGTATTGCCGGCCATAGAGAGCGTAGAAGAACCCGGTACAAGTCGATAGACTTAAAAGAGTTCCGAAGATCAATATGAGTTGTTGGGCACTTGGAAATATCAAAGTACGTAAAAAGTCTTTTACGGATCTGATATATCCATTGGAAAGAGTTAAGTAATAAGCCAAACTAAATAGAAGGGGGTACAACCGCAAATGTATTGAAAATCCATGAGCTAAGCCGGCTGCAAATATCAACCAGTTACGTTTTGTCTTCTGTCTACAATCATCGGATTTGGTTAGTAGGTATAACGTAAAAATAACAAAGAAACTAGAAAAACTGTCTCCATTGCCTCTAGTGGAAATTACAGCCGTCAGAGGGTTGTACAACCAAAAGCATGCCGAAGCCTTTGCAATTTTTTCAGGACTATTACGCGCATCAGATCCTCCATAATTAATATTTGTAGATAATGTTGTATCTTTGCCATATTTTGATGTTAGTAAATATTGAACTGCTTTATTACATTGCGACTGGAGTTCACTACGTACTACAGCATATATTAGCATGGCCACCAGAATATCAAAAGATGAATAAATAAGTTTACCCATTTCTCTGTACAATACCACATTGGGTATTTGCATAAAAGCCAATAATGGACTATACCTGTATGTATGCCTATTGAATGGGCTGTTCCCTTTCAAAATCTGTCTGGCACCGTCAGTAACAACTTTGTAGTCAATATCCGTATAAGGCACCTCCGAATGTTGATCATGTACTTGTCCATAGATTACAAGTGCGACACGTATTAGTATGGATATTGTGATATGAGAACGGAATGATAGTGTTAGTAAGCGTTCTTTAAATTTGTGATATCGTGATAATTGCGCCATTGTGGATAACGTGATGTGGCGGTCCAATAAAAAAATCAATAATCTTTTCTATCTCGTTCTATTGTTCTTTTTGTTTGCAATTTATAATTTTGTTTTCATTTCTTTGGCCGTCTTCTTCAAGCAATCTTTAAACAATTGAAATTCTTTGTCACACGTTTTGTGTTGTACATTCAAATCCCTTGATACACAGGCGGCATAAACAGTTGCCGAGTCGGCACATTTTCCTAAAATAATGGGATAGTTGCGTAATCGTTGCTTGGCTTTTCGCACTGATTCCATTACTCGCGCCGCTTTTTAATAGTTATGGAATCGTCTATAGCCGGAAGTGATGGTGTGGAAAAAACGTCGTACAAAGGACGAGAGAAAAGTATCAGCAAAGATGTCGTTATAAAGCCCAACTGGAATGCACGTGGATTTCTTTGAATCCAGCCTCGTTTTGGGAGCTGTGCGGTACGTTTCCTTTGGGTAGCTTGTTTATTGAGAATCTCTTGCAATTCTTGTGATGGTTTGTAGGGTGGTATAGACGGAGTTTTCATTATTCCCTAAAATACGTTTGGAAGAGAATATAAGTAAGAAAAATCGCATCCACTGTTTACTAAATGAATAAATTTAATGTGCCCCTTTCTTTGCACAATAGATAAGATAATACAATACATACCTTCAAAATCCTTTATAGTTTTCCTTCTTTCGGCTTATCGTCTACGAGCTTCTCGGGCAAATATGACCGCTGTAAATCAATGCCAGAACAACACAACGACTTTGCATGCCACTGTATGCAGCATAAACGCATCTGCTCAAGCACGTCCAAACACTTGTCTTCCTGATAATTATTCTCTGTCGACGTGAAGAAATATTATATAATATGTAATCAGAAACGTATCTAGGAGACCAACTATTCTAATATTACCTTTCAAACAGGCTTGGATTCTGCAAGCTTGAATTTTGCAAGGATCTTTTTTCGTATTGGACATAAATCGAAATTGACTTTCACAACCAGCTAATTTTTCACGGCAGCCAGTGTTACCGTTGTGCCAATAAAGTGGCAATTTTGCCACTTTTTTCGAGCCGAGATACTTTTGTGACACTTTTTCATTGAGGTACTAAATGTGCTACTTTTTGCTTTTTTGTGCCACTTTTTTCATTTCTCGTATCCTCGAAATTCGTACAGGAATCCCACGGGAATTCAGTAGAAAATTTTACATATTTCTTCGAATATTTTTTTCCATCACGCACCTTCTAGTACCTCCCAACTATAACCTATAACTGCTAGAAGGGCTGAATACGCCAAAGACCACTTACCCCCTAGGCCCAGATTGAGAGTGGACTTTGATCCTGACGTATCATGGGAATCCCACGGGAGGAATTCAGTAGACTCTGCTAACCAATATAACTTTAAATGCAATGGCCCATAACACATGGCACATGGACGTAGGTAGCACTACCTATCAACATAAAAAATATTAATTTAAATTAAATTAATTCTTTAAACCACACCAGTATGTCTATACTGTACATAATAGTATATATGTACAGCATAGACATACTGGTGTGGTTTAAAGAATTAATTTAAACAACAATCTTCAAAAGCTTAAATACCAAAAGGGGATAGTGGCTGCATTTTCAGCTACCTTCGAGTGGTTAGTTGTATTTCCATCCTATTTTAATGCCAAAAGTACACATTACATTTCGAAAACCCATTATCTCTCATATACACATAACAACTTATGATTCTACACAATTTTTATTTTGTCGTAAAGGTAAAAAAGTTTGCGAGTCTATGTACTCAGTAATTTTGTATCCTTCCATTCCCATTTTACCTCTTAAAGGTACGAAGGGACCCCTTACGAATCAGAAACAAGTTATGGTGCGTTTTTGCTACAAGGGAATCAAGTAAATATAAATACTCTAAATATTAGGGGTAGTACTCAGTCCTTGTGAGGAAAAAAATAAAAAAATTCTCTTCGGAACGATTTCGCTTAGTTGCAAGGACCTCCTGGCTCCTTTCGTTTAGATGCTTGCGTGCTTTCAATAGACGGACGGAATATATATACTTTATAGGGTAACAGATCGACATTTCAAGGTGTTACAAACGGAATGACAGAGTTAGTATACCCACATCCTGGAGGTGGAGGGTATAAAAAGACAAAAATTACACAATAATCACAATTAATTTTTTGCATTTGCTCAACAAATAAATAAATAAAAGTTATAAGACGACAAAGCGGCGTATTACTCCATACTAAATGTGTTATTTAAGTAAATTTACAAGCGGTGCGGTTACCAAACAAAAGTTGAAAAATTTCTAAAAAAAAATTTAAAAAATGTGTTTGCTGAACAAAAGCACACAGATTTCTTAAGTTTTCTTAAAGAAGCTATATATCGATCGAAGTGCCCCCTGTAAGTAGCGGCCTTTCTACACACACTTTTTGACAGCAACAATGGGATAGTCTGATAGTGTCAATAAATTTTTTGGTTTTTGAAAAAAAAACATGTTACATGTTACTTTCATGTAAATTCCTTGAAGTACAAATACAGTAAATAATCGATTCAGCCATAATATTGTAATAAGGAGCCATTCATGTACACTTGCCCGCGTTGTAACATTGCCTACTGTTCGCTCGATTGTTATAAATCATAAATCCAAAGACCACTTTAAGTGTTCCGAAGCCTTTTACAAGCAATGAATTGGCATCAACAGCCGGCCGGACGGGCAATAAGGAAGATGTTCGTAAAATCTACGATATTCTCAGACGAATTCGGGAAACAGACGCTGGTATACCAGCTGAAGACTTCGATATTCTTTAGACTCAGATGATGATGCTGCTGGATTTGAAGAAGATGATCAGGAGGACAGATGCGAGGGCGAAGATCAGAATGACGATGAAAATGAGGAAATGGATATTGCAGAGCGATTAAAAGATATTGATATCAATGATGCCGACGAAGTCTGTGAAAATTTAACACCTGCTGAATGTGATAAATTTAAAAAATTAGTGGCCACTGGCGAAATTAGAAATTAATGCCGGACTATAAACCATGGTGGCTGAGGGAAAAACAAAATTCCAAAATCGTTGAGTTGCATGCAGTAAAGGAAGAAAACCAATGCACCATAACAGCTATTAATGAAAATATACCAATGTTCTCCACAATATGTAGCAAGGAACCCGCACCATGTTTACATTACAATCTGTTACATTACAATAGCTTCGTACGGCTGCACATCACGCTATTTTCACAGTGAACACCTAACAAATCCCAATGAATCGGCTGCCTTCCTTATAAATCTCAGTTCAGCGCTAAAATACGGCACTAACTTTGAAGATGTCGAAGAAGCTATTGTATCCGTAGAAATGGAGGCTTTGACTACGGGAAACGGTGCTACACAACTAATGCCCTCGGGAGCGTCAAAATCACTGTTTGTCGAGAGCCGTGAGCAATTGCAGCTCGATGCACATGTCATTGCGCCAGTACAAATTGGCGGCATTAAGCGATATTTTGAAAGTCCTACAGCTTAAGATTTTAAAGAAACCTAACAGGGAGGATGCTGAATTTCAGAAATTGAAACTGAATTTCTGAGCAGTGGCATGGAAGAGTTAACACGATCTAAGGTTCACCAAATTACCAAGAAAAATTAATTTTATTTATCCTATGTTAATAGAGAAGCAGTAAATGATTTGAAATAAAAATGTGAAGTTTATATACGTATGTAAGGAATGCCACAATTTAACATACTTAACCCATCCATTATGACCCTATGTTCCACTGGAATTAAAGGTCTAAATATATAATCCATTACCGCCTTCCGTCCCCATATAAGAACACCTGTTTAATGTCTAATTTATACCAAAGGTTTTCTTTTGCTCTTTTTGGCGTTAATTCACGAGTGAAAGAATGTGGAATAGGTGGCTGGTTTTGGACATAAACTGTAAAAAGCTGTAAACTTAATGTAAACTGGATTAGAGAGAAGTTTGCTTTGATACATCCAGAAAAATAGTCTTCCTAAAATCCATATTCCAATGTAGTAGTAGGAAAAATATTGTAATTTTAATAAATAAATAAAATATAAAATCGCCCATCACAGTGCTACACTAAAATTCGAGTGCTCGTTGTAAGCACACTATCATTTAATATATATAATATTTAATATATATAATATTTAATATATATAATATTTAATATATATAATATTTAATATATATAATATTTAATATATATAAAGTATAAATATGACGAGTTTTGCCACGCACCTTCTAGTACCTCCCAACTATAACCTATAAATGCTAGAAGGGCGAAGGGCTGAATACGCCATTCAAGCCATCATAAAGACCACTTACCCCCTAGGCCCAGATTGAGAGTGGGCTTTGATCCTGACAGCAGTAGTTTGGTCCTAATGTCGACACAATCTGGGGTGAAATGATGACCACAGACTCGGTCGGACGTAGTTAATGGCCTGGAGATTCCTATAATCTCCTTCCATATCGCCTTTTCGCTAAGGTGAATTTGTACATAGGTACTCCATCACCTCGTCGAACTTTGCAGCCTTTCACTGCACACTTACTTTTCTGAACTTTTGTACATAATTAAATATAATTTATATTTAATTTATCTATATATATAAAAATGAATCTGTGTTTGTATGTTTGTTTGTTTGTTTGTTTGTTTGTTTGTTTGTTTGTTTGTTGGTTTGTTTGTTTGTTTGTTTGTTCCTTATAGCAGCCTAAACTACTGAACCGATCTTCTTGAAATTTTCACAGTATGTTCATGTTGAACCGGTGGTGAAAATAGGCTATATAATTTTTTGATATTTTAAGTGGGCGTGGCACCTCCCACACAATTTGGGGATTTATTCGTTTTTTATAAATTAGCATATTCAGAATACTGTTGCAGCTAGAGTCTTGCATTTTTGTGAAGGTACACTAATTATTAGTCTGCACAGTTGTGTCAAAAAAGGGCGGTATTGGAAAAGTGGGCGTGGCACCTCCCATACGAAGTTAAAACCTATTATTGAATATTGTCAGTTCTATGACACCTAGAGTGCTGAAATTTTGTGTAAGTGCATCTAGCATCAATGTGCATAGTTGTGCCAAAAATGGGCGGTATCGGAAAAGTGGGCGTGGCACCTCCCATACGAAGTTAAAACCTATTATTGAATATTGTCAGTTCTATGACACCTAGAGTGCTGAAATTTTGTGTAAGTGCATCTAGCATCAATGTGCATAGTTGTGCCAAAAATGGGCGGTATCGGAAAAGTGGGCGTGGCACCTCCCATACGAAGTTAAAACCTAATATTGAATATTGTCAGTTCTATGACACCTAGAGTGCTGAAATTTTGTGTAAGTGCATCTAGCATCAATGTGCATAGTTGCGCCAAAAATGGGCGGTATCGGAAAATTGGGCGTGGCACCTCCCATACGAAGTTAAAACCTATTATTGCATATTGTCAGTTCTATGACACCTAGAGTGCTGTAATTTTGTGTAAGTGCATCTAGCATCAATGTGCATAGCTGTGCCAAAAAGGGGCGGTATTGCAAAAGTGGGCGTGGCACCTCCCATACGAAGTTAAAACCTATTATTGAATATTGTCAGTTCTATGACACCTAGAGTGCTGTAATTTTGTGTAAGTGCATCTATCATCAATGTACATAGTTGTGCCAAAAATGGGCGGTATTGGAAAAGTGGGCGTGGCACCTCCCATACGAAGTTAAAACCCATTATTGAATATTGTCAGTTCTATGACACCTAGAGTGCTCTAATTTTGTGTAAGTGCATCTAGCATAAACATGCGTAGTTGGGCCAAAAATGTGCGGTATTGGAAAAGTGGGCGTGGCACCTCCAATACGAAGTTAAAACCTATTATTGAATATTGTCAGTTCTATGACACCTAGAGTGCTCTAATTTTGTGTAAGTGCATCTAGCATCAACGTGTATAGCTGTGTCAAAAAGGGGCGATATTGCAAAAGTGGGCGTGGCACCTCCCATACGAAGTTAAAACCTATTATTGAATATTGTCAGTTCTATGACACCTAGAGTGCTCTAATTTTGTGTAAGTGCATCTAGCATCAATGTGCATAGTTGTGCCAAAAATGGGCGGTATTGGAAAAGTGGGCGTGGCACCTGCCATACGAAGTTAAAACCTATTATTGAATATTGTCAGTTCTATGACACCTTGAGTGCTCTAATTTTGGGAAAGTGCATCTAGCATAAACATGCGTAGTTGTGCCAAAAATGTGCGGCATTGGAAAAGTGGGCGTGGCACCTCCAATACGAAGTTAAAACCTATTATTGAATATTTTCAGTTCTATGACACCTAGAGTGCTCTAATTTTGTGTAAGTGCATCTAGCATTAATGTGCATAGCTGTGTCAAAAATGGGCGGTATTGGAAAAGTGGGCGTGGCACCTCCCATACGAAGTTAAAACCTATTATTGAATATTGTCAGTTCTATGACACCTAGAGTGCTGTAATTTTGTGTAAGTGCATCTAGCATAAACATGCGTAGTTGTGCCAAAAATGTGCGGTATTGAAAAGTGGGCGTGGCACCTCCAATACGAAGTTAAAACCTATTATTGAATATTGTCAGTTCTATGACACCTAGAGTGCTCTAATTTTGTGTAAGTGCATCTAGCATTAATGTGCATAGCTGTGTCAAAAATGGGCGGTATTGGAAAAGTAGGCGTGGCACCTCCCATACGAAGTTAAAACTTATTATCGAATACTGTAAGTTCTATAACACCAAGAGTGCTGAAGATTTGTGTAAGTAGATCAAGTGTAAATAGTTGTGCAGAGATGGGCAGAAAGTGGGCGTGACCCTTCCCATATGAAATTAAAACCTCTTTTATAATATATTCGACACCGAGATTCCTATATAGTTGTGTGAGTTAATTTAGTTGTAAACTGCTTAAAAAAGATACAAGTGGGCGGGATTTGAAAGATGGGGAATTTTTGATTTAAATGTTTTAAAATTTCACGTTTTCTTTGGATTTTCTTAGCACAATAGTAAAGAAAGGTTACAAAAAAAGTCAAGAAGACAGAAATTATATTAATTTTTTAGTTTTTGTGTTGTTTGATTAGTGTATAATTTAATACACTTTCTATGTGTTTTGAATGTAGTATATTCGAATTTCACTTTAGGAAGTATTTTGTTTTGGTAATGGAAAGGAGGAGATTCACACTCAACCAAAAATTAAATTGATTTTTGACAATTCTTCCTTTTTCGCCGTAAAAATTCTGATCTTCAATATTCTCCATGGAAAATATCCATTTTTTTAGTATCTCAGGGAAGTACCTTTATTATAATTGGTACATATATTACCGATCACAAGAAAAAACAATATGAAGTCTGATTTTAATTTCCGTCTGTTTTTCTGCCTGGCGAAGCGGGCGGGGGTTCAGCTAGTAAAATATAAAATAAAAACCACATTTAACGGGCGCGGGCTTTGGGAGCTTTACGCTTTCTTTACGTGGAAGGAGTTGCGAGTTGCTAAAAAAAGGAGTAGAAGCAGAGCGCAGAGTTGAGTATTAGGGGAGTATATAATGGATTAGAATGGGAGAATCTGCAATTTAAGAATGAGAGAGCATAGAGACAGCGCAATTTAAGAATGAGAGAGCATAGAGGCAGTGCAATTTAAGAATGAGAGAGCATAGAGGCAGTCGACTACAAAATATAATATTAGGGGTGTTTACATTTATTGTAGAACTTGCAATATGATTCTGATGCTTGTGCTTGTGCTGTAGCGATGCAAATTGTTTTTGGCGTTTTCTATTGGCTAGCATGTAAAGTCAACAACAAATTAATAACGGGTGTTTACACTTTATTGTACGACTCGACTATTTTCTTGTCACAAAACACACAAAATATAAATGCTGTATTTAGATCCCAATCAGGCAAAAGCGACAAGGCCGTCGCAAGTCGCTTTGACAGTAGTTTCGTCTCACATATTCAAATAAATACATACGAGATCGCACTATTTTGTCTTGTCGCGTTTGTCTGAATGGGTCGTAATTGCCTTGCATGCGAAATTCCGCTGAAATGACATAAGTACGATTTACAAATGCCAATTTTGTATGGAATCTGATATTTATAAATCGACCTTATAGTCTTGCCACACTGCATGTGAATCTAGTTGAAATGGCATAAGGTCGATTTACAAATGTCAGATTCCATACAAATTTGACATTTGAAAAACGACCTTAAACCATATTAAATAGATTTCGCATGTAGTGTGACCGGGCTATAAATGCACAATTTAATGGTAATTTTAACTTCCACTGTAGTGAACTATCCACTAAAGTGAACACTTACTTATTTGTATGAACTCTTTAAATAGTGAACAAAGTTTAAAATTAAGAACCCTCACAACAAAAACCCAAAGTCAGCTTGGACTACTTCTTCAATTTTTAAAAATTGGTTCTTTCTATTAACTCCGGATCTAATAACTGCTTAAGTTTTGGATAATTGCATGTTATTTTAATGATACATAGCTTAATAATATATAGTTTCTTTGTAGGCACGTAGACAACAACAATGATGCTATAAAATGCTGCTATTGAAAATGTGAACAAATTTGATAAAATGAACAATCGCGGTTTTTATTAGTTCACATTGCCGCGAGTTCACTGTATATTTTTTCTCTTTGTAACGACAAATCGAGGTGTACAATAACTTTGAAATATAAACACACCTTATCAGGACTTTGAAATCGATCCCTACAGTACAAGTGTCAGATTTTTTTCTCACTAATCGAATCGACTACAATTCGCTAATGGGAATATCAGATAATTTGAGGTAATCCAACACATCCAATTTGTCGTCCAACAAATTGACTTGATTGAACATACCTGTTATCATTCATGGTACATTCGCAACGAAGAAGAAGCATTTTATTTCATTTATTTATACAGGAGAAAAGGTTGAAGGGGATTGGATCAAATAAATCAAATAATCGATTGTGTCCAACTAACTTAAAACTTAATGAATGTTTTATTGTTTATTTAATAATAGTAAAACAAAATAACAAAGTTTTATTGGTGAAATATAGTGAAATAATGCGGTTGCAACTGAAAACAAGCTAGAATAAGAATATATCTAAAAAGAAAAAAAGAAGAAGAATCATAGAATCGTCGTTTGCAACTGTCATAGAGTAGGACAAACACGCGAACTGCGAAATTTATTTAGGAGGAAAGAATATCTGAAAAGGCTATCTAAGTTTGTCCAATCAACACAGGCCACAGGGGCAACATAAAATGCCATCAAAGAAGAAAAAATATAATGCTCGGTTTCCAGCGGTAAGTATGGAGGAGAAGCACATGAATTATTAAAACAAACAAAAGCCAAGAATATTATTAAAAGGGATGATAAATATATGAATAAAGCGTTCGTTTTTAGAGTTACAGAATAATTTGTTTGTGTGTGTGGCCGAATCTTGTTTTGATTTCGTTGTTTTTTGCTCTTATTTGCAGGGACGTATCAAAAAAATCATGCAAAGCGATGAGGAAGTGGGAAAAGTGGCTCAAGCTGTACCAATTATTATTTATATCCTTTTTAAACAAAAAAAAATCGTTCGAGTGTTGGATTCAGTTTATATTGAATTGAATTCCATCTAAATCGAAAGTGAATTGCATGTGTAATTTATAGATTTTAACAAGCGCATTAGATTTTCCTTAACTCTACATCTATGTGGGCTTCATATGGATGCTCTGTTTTATTTTTGTTTCTTCATTTTACCTAGGACATTGGAACTTTTTGTGGAATCACTTTTGACTAAGACTTTGAAAATCACAAACTCTCGAAATGCCAAAACTCTGTCCACATCACACATGAAACAATGCATTATGTCGGAACAACGCTTCGATTTTTTACGCGAACTGGTAAGAAATATACCAGACATTAGTGTAGCTGAAGAAGCGGCAAACTACAATGAGGAAGACAACCAGAGTTCTCCCGAGGAACATTACGCTGATTCGGATACCCCTTATGATTTGAGCATGCCTTCCACATCGGTAAGGGCCACATCGCGGCAGTTGCCGCACCAACAACAATATCAGCCGTACCAGTATCATCACCATCAGCAACCAACGAATGGCCAGAATGGTGGCAATGGTGGTAGTGGTTATGATCATCCCAGAAACTATTTAAAGAGATCCATGAGTTCGAATATAAATTCCGTTATTATGCATACTACATCGTTGGCAAATGCTGGGACCACTGGTTTCAGCGCAACAACAGAGTGTTTGCCCGCAAAGTTATCACGTTCCGAATCGACACCAGTTCCTCCACAGCACCCTCTGCCGCCATCGGTGCATCCACGACTGAAACACCAATCATTCTCTATGCCGTCAAATTGTGTCTCGAGCAACAATAGCAACAAACCAAATATCCCTCCAAAACCAGTACGGTCGCAACAGACTGCCATACCCGCTCCTATTGTTAGCATTGATTATTGTAATAAGCCTGTGGTGAAGATAGACTATAGTAATTTAGCTGCAGCAGCTGCCACGCCGTTAAGTGCTCCAGCCCAGTTGTCTGCTAACAAGAGCGCCTTTAATTTCTCAGCAGAACCAGTTATCAATATTGATCTTTCAAATATAGTGGCGACCAGTGCAACAAACGCCGCCAGTGCATTAGCTCGTGCGCCAGCGCCGGTGGCCACAATAAGTATCGGTACTCTCAGCAACTCTCAACAATCTCGTAATTCCAAAGCATCAATGGCGGAGCCATTCAATTCCTCTTCAACGAACACAAACTCAGTCCAAATTGCTCCAACCATGACGACGACGATGTCAAATAGCAATTCCTGCCTGGAACTCGACGAAGATTATGACAATATATAAGAAGACATACCTACTATTAGAAAGGTTTGGTATAAGCGTGCAAATTGCTTGCTTAATCCACCTACAACATTTTCTTTCCTTTTCTAATTAAATTCTATTTAGTTCCTCCAAATTTGTCTTGCACATCGACATAGTTTGGAGGATATAAACAATCTTTGTATGTTATTGAACTACATATTTGTAAAATAAACCAACAAACAAAAATCAATTTTCGATTATTCTTCTTCCCTTAGAAAATTAAAACGCACTGATTTTTTATCTTTTTTAAAAATATATATTTTCTTAATGTTTTTATGTCCTTTGATTTACTTGAATTGAATAAATATATGAAAAAAACGTAAGTTAAAAAATGAATCGGACATGGTACATGGTTTGTTGTGTGTCAAAGATAAAAATAAAATACAATCGATAATATAGTTATGTAAAAGTCTGTTCCAGATTAATTCTAGTAATGCGTCGAGACGTGTCATTTAAAATGGAATAACAATTTTTGTTTGCTCACGGTTCGGTTCGGTTGAGTGTGTCACTTTGTACTTTGTGTTTTATCTTGTTGTTCTTTTACGACGGGTTGGTTTTCTTTCCTACTATCATATACTAGTACTAGATCTTAATTAAATGCAACATATTTAGTTTTTCAATCCTCCGGAACTTTCCATTGCAATTGTTTGCCCCGATCATAAAGATTTTTTAAAGCGGCAAGAAATGTCTTCTCGGATTGCAGTTGTAGGTAGTGTTTGTACAACTGCAAGGTAGTACGAGCATCTTCAACGGAATCGTGTGTTTCAGATTGTATTTTTGTGCCCAAGAAATGCCAAGCTAAAAATCTCAAGGACACCATACGATGATGTGGCAAATGGAATAGATGAACTGTATCAATTATTTGTTCAGAGGGTACATATATATTAATAACTCTGTAATGATAGAAACATTCGTTAAAATTCGGACATACGTCTACGCTTCGTTAATGTGCTCCACCTACCGGAAATCGTTCTTTAAGCCATGACCCACAAACAAAACCCCAACGTCAACCAAGTATTTTAGTTTTTGATATGAATTCTTTAGAGCTGTCAATCGTTTACTACTAAAGTTTGCGTCTAAATCGCCTGGTTTTATGCCAGAAAACTGCGTTAGGTAATCGGCAACTTTTTCTTGTGTTGATATGTAGTCATCCATAAAGGGAATACCTTCATCTGGACCTTGCCTGTGGTAAATTTGAAATACAAGAAATATATAAAAATAGTTCTTATCATAAATTCTATAGTGTTGTAGATAATAGATGACCAAGATAATGGCAACCAAGTTAGCATCTCTTACCCACGTATACATGAAATACGCGCAACGCTCATGTGACATGGTTTTATGGTTGCTGTTTTGCCATCTGGACGTAGTTCGTTCTCTTCGGGATTTAAAGTGACAAACTCAGCATCCATAGCTACCAAATCACCGGCCTGCGGCATTTCATTTGATTGCAATGACTTAAATAAGGGATCACCAGGATTTTTTACGTGTACAGCAGCGTTGCCAATATCCTGAAATGTACAAAAAATCAGTTAAGTTAATACATTAATTCAAATTATTCTTATCGAACACGTACTTTTATAAATGGGTTGAAAAGAGGCTGTGGATCGTTGTGTGGAACTTCCGTATCCTTGGGAGATAATCCATCAAATTCACTTCTATCTGAATTAACACTGCTATAAAATAAAACACAAGGCACTTTCCAGTCCAATGTAAACCACACTGATTCCTGGTTTGAAACGGGTGAAATGCTAAGAGCACAAGACAAACATTACTTACATCCAACGATGGAATGGACAATAAAACAGGATTACCTGAAGTCATTGAATATGTACCACTGTTGTTGTTCCTCAGCACTGCCCATAGCTTCCATTTTCATTGTGTGGTATTTTTTACTGACATTTATTAGTGAGACCAAATTTTTTTGACTGCCATCGTCTATTTGACAAACAACGGCATGTAATGCATATTCACGATATGATTCGTTTATTTCGGTTTGGATAGCTAAAGGCAGTTGAAAATTGTGAATATATATCATTCCAGACACTGTTTAAAATAAAATTCCAAATTACCGTTGTTTGTGTTTGTCGCGACATCGGATGTGATGGTAGATTCCGAAGACTTTGTATTGCTGTTCTCAGTTTGCACACTCAATTCACCCTTATCATTAATAGCCATTGAAAATGACAATGGAAACCACGAAGTTTGCCGACCACTTGGAGAGATATTCACGTTTTGATTTGCGGAGGCCATTGATGGTGACTTTCGATCAGGATGTACAAAATGACAGTCACTACGAGAACAATTTGTGCCATAACGACAAGGCTTGTTTGTATTCAGAGTAGCAGGACTTTCGGACATACTGAAGCTATTACGATTGAGATGTTTTCTCAGAAAGCTTAGATCCTTTTCATTATTCAATCCGCAATTTACTGTCAAAATTTGCGGAAGACCTGTGACCTAAATCAATAAATATATTTAGTCTATACGGTTATGTGTATGCTCTGGTTATCGGTTACCTTAACCATTTGTTTGCTAGCGGAGAACTTCTTGCAATTTTCACAAAACGCTTGAATGCCCTTTTCCGAGCTCAACGAGCCCTTTAGTATTGAACCAAAACTGAAGTAATCACTTTCTTTGGACTGATGGGGATAGGTGAGATTACAAGTCAAAAGAATACTTTGTTTTATTTTCTCTTCATTGCACTTAAGACAGCGATTGACAGTAGTTTGCTTTGTGCCGAAAAGACGACTTATATCGGTTTCCGCATTGACCTTACGTTCGCGCTCGTCATCTTTCGAGGTATCATCTGAAGTTTTATAGTAATCTAAATTGTAGCTCTTTTAAAAATAATCCCAAAATATTACCATTCTTAACATCGATGCCTTGAAATATTTCTCCACTTTCCTCCGAAGTAGTTTCTTCCGATTGTTTTCCTGTAATGATGAAAATTTCTTTATTTACTTGCTTAGCTTTCGTTTAGGGTATTGTTACCGGATGTGGATCCTAGAAGTCTTAAGTTATTTAGATGCACGTTCTTGTGTGATTCTAGTATCTCATAATGCATTTGGTGCAATATAAACCGATTCCAATTCTAAAAAGAATATTATTAGACAAAATCGATATTAACTGCCTTTACTCACTTGTATCAAATTCATTAGGTTTACATTCGAAGATCTATCCGACAATATAAGGCCCAATGCAGATGCCTCGGGAACTGTGCGGAAAGAACGCAAGAAGTTGCTGGCCTGACATGGGGTAGAAGCTATATGTTTAATACATACTCAAGATAATTAACGCTCGATTTTAGTATATCTGTGGAGTTTTCATACCTGTACATTTGTCGAACATGTAAAAGAGGAAACCCAATTCGCACGTAAGGCAAAACTCCTTCGCGCATCTATGTTCCATGAGCTTCTGACGTAGAGGGTCAATGAAATACAATATCTGCAACATAGCATTGCAATAAGAATTTGGCAAAGTGGCCTCTAAACCAGCAAAACATGTCTGATTATGCTGTTCAAAGTCGAAATCCTGAGTGCCCAATTTTGAATATTTCAATTCGACTTTACGATAACGCCGCGGTATGATTTTAACACCCGAATCTGCAGATTTGGAAGAATTGGACAGTCCATTACCGGCACCTGTGAGATTTCCAATAGTGTTCTCTATGATATAGGGTATTTGATTGCGTCTCTGTGTCCTTGGATTTGGCGAATAACCGATTGGACCTTGCATTTTCATATGATTCAATATTTCCTGGTCAATAGGTTTTGGTCTACGATATTGATAACGCAAAAGTTCAGCAGGCCAATCAGAAAACCAACGGGATCCGGTCACTAAATGTGGCAAAACAATCGACGATAACGGGAATGTTGTATCTGTTATTGGTACGATGGGTAGCTGAGGTAACTGATCGGCAAATTCTGTATCTCGAGAGAAGCAGTTAAATTGAGGCTGTGCTGAATTCACTGAAGTTATAATACTAATATGGCCCGATTGGTCACCAAAAGCCATAACTTGAGAAGATGAACTGACATCAAAACTTAGTAAACATTGACTGCCGGTAGTGTTGATCTGATACATTGATACACGAGGCTCACTAAGTTCCACGGTATCCACCAGTTGCACCTGGCCATAACTCGAAACAACAGCCAAACGTGAAGTTTGCGATGGTAGAAATTTCAAAAGTTGTGGATCAATAAGGACTTGTATAGGCGAAATCAGACGCAACATGCGTAGGTCGTAGACCATGAGGAATCGATCAACAGCAAGAGTGCCTTGTCGGCCACTATATCCACAGGATATCAAATAATTCCCCTGGACATCGAAATCAGAAAGACTACCAGTATGAGTCTTAATGGTATGTTCGACATGGAGAGAGTTTAAATCTCGTAATGTTACATTACCAAATGGATCTCCGGAAAAAAGAAAACGGGAATTCTGCCTCAGCACGGTGCATCCTGAAGACCCTACATGTTCCTACAAAAAATAAACTTGGTTGGATCACACTTTCAGTTTGGCGCTGTATTTTATTACATACCAATTTGGTTTCCTTCTGAGTTCTCATATCAAAATCAATCATTTCCTCCTGTAGACCAGCCATGATCATACGATGTGGCGACAACTGTTGCATACACACCATTTCCGTCATATTTTTCGACTTGTGTGTAAATTTCGGAATACCCCTTCGAATTTGATGTCTCAAAGAAGTTTGAGTCAACACCAGAATGCCAGAATCGATTGTTGAAATTTGTCGCACTATATCCGAAGGATGTACTTGGAATGAAGTATACTTTTGCAAATTGCTGCTATAGTAGGATGTCACATGTCCCTAAAAATTGATATTTTTAAAATTTTTGTCATGATGGATTCAGTAACACGAAAATTGGGGCAAAGGGTGTCGCTCTTTAAGTGGCCAAACTCTTAAGTAAATATGTAGGTATTCAAATGAAAGTAAATTTTCTGTGGCCCCAGGCTTCCCAAAGAAGTCCACAGCCACCTACATATAAGTATTGGTATTCAAATAGAATTCAAATTTTGCAATTAGGTTTTTGGTCGAACTAAAAGTTTTTCTCTTCTAGGAATGTCCAAACACGTTCACCCAGACTGCATTTGTTCGAGTATTATGTAAGATAAACATTTTCGGTCAAGGCTCTATAGGCCTTTGCCCCAATTTTAGACTAATTTTTGGTCAATCTAAACGATGGGATATAATATTATATATTACCCCCTGATTCCCCATCCAAAGTAGTTCCTCATAATTGTCGAATGAAACAGCAGAAACACCGAAATTTTCACCTCCATCTGCAACTATGGGAACCATTTCCATGTAGTCGGGTTCACTAGAGCTTAAATTGAAGCCCGTGAAATTTGGAGAGTAATGGCTTGTATTACGTTGAGTTCCTCCACCACCATCATAGACATCTGTGGATTGTTTATTTTGAATAAATGAAATACTACACACGCACAAATAATTAATTAGTACTCACTTAACATATCATCTGTGGAATCACCTCCACAATAAACGTAATCCATCCTATATATCTATCTGGTATATCTGTTTCTTTAGGTGTATTTTGTGTTTGTTTGTTTCATGGAATCTTTCTTTGTTTGTTTGTGTCCGATTTCCCCTGTCTTTTGTTGGTTGTATTCGCCGTTTTTTTCGTGGTTCTTTTTTACTTCCACTTCCCTCTATTTGTGCCGTTGCTCCTGTCGACTTTTTTAGTTTTATGACCACCAATTATGGCTCAAAGCTCCAATGAATATTCCTCGGATCGTTTAGAAATTTTAGAAATTTTATTTTCGTTTCGTCGTGTAAAAAAGTAAGGTGCTGCCACCTGTTGTAGTCGTGGCTGTGTTAAGGGGTGTTTACACGTGAAGATTTAAGGCATATTCGGACCGGAGCGAAATGTAAAAGATTATTTAAGCAGCCCACATAAAAAAATCGCTTCGAAAGTCGTTTCCCTTGTTTACACACAATAATATTGCAAAACTAAATAAAATAAATCAAAATAATAAAAACATTTAACAAACGATTCAATTTTTGCTTAT
Organism: Polietes domitor; assembly: GCA_947397865.1. Taxonomy (NCBI): domain Eukaryota; kingdom Metazoa; phylum Arthropoda; class Insecta; order Diptera; family Muscidae; genus Polietes; species Polietes domitor. The sequence continues at coordinate 144,398,521 of OX377622.1, forward strand.
AGCAAGGTCGAATTACAAATGTCAAATTTATATGGGATCTGACATTTGTAAACCGAGCGTTTGTCATTTCTGCTAGATTTCGCATGCAGTGTGACAAGGCTATAATAGCCGAAATCTAGCTGAAATGACATAAATTTGTATGGGATCTTGATTTGTAAGTCAAGTCTCTTAATCATAAGCTATTAAGCCCAATCGAACAGGCCTTTTGTGAAACTGGGGGTAAATCATACAGTCATAAGAGCTGTTCAAATAAAAATATTTATTGTACAACTTGGAATCCAACTCAAGTTCTGTGAATGGTTTTCAGATACAAATATTGTATAATTTGCTAGGAATAAGCCTTAAGTTACAGATAAAACTTATTTTCCACCGAAAATTCTAAAATTTTAAGTTTTCATCATAATCTATTATCAACTTTTACCATAAATCTTAACGTGTTTATCGCCTTTGACGGTTGTCTTGTATGAGTGAAATCCCGGAGAAATAAATTAAAGAGAGTTGGAGTATATGTTTTCATCCGCTTGTTCTGACAGTAAAATATCACATTAGACTTTTAGTAGCTTTATGCTAAATAAATATATGTGAGACGCCCTGTAGTTAGATATAAGAAAGAGAATTGTGGAAACCAAAAAATAATAAACCTGTCAGTATACGCACAGAGCACAGAGCAAAGCGTCGGCCTAATTTGGGACGGCTTAGGCGGGCCGCCGACCACATGTCTCATAAAGGCTTAAAATTAACTTCCGAAGAAATATATGAAATTGGCTGCTTTTCTTTAAGCCTGGATAACAAAACCGTTAATAAAAATTTAATTTTTTGCTCAAAATAAAAAATAATTTTTTCACATTATAGTCAACTACAGTATACAAAATATTTGTATCAAAACAAATTTCACACACACATTGTTACTGCTGTTGGCGACAATTTAAAAGAATAATTTTTATTTTGATTGAAATTTTAATTTTTTATTTAGGTTTTGTTATCACAGCTTAGTTATTCATCTTTAAAGGTCTGAAAATTTATATTCAAACAATAAAAATCTTATTTTCTATAGTTATACGTAGTTTCTTTTCAAATGAACCGCTGCTGACGCCGCCTCTTATTTTATCATCAGTCAACGTCGCCGACAAATACTGCTCGGCGCTGTGCTCTCCGCACGTTATAAAGAGTAATGGCTTTCGGTGGACAGCACGTGTTGGGGTTTTCTCCCGATGGGAAACTTTTCGCCCTCATCAATGATCAAGGGATTTTAAGGATATGGGACACCGACACAAATGAGCTGAAGCAGGAATACACACCGAATCTCCATCTGGCTGGACCATGTTCGGCTTTGGTGTGGATATCGGTTTCGTCCAGTACAACAAAAGAGAAAAAAGTGAGTAAACAACACATGTTTCTTAGGTGAAGGTATGTAAATTTGAGTTTTCATTTCCAATTAAAGGGCAAAAAAGCCAGAAGGTCTAGTGAATGTAAGGAATCGTTATATATTGCTCTGGGTACTACTAAAGGACAAGTTTCTTTATATTCCTATGCAGAAGCAAAGGTAAGCAAAATGAATTCTCCTAATGGATTAGCTGTTTTATGACCTCTTCTGACTAATTTTAGATTGACCGCAACCTTAAAGGTGAGGGACATAATGGCAAAATCACTTCCATCATTAAAGATGCAGAAGGTCGTCTCTTTACTTGCGGTGAAGACTGTCAAGTTATTGTTTGGTCGCTGGCAGAAGAGAAACAGTTGTCTTCGTGGAATGTTGGTCCTGAAAAGCCATATAGTATATCATTAATGCCTCTGTCCAACAGTTTGGTGGTGGGTTCGCGGTCGCTTAAGGTTTATTCTGTCGAAACTGAAGAACTACTTCAAACTTTCACTGGCCACACTTCAGAAATTAACTTGATGGCACAGTTTGTGGCAAAGGAATCGACTGAATATATGCTAACTACATCGCGCATGGAGCGTATAATTTGTTTATGGAAAATTGGTAAAAAAGGCCGAAATAAGGCAGCTTCATGTACACTACTTATGGAAGACATTGCACATTGCCTAACATGTCACGTAGATGAGGAGGATAACACATTGCGAGTATCCAGTGTTACGCGGAGCGGTGTCATACACGTTTACGTAATAGAACTAGGAAGGTATGCTTTCATGATGTACATCTGATAGGAAAAATGAAAATAATGCACTGTTTGTTCTTCTTGCAGCATTAAAGCCGACAAACCCCTTAAACCTAAAGTAACCATTAGCATTGCTTCCGATAGCGCTACTGTAATAGAACCCATAACGGCTTTAGCAGTTTCACTACAACATGCCGTAAAGCCAGGAGATTTGTTATTCGCATATGGCGATAAACACTTCCTGGCATTTGAGCAATTGAAACCAAGTTTTGCGGAGAAAATGCAGGTTTTGGTACGCACAGACCCACGAAAGCTTATCAAACAAAAACTAACGGGCAAAAATGATGTTAGTACGGAGAGAGCTCTCAAAATGCTTACACCCATAATTGATGCCAAGAATGTCGACTACAAGTCTTCGATAACAGTATCGAAGAAGAAACTAAAGTCTTTAGACATGCCAATGGAAGCTCGATTGCACAACTTAAATTTAAACACACCAGACGGCAAAGTTACGCCACAGTCTCAAAGTAAAGTCCAACTATTGGTGCAGTCCTTACACAGCAAAGATGCTGTGTTACTACGTTCCGTCTTATGCACAAAAGATATGAAAACTATTCAATTGACGTTGCAAAAACTACCCGTTCAATACGTTGGTATTTTAGTCAACGAATTGACTCTATTAATGCAACAGAGACATAGGAAGTATGTATGATGAGATAATCTATAAATGAAATAATTTTTAACAATAATCCTTAGTGTGGAATTTGCTATGAACTGGTTAAAGGTACTGACTCAGACACATTCTAGTCAACTTATGGCTTTGGGTTCCGACGACTTGCTAAGCAAATTTGGTCCTTGCATTGGAATAATTGAGCATCGGGCTAATTGTCTTAAAGAACTGTCGAAGTGAGTGTGTAGACTTTCGTTTAGAGTTTAGCAAATATTCTGATTTATTATTTTATTATTTCAGACTCAATGGCCGGCTGCAATTGCTTGTAAATCAAATAAAACGGAATTGTGACCGAGATAATGATAGTCCCAAGAATGACAATGTGTTGGTATTTGACGATAATGATGGTATGTTTATTTTTTGGCTTTTAATCTCTAATGGAATGGTTCTAGGAAATTCACAATTGAGTTTGTGTAATAATGGAATACCCTCTGTTTTTGAGTTTCGAGTCGACTTGAATTCGACAACATTTACTCGGATTCGTGTCTGAAAATTTGGTTTTCTGACTTCAAATCTTTTTGTCATAATGCAGAATGTATTGAATAAAAAAATGAAAATTTTGTTGTTAAAAAAATAAATTTCGAAGTACAAGACGCGAATCTTCAAACATGAATTCGAGTATATTTTGTCGGATTCAAATTGACTCGAAACTCAGAACATATTCTGATGTTACTTCTTTTCAATTTCCTTTTTCCTTCAACAGTCTACAAAAAATAAGTTTGAAACCAACAACACTCAATAAACTTTCCGTTATTTATATTTAGATTCTTCTAATTCAGACTTGGATGACGCCATCAATAAATCGTCCTCTGACGATGAATGGGAGGAGGGAGATGATGATATTCAGAAAAACGGTGATGATAATATGGACCACGCGGATGATGATGTTGATGAAGATATGGAAATTTAGTTATTACTAACAAAGTCCGTAGTGAAATAAATTGTCTTCGTAATAGTTAAGTTTGCGTATATTTATAGTTAGCATTGTACCCGCTCTTCTCTGATTGAAGAGAAATGAAAATACAGATTTCATACTTTTTTAAACATCTAACAAATAGGTTTTTATTTCTATATTGATATATTCAATTCATTTTGGATGAAGTACATATGACAATTATATTCAACAATCAATAAATGTTTTCCGATGTATATGACAACAATACAAGCCAATAATAATGATGGTATTTTTTTTTTTTTCATTTAAAACCTAAAACATCTCTAAAGGACATCCTAAATATTTGTATGTAAAAGCAACATATTTGTGTGTGATTGGAAATAAGTGTTTTAAGGAAATAATCCCATAAATTGCACATTTAGCCCACCATTTGAATTCCACTAAATCTTTTACGAAACTTGTGCTATTTTAAAGGATTGATTTTTTAACCAAATGAGTATAAGTAGTTTATACGTGTGTTTCTTTTTGAAAAGTAATGTAACGTATAGTTTAAGACCAATTGGACTTGATGAAGTTTATAAGACCATTGGTGGAGGCATCGTGCGAAGAAATGGGATCCTTATTGGCCAATTCTGGTTCAATAGCCTTTGCCAATTGTTTTCCCAGTTCAACACCCCATTGATCGAAGGAATTTATGTCCCAGATGATACCTTGTGTGAAGATTTTATGCTCGTACATGGCTAGAAAGATAAAATGGATGAATTTCATAAGTATATGCATCAACTGATCTAATCAAATGTATATCTTACCAATCAAAGATCCCAAAATGAAAGGCGTTACCTTCTTAACAACAATGGAATTGGTGGGTCGATTACCGGTAAACACCTTGTGTGGCAAGAGTTGTTCCAATTTTTCACCAGACATACCAGCCTTCTCCAGTTCTGCTTTAGCCTGGTCGGATGTTTTGCCCGACATTAAGGCTTCAGTTTGTGCTAAGAAGTTTGCCAATAAAATTTTATGATGGACACCACCGGCAATGGGATTGTGCGTTTGAGCTGGGGCTATGAAATCGCAGGGAATCAAACGGGTTCCCTGATGAATCAATTGGTAGAAAGCGTGCTGACCATTTGTGCCCGGTTCACCCCACACAATTGGCCCGGTGTTGTAATCAACAACTTTGGATCCTGTTTTTGTGACAAACTTGCCGTTACTTTCCATGTCGCCTTGTTGGAAATATGCTGCGAAACGATGCAAATATTGATCATAGGGTAACATGGCATGAGTTTCGGCATTGTAGAAATTGGAATACCAAACGCCTAACAACGCTAAAATAACAGGAGCCTGTAAAAATATACAAACGTATTTTAGTATTTTAATTTTTGACATAATTCAATAGTATATGTAGTAAATTGTACTCACATTCTGTTCAAATGGTGCTGTTTTGAAATGCTTATCCATGAAGTGAGCTCCTTCCAAAAGTTGTTCGAAATTTTCAAATCCAATTGATAAGCAAATAGATAAGCCAATTGCAGACCACAAAGAATAGCGACCACCGACCCAGTCCCAGAAACCAAACATATTCTTACTATCAATACCAAATTCGGTGACCTTCTCCTTATTTGTGGACAGGGCCACAAAGTGCTTAGCAACTGCAGCCGGCTAAAAAATACAGAAAGCATGTATAATTATCTGAATTGCTTTTTATATCTGAAATATTTACATCCTTTGTTTGTTCCAATAACCAATTTTTGGCTGATGTTGCATTTGTAATTGTCTCTTGAGTTGTGAAAGTCTTTGAGGCAATAATGAATAGAGTTGTTTCATAGTTGACCTTCTTCAAGACCTCAGCCATATGAGTGCCGTCAATATTAGAGACAAAATGCGAGTGTAAACCTTTGCAGAATGGTTTCAATGCCTCAGTAACCATTAAAGGACCCAAATCAGAACCACCAATTCCGATATTTACAACATCTGTAATTTGCTTTCCAGTAAAACCACGCCAAACTCCAGAGATTACTTGGTTGGTGAATTCCTTCATATGAGTCAATTCAGCGCGGACATCAGGCATGACATTTTTTCCATCGACAGAAATAGCATCGTCGCCACGATTACGCAAAGCAATGTGCAAGACAGCACGATTTTCAGTTATATTAATGGCTTGTCCAGACATCATAGCATCGCGGGCCTCAGCAACATGTCTTACTTTAGCCAGTTCCAATAGGAGGCTCCACACCTCAGGTGTTACACGATTTTTGGAATAATCAATCAAAATATCGCCATCATTGGGGGTGCTAATGCGCAAGCTATATACAAACAGGAGGTACACAAGATAAGTGATAATCTATATAGCTGATTAATGAATCAATTCCTATTACTGAATCACAATACTGGGTACTGTAAAGTTACCCTGTTTTATGGTGTTGTAAACTCTGTCAACAAACTATCTACACCACAAAAATTATCGTGTTCTACATTTTATTGGTTTACTATCATATAAGAGTGGGGAGAGAATTTTTGCTTCTAGTAAACCTATAGTTAAAATTACGAACATTGACAAAGTTTGTCAATTTTTAATTCCATCGGTAAGGATATGTTCGAATAAACAGATTTACATTTGTGAATTGCGTTTCCAACAAATTATCACTTTAATTCTAAAAGGATGTAACTTAATTTTTTTCGAAATCACAATTTTTACATATTCGAATTAAAGTAGCGACATCCTACCAGGTGTTGATTTTGTGCCTTTAAAGGGCAATTAAGGTAAAAGCAAACAAATTGCCGACGTTCACTCTTACAGTAATATAATCGCGATATGGAATGGAATATTCTCATTTGTGTTATCTTATTTCAAAAGACCTAAAGAGGATTTCGTATTTCAAATGGAATGACAAAAGTAGTACACACTAGATCCCTTGGTGGGGCAGAAACACAGTATGCACATATTCTCATGATTAAATTCTGTCCGTGGATGCCATCAGAAATTATAAATATCAATTTATTGATTTAAATTTGATGTGTACTAACGTAATTTTGTATGTATACCTGTATGAGGCCGCAATACTACAATAAAATACCAATATGTAATATGCTCGTAGAGGCAACCAAAATGTAGATATACCTGTGAAGTGAATGTTGTTTTAATTCGCAAATGCAATTGCATGATGTTTATTTGTAATAAAAGTGAAAGTCGTTATAATACTATTGGAGAGAAGTAAGCCAAAGGACATTGGAAGTCAATAAGTGTTGAGTATTATATTATACACAACGAAAGGAAGGTGTCTGTCTACGTTCGCTCTTGACGGTCATGTAATAGATAATTGTCGTGGGGGCAGCCAAGTTCAATAACATGACCTTGACAGTAACCCTGCACTATTAAAATTATTTAAACAGTGCGATTAGGTTGCATATTTGTCAATTGTAAATAATAAATAAATTACCGGTTAACCCGGCTGAAATTCTTCCACTAGATCTCTTACCATATGTTTGATGTGCGACAACATACATACCTGAATTTCTTGAATCTTTCCGAATCTTTGTCAAATAGATTCTTGATGTTAATTTTTTCGCCATTCTCTTTGTAGTATTCTTGCAATTTTTTATATACTGCCTCTGATGTTAAGAGTGGTAGTGGGCCAGCCATGATTTTAGTACAGACGAAGTTTGAAGATTTACACAAAGTTAAAAAGATTTTAATTATCAGAGATGAATGAACTGAAATGTATTTGAATTTAATAATTCCAGCGACCAGCGACGACTTTCTTTCTTTTCCCTCTTCAATCCAATGTCAAATGAAAAACAAAACTGAAAGGTGAATCGATTATAATTTTTAAAAATAATCGATTATAAAATTAATTTTTAGAAATCGATTTTATGGGTAGTGCTTTAGGTCAATAAACGATTTTTTGAGAAGATTGACCTACGTGGCCATCGTTATCGTTATAACGCCATCACCGTTTCAATATCCTTTCAATTTGAATACCATTACTGAAAAAATCAAATTTTGTTACCGTATCTTTACCGATCGAAATAATTCAAGTTCCTATTATTTTAACTTTTATATGAACTGAATAAATAAATTAATATATATTATTGTATATTTTTCCTAACAAAAATACCAAATTTTCACACTAAAAGCAATTACACCCTTCATGGGGTATTCGCGCATTTGGCTTACTAGCTTAATATTTGTATGCAATTTACCCGCTAAACAAGAAAGTAACTCTCTTAGTGATGCAACCAGATTTTTCTTGTTGATTCATTTACGAACGGCGTGTTCGTTTACTATATCCGCCTGTGGCACGACGTGGCTGTTGCCACTGTTCCTGTCGATAATATTCCTCTCGCTGTTCCCATTCCTCCCATTTGTAGTAGAACTCTGAATGTGAACGCACCGAGAATGTTCCTGCTCAGGCGTGTTTTTTTGCACCGAAAACCCTTTTTCACACGTCCATTGCCCATTTTTGGTGAAATATAGAACGGTTGTAAATATTTTGAAAGTTGCGTCAAATTTAAGCAAAAAATCGATTATGTTGTTATCCATTTTGATAAAAATAAATTGAAATAATAGATCTGTTTTTCTTTAAGACTGGATAACTGAGATGCGATAACAAAAAATTAAATAAAAAGTTAAAATTTTTCTTTTTTGAAAATTTGTTTTGATGCCGAAAATAAAAAGTAAAATATTAACTTTTAATTAACATTTTTCGCCGCTTATTATAAGGGCGACATTAAATATCAAATATAGATGGCGTGAACGAATAAACCCTATAAACAGGGGCATAGAACTTCCTGTAGTTTCCATATAGCGGACAACGGAAGTATATAACATAGTTTCTGGAGATGAACTAATCGTTTATATCTAATTTGTGGCATTGGTAAATTCAGTTTGTTTTGTTGTGTTCTTATTGAAGTCAACATGCGTCATTTATTTGAAAACAAAATACGAATATTTGAATTAAATCTCATTTATTTTAAACATAATTTCAAGCTTTTTATGTTGTATACTCCTTTTGTACAGACGTTCTACGTTGAATTTCAATAATATGACTATTTTTCTTTAAGAATGGATAACTAACCTGTGATAACACAAATTTAAATAAAATGTTAAAATTTCACTCAAAAAAATATTTTTAAAATTTCCGCCAATGTGTTTATGAAAACAAATTTTGTAAAAATAATTTTATGTTCAAAAATTTGGACTTAGCCTGGATATTTATCCAGTGTAAGTCAAATTTATGGCTATCGAGGCTAAGTCAAAAAAGTCAACACAAAATAATTTTTGGAAAATTTGATTTGATAAAAATATTTATATTGTAGTTGGCGATAATGTGAAAAAAATATTTTTTTATTTTGAGCAAAAATATAATTTAAAGAAAAACAGCCCTATTAGAACTGTTCGATTGGGCTTACTAGCTTAATATTTGTATGGAATTTACTCGCTTAACAAGAAATAAGCTTACTACTTTCTTAGTTACCGAGTAAGGTGGTGCCAGATTCGTATCTCTAATTTATTTAAATAAAACCAATGGATACAAATGTTGCCACCTTATTAAGTCTCTTAATTGTAAGCTATTCGAACAGCCCTATAGAAAAATTTTAGTTTTGGTACCGCGGGGGTGGAAAAAGTACGTTTTGTACAAACAGAAGGTACGAAAGAAAAAAATGATTTTACATCCCTGGGTCAAAGCAAGCAAAATAAGAGACATATTTAGACGTTTGTTTTTCTCAATTGATTGTCTGAAGGGGGCGCGGCTACAATAAAATTAAAAAATATCCTATCTTGATCCAAGCCACTAAAATTAAACGGTACTTTCGTTTAAATACAACATGCAATGAAATTTGCAGCTGCGAAACTAGAAACTGATGAAACATAATTAAATAAAACCACATTTTCTCTTAGTTGTTGTTGTTGTTGGTAGGTAGCCATTTTGTGACATTTGACAGAAATCAGTGATGGAAAACGTGGTACAATTGTACCATTTTTTGGAACAGCGTTGGTACGCTGGTACATTCGTTGCATTTTTGGTACATTTCATAATGCTGTTTTCGGATATACATAAAATCCACTTCATTCGGATTTTGTCATTTTTTTCATATGATGTTTGACAGGCTATAACCGGTAAAAGGGGATTTTGGGTGTATAACAATCATAATTATATTCGCATGTTTGTCGTAATTTCGGCTAATATTGATCATTTTGAGGTTTCAGCTCATTCATGTAGTTTTTGTACTTAACGTAGTCGTAAAGGAAGAACTAAAGAGGTGCGGTGTCACATGATCCATTTGTTTCCTAGATCTTGTGATGTATCAGAAATAAATTGTTCAACGCATTATTCTCGCGGTAATGTCAAGTCAATTTTGTGGACGATATTGATAATCTTCAAACTTTCTATGAACTTACATTCGCCATCTGACAGGCTTCTATTTCGACATGTGAGACACGATATTAACACAGTTACTGCGACGCCCTTACAAACATATTTATTGAAACAGCGTCCTCATGTATAAGTACATCTAGTTCAAATCTACATTGGTTTTAGGTTGAATCTGGAGACCATGTTATGATGTAATTATAACATGTTTGTGTTATCACATGGCTAGGCGAGAAAGTATTTTCTTCAGAGGTGTTTAACTCCTCTTCTACTATCGAAGGTTAGCTAATTTGGCTTGGACGATCTCCTTTACAACACGTGCCAATAATCTGAATTGACGTTCGTTCGTTTAACGTTTAAGTTTACCCTTTTTAGTAATTCTATTTTTTGAAGTTTTTTGAAAGATTACAGCAATAAACGCTTGTACAAAAATGTAAGTTTGATTTCAGTTCATAATAGCCTTTTCAGACTAAATACGAAATCAAAGCTGAAATCGTCCAAGGTCGATTTACAAATGTCATATCCCACACAAATTTGACATTAAATATTGTTATTGATTTTTCAAAACAGTTTTTCTGTATTAAAAATAAAAAAATTTTCAGACTAATCGGTCGATTTACAAATGTCATATCCCACACAAATTTGACATTAAATATTGTTATTGATTTTTCAAAACAGTTTTTCTGTATTAAAAATAAAAAAAATTAAATAAATGTATTACAAAGGTGAACAGGAATTATTTTCATAATCTCTTTAATATTTAAGGTAAACAAGTATTCAATTAGGAAAAGCAAAACCAATAACTTGTCTAGGCCCCGTTTTTAATTTTGGTACAATTTTGGTACATTTGGGTACAATTTAAAAACACTGAAATGCCATCACTGTGACAGATATGTTTTGTTTGTCAGAAAATAAAAGACAAAATCAAGAAAATTTTCGCTGGCTTGATATTTCTGTTTCTATATATTTAATTAATTAAATAGATATTGTTTTTCTATAAAATATTTACGAAAAATGTGTTCTGCAACAAATCAACATGAAGTTAACGAATAATTTATATTTGAAGACACAACAAAACAGAAATCAAAAACAAAACAGTGACACAGTAAGACAAAAAGGTAAATAATAATAAAAAATTGAGGAAAAACAACCAAAATATCACCGAAAATCAAAGAAAATCCTGAAATCCACTGCAAACTAAGAAGTAAAAAGGATTGCTACCTTAAAATAACTCCGCCTAAGCAAAATGCACACGTAACCTTGTGAATGCGTAGCACAGTAGCCCTTTTGTCCAATGGCATCACTCACACTCAGTTGTTAGTTGTTGCTGATGATGCGTGATCAACTGCGAAGCAGTTTTAGCGATTTTGTTTAATATTTTAATAACCAAATATGGTTTGAACATAGAAAGTAATCGTGTTTTTTCTTCTTGATTTTAGATATTCAAATTGTGTTGAATTAAATACATAGAAGAAGATAGTAAAGTGCTACTGTAGGACGTCAGGAACGTCTGGGAAATTGTTTAAGTTATGTCCTCCCAACAAGATACAAATCATAGAGGAGACGTCAACTTTGGGATGACAACGGGGATGCCTTCTGCAGCACAGATTTCGAATAACAACAATAACATAAACACAACTATCAGCATCAACTCGTCGCCAGGTCTTATAAACAATAATGCCAACAATGAACAGCCACAAACTAAAAGACAAAAAATAGAGAAGATCAAACCTATAAATGGCAGTAATAAGACGAATATTTCAACAGCGGTGACAACGTTGTCATCAGTTTTGGCGCCTGCACCCGATATCATTTATTCGGTTGATACAAAGACTATGTGCTCGTCCTTATCGTCTTCAGCACATTCGATATCAACACCATGTTCGTCCACCTCATCAACACCATGTAGTTCGAGGGCAGCCTCACTCACACAACTGTTAAATGTTCAAAACTTTGCCAATATTTTGCCAACATCCCAAGGAGATTCGTCGTCGGCGTCTTCACATAATGATCACAATATGGTTGCGAGTACTTCAAGTGGTTGCAGTAGTAGTGTATGTAGTTCAACGGATCAATCGGCCGATGAAGTGGACCGCGTAACCCTACCAGATTTGCTGTCATTGTCTTCAGCAAATGTTAACAACAAAGTCCACCTGAATAGTTTAGGTTCATCATCATCATGTCATTCCGCGCCTTCATTATCCTGTAATCGTTCAGCAACATTGTCCGCAAAAACACAAAAGTTAGACGAGATTAGTGCAGCCCAGGATATGCGTGAGTTTGAAGAATCGCTAAATAAACAATGTCTGTGTGGCGTCTCGGAGCGTATGTTAAGAAAACCATTTCAATCACATTATTCCATGGACGCCAATGGTCAGAAACGTGTCGCAAATTTAAGTGAATGGCCTACGAATAAGCTGTTACAATTCCTCTCGAATCTTCAATTACTTTTTGACATATATTTAAAGCAGAACTCGAAAGGATTCATTTGTTCCCGCATTATGGATGTATGCGATGCTCTAATACGTAACGATCATAATCTGATAGATGAGATTATCGTATTGGCGGCCTATAGCAATACGTATGTACAGTTTTTAGCTGGTCGTGTACTGGCTTCATTTCTTGTTATAGCTAAGCAGGAAATGGATGACGACTGGCTCAAAAAGTTGGTTGATAATCTGTTTAATTTTGATCGTCTTGATCATGTGGCGGTCCAGAAAATGCACTTCAGTTTGGAGATTATCAAACGAATTGTCGAATGGAAAGATATTGATCTGCATCCACTGGAAGAGGAAATCGCTGAAACGCATAGCATACCCGAGCCACCCACATCTGCTGTAGGCGAGAGTACTCATGGCTATCTTCATTTTCAAACGCAGCAAACTTCGCTGGAGAGTAACTACTTTGCGTTGCACTATCGCTCAACGGAAAATCTCGATAATACCTCCAGTGGTAGTAACTCGTCCATGTATTCACATAGCAATCCAGCCATGCATAGTTCAGAAAGCCATCAGTTCAACGGTTTGGGAACCCACGTCATTCCTCATCATTCTGCTTTAGGCCAGGCATGCCATTTGGTCACTCTCACTGATTCGGAAAGTTTCGACACAACGCACCTTAAGTGTATTACCATAAAAATACTCGAAAACAAATGGCCAGCTTTAGTCAAAAACATGTCTGCCTTAATTGCCAACCATTTGGATGTCGAAAATGCAGAGAATTGCATATTGAATTTCCTGCAACTTTGGGAGAATATAATTTCAGTAAAGGCCAATCTTTCCATAGTCGAAACGCTACCATTCTATGCACAACTGGACAAATTTGAATTACTGCTAAATCAGAATCTATCGTGCACCGTGTATAAACAAATGCTATGCCTGTTCAATGAAGCATTGTGCTACGGTTCTACGCTAGCTTTGCAAGACATGCTACCCGATGAAACATGTATGCTGGCGCACCAAATTGTCCGGCATGTTAAGGATTTCCGAATATTAGAATCTCTGCCTCGTCGACAGCCGGAAAATATTGTTGGTTTGATTGGTTTTAAACGGAAACCAGTAGTGTATGCCATGGACTCGATGCAGCATCATTATGGCAATGATGTCACTTCGAGTGCCTTAAATGCGGGAGAAGTTATTGAAATGGACAAAACTATTTTGCAAAAAATTGTTTTATTAGTACTTAAGTCAATAGCTGTCACTGTTAAAGAAATACGGAGTGATTCATCCGATTCATCTATCGATTCCACAGATTACGATGCCTTCCAGGATATGGTTTTAATCGAACGATCCATACGAGATGTTTTGCGCAAACTGGAATCTTTTATCAAACACACTTTGGAATTTCATCCTGAATGCCACTTTAGCAAAATTCTAATACATTTATTTGATGATCAAGACGATCACCTCATTGAGGCCATGGTGTGTACGCTGGACGTCACGGCTGGCATTTCATTTCGCAATAATGCATTTCCCGAATTGGTTTCAATGTTAAATCCGGTCTACACATTCCTAGAGTTCCTCAAAATGATATCGAACAGTTCCGATTTACTGCTCGATCTGCTGGTTAGCAATGAGACCTGTTTCCTGTTGTACTTGTTGAGATTTCTCAAGTACATTCGCATGAATTGGTCTATGTTTGTACAAAGCTGCCATGACTTTGGTATGGGTGCCACCACCCTAGACGATGCTATGAGTGTTCTAATAAGATTAAGATTACAAATATCTCGTTTGGTGTCGAGACAATTGTACCCATATGATATATCGCCCGTTCTACGTTTACTGGAGAGCTGTGAAAGTCTTTATGAAGGTAATGAACTTAGTTAGCCGCCTAGTATTACTCAGAGATATAGTGTTGATAGATAAGTTAACTAAAACGGCCTTACTCCGAAATATAAATTATTCCTCTGTCACGAGTGTCTTCCAAAAAAGTGTCGTTTCTCAAATAAACAGAAAATAATAACAAATGCTAAGTATTCCAAACCCCTGTAAAAGGGTTTCGAACGAACCACAATATTGACAAACAAATTGTTCAAATATCTTGCCTTTAGTGTTTTTATCTTTATTATTTAAATTAGTAGTAAGTTAGAGTTTAATTCTGAATAAAAATGTAAATTTTTTAAACAAAATTATCAAATACACTTACACTTCTAAGTATGGAGTCTAATAATAATTGCCTCAAAAAATGAGTTTTTAGAAATTTTACACCGTCTAAAAGTTTATTTACATTTACAATTTATTACAAAGAAAAGTGAAAATCTAACATGTATGGTAATGAAATATTTTTAATGACTTATTTATATAACATAGTTGTAAATAATAACACACATACTTTTATATATATGCGTTTAATATTTAAATAGACTTCTAAACATAAACATAAACTACACCTGCTACTGTTACTACTACTACACATTCATTTACGTTTACACTTGCATACATATACCACATTTATGATAGTTTACGAATAAAATCGATATACATATTTTTGTAAAATTGTTTCATAAACTGAACGTCTTTTAATTAAATCAAATTTTGTCCCCATACAATACGTCTCAGTGTCTGTTTATCATGCGCACTCTACGTTTAGTTTCGGTGGCCAATGGATCAGAATCCAAGGGCATTGTAATCGAGGTACGTCTGTTTAACATGCCCAAAGAAATTGATGGATTTTTATGAGTTTGGTAATTTAGTGCAACCGCCGGTACGGAGCAACGCCTATTCACCATCATTGGAGAAAACTCTAACAAACAAATGAAATGAATATTGTATAATTTCTTTTGTCTGGGACTGGATGTGGTTATAGTAACACCTACCTGGTTTGACTGACGGCGACGCAGTTATATCCGAATTATCTACAGATTGTGTCATGTGTTGTCTTAATAGTTGCCAATTGCTGGATGTTGTCGTGCGTATTAATAATGAAGATGGTGTGGGAGGTGTTGGTGTTCTCTGAGGAAAAGAAACCTCTATATGATGGTGATGATGATGATAATTCTGCTGCTGGTGTTCATTAGATCGTGAAGAGGAGGCCTTTAAGCGTAGTTGTTTTTGTTTTAAAGCCAATTCTAATGTCGTGGTAGGGTTGGTTTGTTAAAAAGGTAATTTGTTCATAAGTATATATACAACTTTTCTTTGGATACACAATAGAGTAGTGAGGAAAGTGGAAATTTGGAGAAATGTGTGGGAAAAACACTTACAAAGAGAGAAGAAACATACAAATACACGAGATAGTATTATAAGAATTTATTTAAAACATTTAGATTGTTGACTTACACTGAATAAACAAAACGTTTATATCATTTGGAGTAAAAACAAATACAGGTATATACAAAGTAGTACAGTCAAGGAGATTGATTTTGAAGATGGGTTCAAGCAATTTGATAGTAAATAGTCAAGGTACAAAAAGGCGTTACATTTATTGATCACATACAATACAAATACATTCAAAAGATGACATACTACAATTAAGTTAAGTATACATATAACGAGTTAGGACTAAAATTCCACTTTGAATGTATGATTTAAAGCTATAGTTCTTTTGATATTAATCATAATTTTGTTCAAATTTTGATTTAAATCATTCTTATTTGGTTTTAAAATTAAATGCTTTTAGTTTTTGTCCAATCGACTTGATAGGTGTAGCTTAGCTTATGAATTTAAAATTTCGGCAAACTTTTTGCGGAAATACCTTTTGATGAACGCCGGTCCGCTCTGTGGGTCTGGGCGTATGATTGTAAAGAACATCGCCTCAAGAACCTTTTGTCATTCTTATTTTCCTGTAAACAGAAGCATACAGAACACATTCACATACTGCAATTTCCGATTTTCGGATGAAACTTACCGATTTGTAATGTTGGTTTATATCAGACGCAGCTTTGAGGAGCAAATAGATAAATACCAATGCAAATAGATAGATAATTGGTTCAGCAGTGGAATTCTTTTTGCTCAGATTCAAGTCCTTTTTGGAATATTTAGCTTTGGTGGATTTGTTATGTTTATGAAAACCATTTTTACCGTTAGTTGGAAGTTTTATAGAATATTTAGATTTCTTATTTTTCTTACTATATGGCATCTTGGCATCTATCATCCCACTGCCACCGCCACTGCCACTGCCAATGTTTCCTTCCGCCTCTAAAGAGAGCACACCTTCTTGCATCTCCTCCCTCTCGTCGTCATCATCGTGTGTATTGTTTATATCTTTAGTGAATACTTCCAAATCTTTGCAGATATCTTTGTATTCCAATAATCTTTCAAGAATAATTTTTGAGTCCTTCGCATTGTCTTTAAAAATATCGACGTCATTTTCCGAACAATTGACGAAACACTTCGGTACGGTGCTAGTACCCAAATAAATGGTAACCAAAACAATTAAAACTCCAATAGGTACAACACGGTGGTTGTTATTTTTTCTTCCATCTACCAATTTTTGTGATAGCTTATCTAACCCAGATGCTGGGAACGTATTATCAATATCACCACTACTATTTGCATCTGGTTGTGGGTCAAGATCTTTAACGTTTAAATTATTCCCATTTAATTCGTCATTCGGAGTTTTATCCATTTTTCAGATGAATATTCAGTGTGTATCCTTCTAAGCCCTGTTACATTCAAAGTTCAAAGTAAAATCAATATGTTACGGTAAGTAACGCGCAGAGGTGTATTACCTGTGTATTTTATGGGGGGTTCACACTGTAACCAATTTTAAAAGTTTAACGGCTACCTAATCAAAATGCGTAGGCGCGCAAGAAAGTTGCTTGATGCTGCTAGATTTTTCTTCTTGTCGCTTGTCACTTTGATATTTCCATATTTCACAATGAAATTGAAATTTGTGTGTTTATTTTGTGTATGTGAGAACATTCAAAAAGTATTTGAAAACATTTATTGATATATATAGGGTGGGCCATGTCATAGATCTCTACTCGAAAAATTTCCACATAAATTTCTTACAGTTTGCG
The DNA here is from genome assembly GCA_947397865.1 of Polietes domitor. Taxonomy (NCBI): domain Eukaryota; kingdom Metazoa; phylum Arthropoda; class Insecta; order Diptera; family Muscidae; genus Polietes; species Polietes domitor. The sequence continues at coordinate 144,416,090 of OX377622.1, forward strand.
TTAAAGACTCACTACTTTGGAAGTAAGTTTTTAATAACGTCAAACATAAGCCCGAAAAATTAATGTTATTCTACCTTTCAAAGTCAAAGTAATCTGTAGTTCAAATTGAAAATGTTACATGGCCCACCCTATAAATATTTCTACACTGTGACAATAGGTAAAATAGCTTTAGCTGCTGTTGCATCGCTCCGGTCTGCATGGGCCTTTAAGTGTAAACACTCCTATGACGACAACGTAAAAATTTAAGCATTGTTTGACGAAGAACATTAAACGCTGTTCAGACTTTAATATTTTTGTACCACTTACAAATTGTCACACTGCATGCGAAATCTAGCTCAAATGACATAAGGTCGATTTACAAATGATGCATTTCATCTGAAAAGCCTTCAGAATACAATAAATCATTGTGTGAACATCGCTTAAATTTCAGGATCTTAATTTATAACATCCCTTAGCACGGGATTTCGAATCGCAGTCGACATCCCTACTGTAAATACACCCTGTTTAAGCAGCTTTTACATTATAGTCTGGTCACATTACATGCGAAATCAATTAAAAATTACATTTGGTCGATTTTTAAATGTCGAATTTGTATGGCATATGACATTTATAAATCGATCTTATGTCATTTAAAATAGATTTCACATGCAATGTGACAAGCCTATTATGCGATTTCAGGTGAGAGAAATCGCAAGATTCCGCATGAAATAATCGCATCGAAAGTCGTTTCCCTCGTTTACACTTATCGCTCAATAATAATATAAAAAATAAAAACATGTAACACGCTGTATTAATTATTCCATATTTTATTTCTCATTTCCTTTGCTTGCCTTGTGAAATACAACCCTGATCGCACAAGAAGTGTACAATTTTTGACACTATGCAATTTTTAACAGGTCGCGCGACTGGATCACGTAATGTAAAGGCTGCTTAAGTGCGTCACTTTTACTGAGACAATGTGGCAGCATTGACCTTATACGTCACCATTTCTAATAAGTTTTATTTTGTTGTTGTTTCTAGTTTGATTCATGTAAACAAAAAGCAAAAAATAAACAAAGAATAATTAACGTCACGAAAAGATTCTAACATCATCATCATCATGCAAGAAGTATCATCAAGCTCTAATAGTAACTATGAGGCATTCGCAATTCAAGACTGTTCATCGCCCATTTACAGTCGTAGCAATCTGCGCCACGGAAAGATTGTGCAGCAGTTGAAGGCCAACGTTAACATACATACATTGGACATACGTTTAATTCTATTCGCACTATTCGCTAGTGTTATTATTTTGTACAAAATGGTTATTGTATCAAGTAAGTGAATGCCAAATAGAAAGATCAATATTTAAAAAGGGGTGGGTGGGTAATTATGTACAACCAAATACATACACAGGTACATATCTACTAGCCATTTCCTGGCTGCTATTTATTCTATTTGCTGTCCACACGACGCGGGTTGGTTTAAGTAAATTAGATGGAAATGGAAATTTAATTACAACTTTTATACATATGTATGTACATACAAATGTAAATAGCTGAAACCAACAGTCGGTCGTCTCGTCCGAAGTGTATCTATAATGATGATGTCATTAGCTTTTAGTTTAGCATTCACTTCCTTCTAGTGTCTGCCAATTCTGATTGATTCTGCAGGCAATGTATTTACAAATGATTGGTTTTCAAATATAACGATATTTTATAATAAGAGAAAAGAATATTAGTTAAAAATCAGTAATTTTGAAGCCAGTTCAAATATTTCAAAAGACAACATATACAAAATTTAAGTGAAATAAATGTAAGGTGAAAACAAAACATATAATGGAAAAATAAAATAATGAATAATTGGCAGTGAGGTCAGTGAAAATATAATAAATATATGGAGATAAAGAAAGGGTTCGTAATTGTAAAGACTCCTCTAATTGAGAAATACGCTCCTCTATGTAATTGTCGTCGATAATATATGCTGTTGAACGCACAAACCGAGTTAAATGTCGTTGTTAGTATGTTGTGAATAACAGTTCAATGTCTTAATTAGACTATGTATCTTATCTTGAAAATTATGAAGGTTCATAAATACAAGAGAAATGCAAAAGGGTATATCTATCAAAATAAGGGAGTGTTCTGCATATTTAAACATTTTCGATTGCAAAGAACCGGTTGAGGAACAAGTTATACTGTCTTAGAATTTGCTCTATTTTGGTTCTAGCATTGACTTTTTGCGATGAGATTGATTCCGAACTACTTTTGTATCCTTTCACATTTGCATTTTCTCAGTTTTTAAGAACTAAATACCATCTAAATGGCATATGTTTTTTTAATATTTAATTTCTCGAACAATTTAAATTTACGATTTCTACTAAAATAAAACAGAAAATTGTTTGTAACATAAAGTTTATTATTTTTTCTATAAAAAGTTGAGCCCTATGCTAATATGGAGAACGCTATTAACTTGAAGGACTTCCTTGAAAGCAGCTATCGCAGTGCTGTTGTTTGGGCTAATGATCATGAAGTTTACAGTATTTTACAGCCATTAGTGTGCGGCTTACTCGTGGCTATATTTGGTTATAGCCTGGTTTGGTTAGATAGCAATGTTCCTGGTGTACAACCGCCCTCACCGTTTTCGCCACGGAAAAGGATTATGTAAGTGTATCAATTGTCAATACCTAAGTATATGGTGGCAGAGTCAAATAAATAATTTATAAATATTGTTTATCTATTTGCAGTTATTATCAACAAAGAAGCAGTGTTCACTTGGGCTATTTAACCGCATTGGCAGCTGGTGCTGTTATATCAGTTCTCATGTATTTAGATCTTTAAATACCGTCTTTGTAGAGCTGTGCATCAACGCAACAATTAGTATTAATATATATATATATATGTCTTTATTTTTTATATTTACTCCTGCAACAATAGAAGTGAATCAAAAAAAAATAATAATGAAATTCATTTCATTCTACTAACTAAGTACAAAGTAATTATAGGTTCTTCCTTGTAGATAGTAACAGAAACTATGATCAAATCGCTTTAATATTATTTGTAATTAATTACTAAAGAAAAATTAGAATATATACAAAAATACTTTACTCTTCTGATTTCTGATTTTGCAATAAGACAAAGGTATTGACATTTTGTAGGCGCACAAAATTTGCCTGTGTCATGGCTCTATCATATACCTCTATCCTGAAGGTACGTAGACAACAATTGAATCCATTTGTTTTGCCAACCACACGAACGTTTGAACCTAATTTAAAGTAAAAATGTATATGGAATTAATATAGCCATACAATTACAAAATATTTTTCAAAAACCAACCAACAGCTATATTATCTAGAGTGTTGTTGAAGTCAAAATAGATACATTGCAGAATGGGGCCACTGTCGTCGATATTGCGAATCAGCACCGTTTGCTCAAAACGATGTTTCCCCTTTGAAATTTTGATAACTTTTCCTGGAAGAAAAGATACACCATATAATACGTAAAAGCCAGACGGATTTCTATGAAATCTGTACCATAAACATCCCAAAGTGCGTTTATTTTTGGATATAGTTTGGTGGTCTTTGCTACAAATCCCACATTACCCACAAAAACTTTCATGCTCCGTTGGCCGTCCATTAGATCTCTCTGGGGTTTCGTTTCAAAACTCTCGTCTCCCTGGAGGGATCTTTGTTCTTTTAAGGTGTTTGCTTTCCAGCTAACAGACGGTTTTTCAAGGGCTCCGGCACAAACTGTAGCGTTTAATTTAAGCCTGTCATCATTGGCCTTCGCTTTCGGCATGGGCATAAGAAATAGTTCCGTTTTAGTTTCCAATTTATCGGCGGTGGTAAATGTATCAAAGGAATCGTTTGGTCGTTTCAGAGACCGTCTTACACATATCTGAGTCTGTTTCAAATTGGGCTTTTTGCCCGAGCAGCTTTGAGCTGAATCAAAACTGCTGTTGAAAAGTTTTTCTTCATTTTTGGACAATTCACTCACAAATCTATTTCTCGAGTTTCCATTACGGAAAACTTGAGCTAGTGGGACTGAGCGTCTATTCATCGTTGAGGAAAACTTTAACAAATGAATATTATTTAATAATTTGCTTTGTGTGGAGATGAATGAAACCTACCTGTCAACAGTTGCGAAATGATGCAGATACTGCGTCTTAATAATTATGGTATTGTTGCTGTTCAAAAATCTCGATCAGGACAGGGAAGTAGTGCACAAAAGTAAGAAATATTTATGCGTTCTTATTTATAAAATATTTATATGAATCCTAACGGCATTTTAAGCTACGGTGAAGCTTGGCAACCCTTCTGATCAGGTAGATGTCAACAGGTTGGCAGTACTGCCGTGATGGAAATAAATCGAATGCGTGTTCGAATATAGACCCAAAATCCACGTATTCTGGATTTTGGTATTTTTATATGGAGTTTGAAAGGGGATTTTCGACAAATATGTGAATGCAGCACTAGAGAATAAAAAAGAATCGGACATTACAATGTTTTTAACACCATTGATTACATTAAATCCCGTGAGAGTGAAAACATAGAGGAGTTATATATCGTCATTAGGTAGCTCGTTATACAATCAAATTTTACTTCCCCTAGACGCTACATTCAAGACCGCCGCGACACCTACATGTCCCAAATTATATTCAAACATAAAATGTCGTCAAATTTTCTTTCTAATAAATGCAATTTCCACTTTGAAATATTTTAATCTCATTATTTTCTTTTTATTCAAAAAATTCACGCCAAAAAATACCTTTTATTTTCCAATTAATCGAGGATGATATACACAAAATATCGAAATTTGAAGCTTCTAAATCGACTACGGTAGAAATTCTACTAGAAGAAGCCGACTACAAAAAGCCAAAAATCGATTTTCGAAATCGATTTACCACTGAATGAAAATAAATTTGTCCACGCTTCTTAGTTTTTGACTAAATCCTAATTTAACATATGAATTGAATTCTATTGTAAAAGTGTAAAGTGTTGAGGATTCTGTGGCAAAATGAGTACGATTTTAGAGAAAATTTCCGCCATTGAGAGCGAGGTTTGTATCCTTTGAATTTTCATTGGAATAAAGAGCCATATCATCATATTGGGAATGGAATCTAAATCTAACCTGTATTTTGTGTTTTGCTTAAATTTATTTAGATGGCTCGCACACAGAAAAACAAGGCAACGTCCGCTCATTTAGGTCTGCTCAAAGCGAAGCTAGCGAAATTGAGACGAGAATTGATTTCTCCCAAAGGAGGTGGCGGCGGTGCTGGTGAACAAGGTATGCTGCTATATGCAACTCGTTGAAAGGACTTTGTTGATGTCTTCTTTTTTGTCCGAGCTAGGTTTTGAAGTCGCGAAAACTGGTGATGCTCGGGTGGGTTTTGTGGGGTTCCCCTCTGTTGGTAAATCGACTTTGCTTTCGAACTTGGCGGGCGTATATTCTGAAGTAGCTGCTTACGAGTTCACCACATTGACCACTGTCCCCGGCTGTATTAAGTATAAAGGAGCTAAAATACAATTGCTGGATTTACCCGGTATCATTGAGGGTGCAAAGGATGGCAAAGGTCGTGGTCGTCAGGTTATTGCGGTCGCTCGTACATGTAATTTAATTTTCATGGTTCTCGATTGCCTGAAACCTTTGGGCCACAAGAAACTCTTGGAACATGAATTGGAAGGATTTGGAATACGGCTCAACAAGAAGCCACCAAACATCTACTTCAAACGCAAAGACAAGGGTGGAGTCAATCTGAATTCGATGGTTCCACAATCGGAGTTGGACGCGGATATGGTAAAGACTATTTTATCGGAATACAAAATACACAACGCCGATATTACCCTGCGTTTCGACGCTACAAGTGATGACTTAATTGATGTCATTGAAGGCAACCGCATCTACATACCCTGCATTTATCTCTTGAATAAAATCGATCAGATTTCCATAGAAGAATTGGATGTTATCTATAAAATTCCTCATTGTGTGCCTATATCGGCTCATCACCGTTGGAACTTTGACGATTTATTGGAATTGATGTGGGAGTATTTGCAACTTGTGCGAATGTAAGTAGAACAGGATTAACCTATCTCTCAAATGCATTTAAATACAACATATCGTTTTTAGTTACACTAAACCTAAGGGACAATTGCCAGATTACAGTTCGCCAATTGTTTTGAACAGTGAACGGACTTCCATTCAAGATTTCTGTAATAAATTGCATCGGACTATAGCAAAAGAATTCAAATAGTAAGTTCAGCAAGAATAATATGCCTAAAATTATCTCTCAAACATCATCGATTTATATTTCCAGTGCCTTAGTTTGGGGTTCGTCTGTGAAACATCAACCACAAAAGGTTGGTATCGATCATGTACTCAACGACGAAGACGTTGTACAAATTGTTAAAAAGGTCTAGGACAAAAACAGTTACAAACTGGAACTGGACAAGGTTTTAAACGCATTCTGGGTATCTAAAAGTGCAGTGCATGTAATTGATTTTCAATGTAACACTACAACAACAAAACGCCACAAATAAAGAAAAAACTAAAGTTAATAAAGGGGTTTGGTTTTACTATTTTGTTTATTTCTTTAGTATTGAAAAACAATAGATTTATTTTTTATTTGTTTTATATGTATGTACATACGATCAGTAGATGTTGTTTGATTGGTCTTATCTTTAGTTTCTATCATTACTGTTTATTAGAAGTGTTTTTTTTTCTTGTATAGAGCTTACATCTAGTTCTCAAAAGGGTTTCAATAGATTTTACGATTCTTCGCTATAACTTTCAATAGAAAACCATCCCTAATTTGAAACTTAGTTTAGATAAGTATAACTTATAACTTATAGTTTCGCACTTAATGAAAATGTTCGTATATACTATAAGAAGTTCTTTACTTTTCATTTGATGTGTTCTATAAAAAATGAAGAAATTAAGAACATATTACTTCCGACAACTCGTCGATTCGTAAGAATGGGCGTAATTAACATAATAACCGGCTCAAACGAGGATAATTTAAAATGAAGTTGAATTTGAAGTGAAAGTATAGAACAGAATTAATTCTCTCCACATTTTATACATTGTATTAACATTAAATAACATGGTTTGTTTTTATTGTTAGCAAATGAACGCTCGTCTTTATCAACAGCTTCGCATAAACAATACCGTAGCAGTAGAAGTTTCTGTAAATTATATTAGACCACGGATAAAGGCATCATTATTAATTAATCCATCTGGGACACGACACTTTGTGTAAAATGTAAACAAAACAAATTTTTTACATAATATTTGTCCTGGTTTAACTCTATAAAAAACTGGATCTACCAAGAACCTTAGGATAGGTTGAAATGTTTACGTTTTTCCGGCACGCATAACTCCTCGTACCTTTTTCGGAACTGGTTCGGATGTCTCGTCCTTAACCCCTTCAAACAGTGAGGCATTTTCCTGCAACAGAAAGAAATACAAACATCATTTGAATTGATTGCTATGTCCGCTCAAGGTCCGGGTGCAAGTGTACGTACCAATGAATTTTGATCTATAGATGATAAATGATCTGAGACTGGACGTTTTTCTGCACTTTTTATTGTGGATTGACCACTTGTGGTAGGCTTCAAGGCATTTGTTATTTTCTTATTAGTCCCTAGTGTTGTTATTATCGAATATGTATCAAAAGGTATATAAATTTTTGTATTTGGGAATCCTTCGGCATCCGGTGGAGGTTCTTGGAAATACAGAGGTGGTAATGCAATGGGTACATTGAATGTTTTGTTTGGCGTTAAATCACACTGTCCCATTTTGGAACAAATAATATAATTGGCGAGATCACAACAGGCCCACAATTTCTGCAATACACAAGATGCATATTAAATATTAGTGCATATTAAATATTATATACATTGTTAAACTTACCAAATTATAGGCGTAACTGTTTACATGTGGCGTCACTATATGATGGTCCTTCATCATTTCAATCAGGTTCTTATAGAAACTGTATGAAAAAGTCTCAGACTTGGCCATCAAAGGATCCAAAATAAAGCGCAAACATTTTTCAATCTGCCTGAGTTGTACTCGATCTTCGTGATCGGTAAACTGAGGATCATGTACCAGTATGGGTATAGCAAAAGCCAATATAAAATCAGGTAAAATATGTAAACGTTGTTCGGCAGAAGTGTCAGGATCTAAAAAATGAAAAATGTTAACTATCGTTTTTCACGTCCGTTTAACGAACTTACTTGTTGCTTGTATTGTTTTCAGATATTCTCGTCTTTTGTTTATGTCCGCTTCTAAAAATTGACGTTTAAGTTCCAAAAGTCTGAAATATAAGAATTTTGGGTACAATTTCCAATGGAATGATGTAACAACCTTACTTTTTGTCTGTTTCGTGACCAGCCAGTGCATAAAAACCCATGAAATCTAGAGGTAAACAGTTACTTGGTAGGCCTTTGTTTAAACCTTTATGCAGTTTGCGGGCAAACATTTCTCTAACCTGGGGCACAGCATCACACTTGAAACATATCAGAATGGGGACATATTAAAATGTAAAATATGTGTATATTACTTCAATTCAAATTCACCATCAATTGTGATAGACTGTAATACTGCTCGGAGGTGTACTGATCACCTACACCTTTCTGTTCGCAAATTTTTAGCATAGCACATGCTGCGGCCACTCTGAACCACGATGATTCTGCGGCAAACATGCGTTTATGGTCAAGTAAATCGCCGCCATGATGTATAAAAGCTATCAGCATTCGAAATGTCTTCTTGGCGGAAGCTTCGTCGTCGCGCAAGCCTAACAACCAACGAGCCATGGTTTTCAAGCCATCCAACTTGCATTGAGTGTCGGGCGGTAATTTGTCCTGCTCACACCAATCCCCTTCAATTCGCGTACAAGTCCTATCTTCAGGTACGGGCTGTATCAGCAACTCCTTAACAATGCGCCTCGCTATCATGTTCTTGATTTTTTCCGCGAAAGCCTTGGGCATATTATAGGCAATATGGCCCATAGTAACGACTTTCGTCCTTTGCTTGAGACAGTTCGGTTTTAAGGTGACGCGTAAATTGTCCATGATCTCATTAAATATGGGATGAATCTTTTTGGGTGTATCCATGTGGTCATTTCCGCCGTTTAACTGTGCCTGTGTATTGATAAATATACAACGTACAGCATGTTTAGCTTGTTTCGGTGTTCCCTCGACAGCAAAATCTTTGCAAACTGGTGCCAGCTCCTCCAAAATTGAAGAATCTACAGAAATCAATGGCTTATAGCGACCCAAATGTGTTAGGGATTTCAGAATCAGTGGTGCCGAATAATCGTTTTCATAACTCAAAAGAGAGATCATATGACGTAAAGTTTTGTCCATAAAAAAGTGTGGTGAAAATAGATATGACAATGCCTGAGGATGAAAGAAGCGAGGTTGTTAAAATATTTAGAAAGGACAGCTCGTATTAACTTACGGTCAATAGTTTCAGTCCTTGTTCACCCGCCTCCATTTCTGGTATACCAATTTCCTTTGCAGCCTCCCCACCACGCATACAATCCTCAATTAACCTGCAAAATGATGTATCAGATAGTATAAAACAGTATATATTTCCATGTCTCGATCTTACCCAATTAAAATACCCACAGATTCCTTATCGATCATGACCGAAGCTATACGTTCTATTAACATTTTAACTGTTTGATAATAGAGGTTTGTCATTATAGGCGTCCCGAGTTTCTTCAAAAGCAATGACATGGTATCGGCACATTCTTTACACGAAACATCGCGTTTCAATATGATCTCCATATAGCGTAGTAACGCAGGATCTTTTCTCATATTCGTGCTGAATTTGCCAAGGAATTCTGAAGCTTTTAAAGGGTCGGCCAACAGTTTACATATGATCGTTTGTTTTATACTCAGTTGACTTTGCATCGATGGTGTCATATCTTTAGTTTTATGCAATTTCACCCATTCAAGGACGGTTTTTCGTGTCTTCATTTGATTCTTTTGAAGCTCTATAAAAGCTTTTGTGGCATTATCGTCAAATGTACCCATCAGATGATAGAGTTGCTTCATGCGTTCCACGGGCGACAGCTTATAGGGCACTAAGGAAGTGATTAACAAACGTTCCACTTGTAGACGATCTTCCAGTGTGGGCATATAGTAGCCGTGCATTATTTTGTTCTTTATCCATTCGACATTCTTTATTACTTCTGGCGAAAGATCATTTGGCTCACACACAGCCTTTTTATAAATGTAAGCCAAACCCCACATGGCTTCTTTGCGTATTTTGAATTTCTTGTCCAAAGTTCGTTCGCGTACGAAATCCAGCAGATCTTCAGACTCGCAGACTATGGTGAATTCTCGCTTTGCAGTTTCTACGATGGCCATTACCACTTCGTAACGGACATTCTCGTCAGAGTCATGCTGTCGGGCACGTAAGCACGAAATTATATCCTCTCTAAGGTGGGCTTGATTGAGCAGAAAGTGCATGGAGGATTGCACACATTTGACGCGAATCAAAACTGATATGTCACAGAAACGTCCCAAGAACATTCGCAGCAACGTGGGATGCTTTTTAGAAATTTGAGAATCTTTTTCCGAAAACATGCGGGCCAATAGAGCAACAGCTTCTGTAAGTTCAATCAACAACAGAAGTAGAGCATTAGTCTTTCACTCACTCACAGCAATTATAAAGATTGATGCTACTTACTTAAACGTTCCTGTTCATTTGAAGATTTCAATTTACACTCCAATTGAGGCAAAACCGAGCACAGTATATTGGGACTAATCAAATGTAATTCATAAATTAAATCATAGATTTTGTGACATATTTCGTACTTGGTGTCGATTTTGTCTAAAACCAAAACCTGATTGAAGAACTACAGAGATCAAATGAGGATAAATAAATTAACAAGGAATAGTACAGAGCGTATTATTACTAACCATTTTGATTATAGTCTCTAATGAGTCTGCTGTTTTGATGATCAGTTGCTCGGCTAATTGATAGGCATATTTGTTTTGCGATTTTTTTGGCTCGACAATATTGATTAGGATCAAATCCAATATGTCTGTAGTAAAATTGTCAGCTTCATTTATTAAAGGACTCATAATGTCAATCATGAAGTTCTTAACTTTGGTGCTATGCTCCTCACTACAAGGACAAAAAGGAAATTCAAATGTAATTCAGATATCTTTGCGTGGTGCCGATTCAATTTGATGCAACCAAACCTACTTGACTATCTTAAACATCATGCCGAATAATTGACAAAATATTTCGGCACACTCTTCCAACTCGAAGCACATATTAAAAGATTTTACGTAGGCGAGATTTTCCAGCAGATAAAAATAGCGTTTGAATGAGGGATCTTTAGGGTCCTTGAGACCGTATAATTGTTTGATAAAGAACAGAAATATAATTTTAATTTGATCCTGATCCTTGTACGGCGCTTCCGGAGCATAGACACGTAATACATCTGCTATACAACACGCCACCAGTAACTGCACATCCCTTGAAGGATGTTGCAGAAAATGATCATCGGCCAGCTGCAGCGACAACGGTATATACTGCTGATAGAAGCCGTCATCTTGGCCCATTGCCTGCAGGACATTTGCCAGCGTCTATGAGAGTGAAGTTGAGTCAATCATCTCCATAAATAGCACCTGCAATTTAGACTCACCTTTAGCCTTCGTATAAGTTCATCAGTACCGAGGTCTTCCGACAACGGCCTGCATCCCGTTGGATACACTATATCCGTCATAACGATTTACCACTAATTCCTTTCAGATTTGTCTTGTGTTTTACCTGAATACCCTGAATACGATCTGTAAAACACAATATGGAATCAGTACTTCTGCTGTAGATGGAACTCAGAACTCTTGTCGGCTGCTACTTGTATATGTACACAAGCTTTATTTTTTGTTTGTTTATGTGTGTGTGGGTTTGCTAGTGTTTAAGTAACATTTTGGAAAGAATCGCGTTGAATTGTTGGAACTGAAGGAATTTTATTTTTTTAGTTTTAGTTTATTTTCGCTTTTCTTCTAAACCCCGATCTTGGACACTGATCTGTTTTGTACTCTTCACAAATGCTCGTATTGAATTGTAGTTTATTTTTTTCTCAAGTTATTAGTTAGTTATTTTACTTCGTTTCGTGTATTTCTTTTTTGGCTTCCTCTTTGCTGTGTGCTTGAATGCAATTGTTTATAGACGAAATTAACATTGAACTTTAACGGATTAAATACAATTATTTTGTTTTATATTTGTTATTTGTAATAATTTCTTTAAATTATTTCCCCGAGTTTTTATTTTGCATTATCAAGAATTTACGACGCCATCTTTGAAAAAAATTTTTGACATTTGCTGCAGGGTTGCATTTTGTCAGTATGGTTAAAATCATACAGATGGCAGGGCTGTAGGATAGAAAAGAAGCATCTATGGAAAGTCAAAGTCGGGCGTGGTTGCGTAGACAGTACCCTACACTTTTATCGACGACTTATTAGGGCTGCTTTCCTTTACTGCGATAACAAAAATGTTAATAAAAAAATATTTTTCTTTAAGACTGGATAATTAAGCTGCGGTAACAAAATTCTAAATAAAATGTTAAAATTTCACTGAAAATAAAAAATTATTTTTTAAAATTGTCTCCAAAAGCAATGTCAATGTGTGTGTGAAAACTAATTTTGAAAGAAATAATTTTGTGTTAGAAATTTTGGACTTAACCTAGATAATTATCCAGTGTAAGTCAAAATTATGGTTATCGAGACTAATTCCAATAAAGTCAAAACAAAATATTTTTTTGATACATATATTTATATAGTAGTTGGCGACAATGTGAAAAAAAAAACATTTTTTATTTTGAGCAAAAAATTAATTTTTTATAAATTTTATTGTTATCGCAGCTTGTTATCCCGGCTTAAAGAAAAACAGCCCTATTGTCTTTAATGTGCAAACAATGATAATCAATTTTATTGTTATCGCTATTTTATAAAGGGAGTAACTGACATTTATATATTCAGAAATGTGTAATAAACACGATATAGAAAATATGTCATTTACGTTCTTTTAGAATTCATCTGTTATTATTTAATTTATTAAACAGTGTACTATTAATAAATAATAATATTTCATTTGCATTATATTATAAACTATTATCCCCAAATATCAATACCCTCCACTTTGTGCATTTGATTGTAACACTCAAAATGAAACTAGATAGACCCATCGTTTATTATACAGATCGTCTTAGAATCACTTTCTGAGTCGATTTAGCAATGTCCGTCCATCTATCTTGTAATCAAAGTTCTGGTCATTGTCCAATCCCGACAAAAATTGGAACAAGTTTTGCGGGCCAAGGACGAACGCTATTTAATTTGAAGCAAATCGGTTCAGATATAGATGTAGCCCCATACAAATGTCGCTCCCGATTCGACTTTCCGCTCTCGAAATCACATATATTACCTTACCTTACAATTCAACTAGAAATATATACCGTAAAAGTGGGTCAATATGGATCGATTCAGTTTTTTTTTTCAAATTGTAGAAAAATATTTTTATGTTCAAATTTTTGAACATAAACTAACCTAACTATGGTTATCGATGCTAAGACCAAAAATATGCTTCATTGTAAAAAAATTATTTTGATTATAAAATTAAGTCTTTTTTATAAAAAAACGACCGAAATCGATTATAGCAAATTCATGGCAAGAGTAAGTGGAGTAAAATCAACATCACTCAAACATACTTGCATTTATGATGCATTCATTAATCGAAACGAAATTGGATCAACCAGGAGAATATCTAAGTTCATATTGTAATAATTTATTTGGTATCCAAACAAATCCAAACTCTACAAGAATAAATTGCTTCACTTGTTCAATATAAGAATTCTGTGTTCATTCATGTGTTGATATGTGTATATAGCATGACTAGTATCTTTTATTCAAATAAATATTAACTTATAACAAGTTCAAAATAAGGTAAGATAAAGACTTTGGGTAGTATGTAACTTTAATCAGGTATACCATCTGAAATGCGTTGATACTGAGATTGAAGTTTAGAGATTTTACGAAATGGACATCGAGTCATCATTCTAAATACTAACATCATACAAAATAAAAATAAAAACCAGAAGAGATACATAAATAAGTACACGAAGCGATTTGGGAGCCAAAGAACGGTATAACGGAGATCATAATTTTCTGAAACCAATAGAAAAAATATATATCGGTAATGCATATATCATCATATTACACCTGTATGTGGTAATAACTCAAAATTTAAAAATGTTTAGTATGCAATCAATGTTTCCGTTACTATAATTGGTATATTAATATACCAATCTTTTTTAATGAAGAGAAAACAAGATTTGTTTCTGTGGCTAGATTAAAAAATGGAAATCTGGACATTTTGAGTTATTATCCTTTTCTTGAACAGGCGAATCGTCACCTGAAATTCAAAATATCTCCTTTACGTTCGTCGTATTAGTTTTTATTCTGTAGTTAAGTCAAGAACTCGATTTTGGATTTTTGTAGCTATTTCAGGTGACGATATGTTTTAATATACCACAAATACATACCAAGCACAGCATAACCCATGCCAATATTAACTTTTCCCATTCTATATGATGAAGTCGGTACCATTATTTCCAAATAATTATGCTGCTGCTCCTTTAAGTCTTTCAAATTGAAACTTTTTACTGCCGTTTCATAAAAGTTGATTACCTTTGTGGAAGGATACAAAAATATACGAGATTCATGCCAGTGTCCTGAGAATATAATGTGTGGATCCAGTTCTTTAATCACAGATCGCAAGAGCGGACCTCCACCTATGAGGAGAGGTGCATGTGATAGACCAATTCGTAATTTTTGATGATTATGCGTCCTATCGGGGTTTGTGAAGTCCAACATCATGCGATTGATTTTAAAGAAACGCAAATTCGATTCATAGTCGAATATGTCTCGTTGTGTGAAAGCCTCTTCAAAGCGATGTATATTTAAATTAGATATATATTCCCCATTTTCTCCGCCTATGTCGTTGTCGCCGGGTATATGTACAAGCTGGTGAAAAGCAGAAATCATTTTGAACTTTATAAGTAGTCTAAATATAAGGCCAAACAGATAGTTTCCCCCAGTGGATAGATATACACTTACTCTTATATCGTCCTCCGTTTTATAAATATTGCGAAAACGTTGAATATAACTTTGAAATTCAGCTGGTGAAGCGACATTTCCTTCGTCAAGCAAATCGCCAAGAAAACATATGATATGAGGTTGTGTAAACTGCAAAGCTTGTTGGAACGTATTGTGCAAGTATCTAGAAAATGAAGACACAAAGAATAAAATAGATAGATAGGGAGACAACAACAAGTGCATGGCATCATACCTGTCTGCATCATAACGCGCTAGTCCACTGTATAAGCTCTTGTCATAGGTTAAACCTAATAGCTGGGGGTCTGCGATTAACAATATTCTAGTGCAATTTTCTGCAGAGAGGAAAACAAAAGACACTTGTTATTAAATCAGGCCACTCACACAAAAGAAGACTTGACCGACATACCAAAGCGACAATTGATTTCTTGCCAAGAAGATCGATTGAAATGATATAAAAGTATTTCATTATAGCAACATAATAACAAGCTAAGAAGCAATCCAATTCTAGTAATCCACCTGTGAACAAGAGTCAAGAGGGGGTTAGCCAAGATACCTCCACCACCGACCACTTCATCAAGACTTACCTGTAGACAAAACGAACAGGCATTTTGCAGCAAAATAAATAAAAAGCTGATTTTAGCGATAATTTATTTATTTATTTGTTTAGGCCATTTGCTTCTTTTTCCAAACGTCGCACTCCTCATTATGATATGTCATAATTTGTCTGTCCCCCTGTCAGCATAATTAAATTAGTAATTGGGCGGCAGCGGCAGGTCCATTAGCATCTGACACACATGTACGGCTATGAGTATTTCTATGGTTTCCCATCAATGAAACACGCTGATATATGGCGATTTGCGATTTTAACCAAACAAATCTTCTGAAGTTTTGAAGATATCAAAAATAAAAATAAATAATAAAAAGCACCAACATCAACGACGACTAACAAACAGTGTTACCGTTGTGGCAATTCTGCCACTTTTTTCGAGCCGAGATACTTTTGTGCCACTTTTTCATTGAGGTACTAAATGTGCTACTTTTTGCTTTTTTGTGCCACTTCCTTCGTATGGGAATCCCACGCGAATTCATTAGAAAATTTTACATATTTCTTCGAATATTTTTTTTCCATCACGCACCTTCTAGTACCTCCCAACCATAACCTATAACTGCTAGAAGGGCTGAATACGCCATTCAAGCCATCATAAAGACCACTTACCCCCTAGGCCCAGATTGAGAGTGGGCTTTGATCCTGACAGCAGTCGTTTGGTCCTAATGTCGACACAATCTGGGGTGAAATGATGAGCACAGACTCGGTCGGACGTAGTTAATGGTCTGGAGATTCCTATAATCTCCTTCCATATCGCCTTGTTCGCTAAGGTGAATCTGTACATAGGTACTCCATCACCTCGTCGAACTTTGCAGCCTTTCACTGCACACTTTTCTGAACTTCTGTACATAATTAAATATAATTTATGATTTAATTTATAAAATATAAAATCACAATCACATTTAACGGGCGCGGGCTTTGGGAGCTTTATGTGGAAGGAGTTGCGAGTTGCTAAAAAAAGGAGTAGAAGCAGACCGCAGAATAAATGAGTGAAAATAAAGAATCTGCAATTTAAGAATGAGAGAGCATAAAGAATTGCAATTTAAGAATGAGAGAGCATAAAGAATTGCAATTTTAGAATGTATGCTAGCGCCCTCTGTTAACAAATAAATGCAATTAAGAGTAGGGGTTTGTGTCTGTGCTAGTTAAATCCGTAATTACTTTCACTATATGTGTTCGATTTTTATGAGGGCTTTATCTAAATGTGAGGCAATATAGCCTATAAAAATTACTTCTACTACATTTCATTGCAACCAGAACGGACAGACTAATATTGATTGATTCTAATGCCTAATTTTCGGATTTGGATTTAAATCACTGACAACATAGGTAAAATTCCCCGCTTGTTCCAGTATACATTACATCAGTCATTATACCATTATGCACAAAGCAACTACCACTACTTACCCGGCTATACCTACGCAGTGCGTTTGAGTGATGAATTTAACATGGGCATGTCATAGGAAGGATGCAATCGCCACCCCCTCGCTTACATTCCGTTGACGAAAACATGGTAGAATATTCATCATAGTATTCAATGCCACAAAATATATGATGAAAAGAACACTGAAGCAGGGTGAGATAATACGTTTCTGTTAAATAATGAACACATTTTGTATTTAAATTTATTTTTTATAAAATTGTTCTCGTTTAGTATAAATCCGAATTGCCATATGAGTTAACAAAACTATAACTTTCATTTAAAGAGAAATTGAGAAAAAAAAATATTTATTTTTTACTTATTTTTCTTCAAAATCTTCGATCTACAGTTTGATTTTTTTTAAATCAATATTTAAATTTCCGTGTGAAATATGAAAATTTGAGGCATATAACTCCCAAAATAGGATTTCCCCCAACTTTGGTATATAAAATTTTTTGCTTAAAATCGGGTGTCTCACTAAAGTAGGCCTGTTCCAAAATAACTGATTACAATGAAACAAAAAGAGTTGACGGAAATGGTTAAGCAAAGAAAATGTGTACCAATAGTTGTTATAGGTAGCTTGCTTGCTTATTTTGATTCAACGAAATATGTACATATGCTGTTTAACGAATTCGCTAGTATTGAATTCACATAATACATAGTTACACTAGAGTAGGTACTGGCGATTGTAATTGACGAATTTAGTACAGAAAGAACGTCAATAACAGTTTTGCCGAACAAGCGGGTCATTAAAAACACACACACACATATATATATATATATATATTCAGTGTTTTAACTAAATGAGGTATATAACCAATTTGCCCTCTGTCCCCATATGATAACACCTGTTTAAAGACAGATTTTTGAATAACAGTTTTCTTTGGGCGTTAATCAGATATAAAATAGTTCAAAAAATAATTGGTACAATAATTCTAGGCAGTGTCCCTCGAACAGGTGATTAAAAATTTGTGTATGAATTTTAATTGTTGTTTGCCACCTGGACTCTACCTGGAGTTATTGTACCAAGATTTTTGTCAAAATCGTTTGGTTTGACGTGGAATGGTACATATATGTATATGTAATTCATAGATTTAAAATATGCAAAAAAAAAAATAAAAAATATTTTTTTTTAATATGCAGTGTATAGATGAATATGTAAATATAGATTGAAAAACCTAAAAAGCCGGTGTTTGTTTAATCATCCATTCAAATGTTATTTTTCATCAAGTTAGTCGAATGATAGTCAATCTAGGAGAGTCTGCAGATGTACCTGCTACATCACCAGTCAATATAAGGAGTATGGGGCATGCTGCTAATACTACACGCTATACACTCGTGCACCACCCTGAGCATCACGTTTCAAATTCGTCAAATAAATTGTTTTGTTAGGCCACAATGTCCTTTTCCTTTTTTTGGAGTTTCTGCGCCAATTTCTCTGCCTGAGAGTGAGTTAGCCTGTGGGATAGTCGACGATATTAGTTAGCATGAGTATGTATGTATGTCTGCCTGAATGGGAACCTCAAATATTTCCGTGTCCATGCATTCACCTGATGTCATATGTTCATCGGAGTCCGGCTGGGTTTTGTATACACTGAGCAGGGGGGTTTTATGCGCGAGCGATGTGAACGCTTGTAAATACATACATATTTGGCTTCCTATATTGTGTTTGCCATGACTGCCGCCAAATAGACAAAACAATACATAGGAACGAACCATCATTTCTAAATGGCGAACAAAAAGAAAAACAAAAACATTTCTATCGAGTTCACGTTCAACATTTATTATTTGTTGTTCGTGAAAATATTTGTTGCTACACAAATCGAAGAAGAAAAAATTGTTTGGCTTAAATTCAAAATTTGTAAACGGTTCTGTTTTTTGGTAGACTTATTTTTTAAAAGTAGCATATGGCATTTAGAGTTAAAACATGGTTGGTAGTAATGTACTGGTAGTTTTGAGTTAACTGGAATCCTGAGATAAGTAAATATTTATATTTATTTTAAAAAAGTAAATTGATATAAGAATTTTTGATGGGGGGCTAATTCAGAATTAATTTTCAAAGGACACACTGAAAGAATTTTCCTTAGTAATATTAATGAACCGATAGAATAAAAAATTTCTTAAATATGGGTGGGTCATTTAAAACTTTAAATTAGAATCGGCTATAAAAAAGTACTGAACATTTTTTCAAATTTCTGTTTTTATTGGAAAGCTTGAACCATTGCCATTTCATAATGGAACACAATATCATTCATATGACTACCACTACTGGGTTGGCAGTACCTCATCCGATCAACCCAATTTTTCAGTACAGAACCCAAAATCCACAACAAACAGTGACTCGTTGTGGACGCATTGGTTCCTCAATAGTCACGTGTGGGTTCTCTGAAGCCCATATGCGGCATTTATGCTTATTGACATAGCCACCGAGATGAGCTACATGAAGGTCGATCTCTTCTCGAAAAATTTCCACGTTAATGTTTGCCTTAAAGACTCACTAATTTGGAGGTAAGTTTTTAAAATTTTCCACTTTTGTTCGAGCAAATGTCAAACATAAACCTGAAAATAAAAATAACAAGTAAAGGCGTTAAGTTCGGTCGGGTCGAACTTTATATACCCTCCACAGAGGCTGTCGATTTTCAAAATATTGAAAAAATAATTTTATAAATAAATAAATTATTTCAAACCACGCTTATAAGGCAAGGCTACCAATACGTTTACAAATCGAAATAATACTTCAAGACAGTTCAAAAAATAAATATTGTTATATTTATATTTTCAAAAAGCTTAAATACCATACATAAATACCAGCTCGTTGTATTTCCATTCTATTTTAATTCCCAAAGTAGAAATTTTTAAAATCCAGTATCTCACGTACATAATGCAAAATAACCTAATTCAACCATTTTTTTCCGTAAAAGTAAAAAGTACGACTTTGGAAAAATCTTTTTATTTTGCGTGTCTATGCAGTCAGAGGAATGTATACACGGAATTTCATCATTGTAACTGTAGTCGTTTAGTTGGTACTATTTTTATCCCTCTGTACCCATTGTATCCCTTGAAAGTACGAATTTGGAAAAAATCTTTTATTTTTCGCGTTTACGCAGTCAGAGGAATGTATACGCCGAATTTCATGATTCTAGCTGCGGTCATTTGGTTGGTACTATTTTTATCCCCTTTTTCCATTTTAACCCCAAAAAGTACGAATTTCGAAAAATCCGTTTATTTTACGTGTCTACGCAATCAGAGGAATGTATACACCGAATATAATTATTTTAGGTGCAGCCGTGTATTTGGTACCATTTTTATCCCTCTATTCCCACTTTACCCCTTAAAAGTACGAATTTGGAAAAAATTATATTAATTAATTAAAATTTCGTGTTTCTAGCTGCTGTCGTTTAATAAGACCATTTTTATCTCCATTTACCCCTACGAATAAAAATCACTTTATGGTGCACGTTTTTATTATAGGGGGAATGCAAGCAGACATATTGAAAAAATGTGCTTAAATACTCTAAAATATTAGGGGTTGTCCTTGTGAGGGAATTTTTTTCCCTTTGGGCCGATTTCGCCCAGTTTGAATTCCAACCTATATAATATACTATATACTACTTCGTTTAGATGCTAGCGTACTTTCAACAGACGGACGGACGGACATGGCTAGATCGTCTTAGAATTTTATGACGATCAAGAATATATATACTTTATAGGGTCTCAAGTCAATCTCCATCCTGGAGATGGAGGGTATAACAAAAATTTTTGTATAGGAGCCCCCCAACCGAGGGGAGATAGCGGGTATGTGTGTTCGAAAAAAATGTTGGGGAAGTTAATGGGGGTCTGTCTTACATTTAACCCCTCTGGCCCCCCCTCGACTCCGAGGCAGTTTTGGGGCTTTTTGTGTATTTTTAACCCCTTTTCCCTCACATTTGACCCCGGTGAGCGCCCACTTACACTCACCCCACCACCCGCATTTTTTGGCTCAAGAATTTTTTTTGAACCTCACAAAATTAGGGGTTCTAGCGTATCAAAATCGAAAAGTCGTGCACTATCCCACCCCTAGTATCCATCACAGCTGGCTTCTATCTTCGTAATTATAACCATTCATATTTGCCAACAAAACATTCGTAATTATTAACTTCAATTATTTTTTTACGTGTCATTTATCCTTCGGCAATATATGAGTATTTTTTTTTGGCCAAATTTTAAGGAGTACGGATGCGTGCATGAACCTTTTCAGGAATAGTAAACAGTAAGGGAGTTGCCTCATTCCTAACTGAGCTGATTGCAGATTCCGCGTAAAGTACTTCCAAAAAGCAATAAATATCTAGGTACATAGTCGTCGTCGTATTTACCATATGTAATTGCTTGAAATGTTCATTAACTCTTCCCGCTGTGGTTGATTATTTTTCAGTTAATTAGCATTTCAGTTAAGACGACATGTGTCATGACATGAAGACGATGATGATGCTGATGAGGACGAAGCCGTGGAGGACCATGTCGATGATTGATGAAGAGGCTGAGGCTGAGGGCGAGTGTGAACTGGCAGCCGGAATGAGAACAGCCAAGGATGAGTATGAATATGCATCTTGCATTCCTCTACTTAAGCATCGCATCGCATCGCATCGCATTGGTTGGGTGGGTTCTTGGCTACTAGCTGCTGATTCCGTTGTCAAGTATCTCATTCAAAATACATAATTTACATTATGTTTTGTTCAGGCATTCATGCAATTTGTTGCATTCACCAGATCCTTGCATTGTTCAAGTGGATGGATGCCATTATTATTCCAGCGCTCGTCGTCGTCCTGATGCCAGGGCTGAGCTGGGATTTAATACGGCCGTTTTGTTAGTTTAACTTGGCAGTCAGGTTGGCTCTGTCTTCGGGGTAAGCAAGGTAACCTTTCACCGAATGATTTTGTTTTTGGTTTTTGTTCGCAGTAAGGACTGCAAGGACTTTTCTTTTGTATTACTTT
The DNA here is from genome assembly GCA_947397865.1 of Polietes domitor. NCBI lineage: Eukaryota > Metazoa > Arthropoda > Insecta > Diptera > Muscidae > Polietes > Polietes domitor. The sequence goes on from OX377622.1 coordinate 144,438,190, forward strand.
AATAATAACAACTTGCATTCCATGCCATGAGTCATTCATGCTGGTAGGCAGTACCTATTTACATATATGCATGTGTGTGTGTGTGTGTGTGTATGTATGTATGTTGTTATTCATTCTCAGCCGTTTTTCCCGTTCCAGTTCATTGCGTTGAATGATGGACCATGAGTGGGAGTGGAGCTGCGTGGACTGACAGTTGCTACAGGCCTGTAGTCACCACCAGCTACCGGATAATAATGTACTGAAATGTGGGGAGAGAGTATTTTTAAAGTTATTTACATAGAACAAGTGTTAAATGATAAGATACCAATTACATCCACGTAAATAGAAGAAGAAAATTATCATGTAAATACCGAATGTATACCGAAAAAAACAACGATTTCCAACCGTTTCTCTCTCCGTATCAATCCACTTCAGTCAGCCATGAAGACTGAAGACTTGGCGTCAGTCGTTCCAGTTAAGTTGATTGATGTTCTTCTCAATGCTGTCTTTGAAATGCTGCTGCTCTATCAGCGTCGCCTTCGATAGTTTGGCGGTAAGCTTGGCGAAGAAGTAAATATTCAAAATTTAATTCGTATGTAAACAAAAAAATATCCGAATAGCATTCAAAAAAATCCTTCACAGATTCACATGCTCCTGCTATTTACATATGTATATCGTCGACTGAATTCATGATATTCATGGTGCATTCACATTATAAATTACAATATAAAATACAATTATATTTCAAAGGATGCTATGTAATGCTACAGTATTTAAACTCAAACAAAACAAGCAAAAAGGCGTTAAGTTCGGCCGGGCTGAATCTTATAGTCAGATATCTATCTTTTCATGATTCTATATACAGCCGCTTGATAGGTGCCAAATTTTATCCCATTTAAGTCCAGAAGGTACGAATATTATTATTATTCGCGTCTACACAGTCGGATCGAACTTAAACTAAAAATTTTTTTGAAACTACCTTTCAATAATACTTCATATTCGAAGGTGTACGGCGAACTTTTTTTGAGGTACGCCCTACTGTGCATACCTACATAAGTTGGCAATCACAGATTCATTTCTACGAATACTTTTAACGAAATTGAGAAAAGCAAGTTTCGTGTTGTCATTAATGCAATGCAACTATTTACGTTCATGCTCAGTACTCCTGGCTCCCAAGTTATTTTGTATTTGTATACAAAGTTATGCCTGGAATCTGTTCTGTAGCGCACAGTGGGCCACAATCACACAAGGAGCGTTACTTACAGAAGTACGATGTAGAATGTGAAGAACATTAGAGCCATTACTATTTGTCATAGTGTAGTGTTGTAATACAGGAAAGTAATAGTGTGTGTGTTGCTGTAAAATGTACTCGCACTTTGGTACTTTGTTGGTTGGTTGGTTGTTCGGAGTTGTTATTGCTGCTGTATAGATGAGTGTATATATGAATGCATGTATGTATGTGTGTATTTATGTTGAGTGCAGAATGCGGGGTTACAATGTGTTCGGCACATGATGTTAATGTTTATTTTAATGCACTTGTTAACGGACGGATTTTCTTCATACCAATCGATGCTCTGTTGTTGTTGATGATGTTGTTTTCGGTGTTTCTTTTCTGCCCGTTTTTGCCGTTCGCCTTTTGGCGTGTGCGTGTTTGTTCACGCGGTATATGTTTTTCCGTTTCGTTGTTGTTGTTGTTTTTTTTTTTGGTAAACACAAAGTGTTGGCGGCATTATCGTCACTGATCAAAGGAAATTAGCTGATGATGGGCATTTAATTTTAGAAAATTTACTTTAATTGATATGTATGTACTCGTATGTACTCGTGTATGTTTCTTGTGCCCGAGGGAAAATTCACCAGTTGTTTGTTATTGAAGTTTAATCGAAGGGCATAATTTCGTTCAAGCGTCTGCATATGCACCTATAAAAACTAATGGAGTTCTAAAGAAATGCAAAAGTTTTTGTTTGGAGAAGTGCGGTAGTTTCGAAGAGAATTTAAGAAGTTCTTGGGAGGAAAACCATTGCTACGATATTAAACAATTTTCATAAATTCGAAAATTGTTTACTAAATAGACAGAACAAAAGAAAGCCGACCGACTGAATGTGTGACTAGTGGTAATTTAACAAACGAATGCAATTTATGTATGTATGTACATATATATGTGGGTATGCACTCCTAGAACCAATCATTTCCGGTAACGAAGTCTTAAATTCACCTGGAGGAGTTCTACATAAAAACAAAACAAAATGATGAACCAGCAAACTTTTTGGTTTAATTAAATTAACAAATTATTTCTTATTAATGTATTTTTAACATTTTTTCTTTAAGATTGGATAACTAAGCTGCGACAACAAAAATCTAAATAGAAAGTAAAAATTTCATTCAAAATAAAAAAAAATTGATTTGAACTGGGATATTGTCCTGGCTCAAGACCATTTTGCTTCTATATTTAAATAGAATGCAAATTTATTTACAAATGTCATGATGACATTTATTACTTGGCTGCAGACTACCAAAAAAATGCAAACGAAAAAACTAAAACAAATGAGCGTTGGGACGGCAGAAGTATTGCTGGGTAACTATACCTGCATATACACATACTTACATATGCAACTCAATGAGATGCTTGTAAGATGGCATGTGTGCTTTATTACTCGGTGCGATTTTTTAAACGCAAATTCGGCAAGTGAGTTGTGCTTCTCGTTCGTTTGTGAGAATCATCTAGAGGCCGGGTTTGATGTTGAAAAGTCGCTGCGAAGCCACTTGAAAAGACTTTTGACATGGTCGAAATCATGATCGTGGTAGTCTGCAGCCAAGTAATAAATGTCATCATGACATTTGTAAATAAATTTGCATTCTATTTAAATATAGAAGCAAAATGGTCTTGAGCCAGGACAATATGCCAGTTCAAATCAAATATTGATTACAGACCACAAAAAAAATGCAAACGAAAAAACTAAAAAAATATTTTTTAAAATTTCCGCCAAAACAAATTTTTAAGAAAAATATTTTGTGTGGACTTTTTGGACTTAGCCTGGATAATTATGTAAGTCAAATTTCTGGTTATCGAGGCTAAGCCAAAAAAAAGTCAACACAAAATATGTTTTTGAAAATTTGTTTCGATAGAAATATTTTTATTATGGCAGTTATTCTTTGAGTTGGGACAACAAGCTGCGATAATAAAAACGTTAATAAAAATTTACTATTTTGCTCAAAATAAAAAAATATTTTTTCATAAAAATATTTGTATCAAAAAACATTTTTCAATACATACAAACAACAACAATACACACGAGGTACAGTGAAGACGGGACATACCGTACAACAACAACCTTTGCATTGTTGCGAGCGATGCGAGCACATGCATAACATTGAATTGGCAAAGTGAGATTTTTAGTGTGTCCACTAGTTCGGAGGAATATTTTGTTTATCAGCGCTTCTCATTTGAAATATGTGAACGCTGGTACTAATATGAACTCTGATTTAAGTCAAAGACATACATTCGTTGCGAAAGTTCTGACGAGATGGGGTAGCGCCCATCGAAACTGCGCAGTCAACTTTTAGCTGCAACAATAAAGGTCTCACGTTGCCTTTTTGCTAATTTTGGGTTCTGCTGAAGACTTCAGCACAACCTTTGGTCTTAAACCAAAATAAATGACAACACTTTCAAAAAAATATTTTGTGTTGACTTTTTTGGACTTAGCCTCGATAACCATAAATTTGACTTACATATTGGACTTATCCATTTTTTTTTTTCAAAATTTGTTTTCATACACACGGTGATGTTGCTGTTGGCGACAATTTAAAAAAAAATAATTTTTATTTTGAATGAAATTTTAACATTTTATTTAGATTTGTTATCGCTTTCTTCATTTAATTGTATTCCAAATAATTTTTTAAACATTAAACATGCAATTTTCAAACAAAGAAATTTAAGTTTTGAGCCAATCAAATTGATTACAGGCCGATATGATGCGATTAGATAAAAAAATTGAATCTCAGACATACAATTTATTTATTTGTGTGCATTGAAGCATACTGATTAATAAAATCAACAACAAATTTTTTTCTGGATAACATACACATGAATCGAATGATATATGTCTGAAACTATAGCCAAAATTGGTGTTTTTATACCCTCCACCTGCAGGATGGGGGTATATTCACTTTGTCATTCCGTTTGTAACACCTCGAAATATTCATCGGAGACCCCATAAAGTATATATATTCTGGGTCGTGGTAAAATTCTAAGACGATATAGCCATGTCCGTCTGTCCGTCTGTCCGTCTGTCCGTCTGTCCGTCTGTCCGTCTGTCCGTCTGTCTGTCTGTCTGTCTGTCTGTCTGTTGAAAGCACGATAGCGGCCGAACGAAATGAGCTAGGAGGTTCAAATTTTTCCTAAATGTGTCTTATGGTTGTAGATCGGTTGGGATTGAAAGTGGACGAAATCGGCCCAGAGGGAAAAATTTTTCCCTCACAAGGACTGAAAATACTCCTAATATTTTGTGTATTTCAGCATGTTTTTTGAACATATTAGCTTGTATTTACTTGATATTCACAATGCGCATTCCCTTTATAGCATAAAAGGCCACCATAGAGTGATTTTTATTTGTAGGGGGCGAAATGGGACAAAAAGGGATAAAAATGGTACCTTTCAAACGACAACAGATAGAAACACGAAATTTGGCGTGTACATTCCTCTAATAGAGTAGATAAATAATATAAAAGTATTTCGTCTAAATTCGTACTTTAAAGGGGTTAAATGGGGCAAAAGGGATAAAAGGGATAAAAATAGTACCAACATAACGGCTGCACCTAGAATAGTGAAATTCGATATATACATTCCTCTGATTGCGTAGACACGTGAAATAAAAGAACTTTCCAAAATTCGTACTTTTTGGGGTTCAAATGGAAAAAGGGGATAAAAATAGTACCTACCAAATTTGGAGTATACATTCCTCTGACTGCGTAGACACGAAAAATAAAACGTTATTTCCAAATTCAAGGGATACAAGGGTAGAGGGGATAAAAATAGTACCAACTAAACGAATACAGCTAGAATGATGAAATTCAGTGTGTACATCCCTCTAATTGTGTAGATACGTAAAATAAAGAGATTTTAGACAGCCGTACTCTTGAGGGGGCAAAATTGGAAAAAGGGATAGAATCAAGGAATTCGGTGTATACATTCCTCTGAGTGCATAGCCACGTAAAATATTTTTTTCCAAATTCGTACTTTATTTTGTTGCTTTTACGACAAAAAATGGTAGAATCATGAATTTGTCTTATACTGCGTACGTGAGAGATAAGGTATTTTCAAAATTTATACAAACGACTGTAGCTGAAAATACACTCTCTATCCCCCAATATTTAGGGTAATTATGATTGTTCCCTTATATTTACTTTATGAATTGAAGTATTATATCCATTATATATACATCCATTATATATTGGTGGCCTTGGCTTATTAATTAAATTTCTTATTTTCATACAGTTAAAATTTGTTGCGGACATTCCTCTTGTAGCTTGGAAGCACCACAAAGAAAATAAAAGTTTTAGCTGGAGAAATGGGACCAAAAGGGATAAAATATGGTACCAATGATACGACAACAGCTAGAATCATGAAATTCTGTGTGTACATCCCTCTAATTGCATAGACACGTAAAATAGAGGGATTTTTTGAAATTCGTACTTTTAAGGGATATAATTAAAAAGAGGGATAAAAATGGGACCTACCAAACCGCTGAAGTTGAAATCATGAAATTCGGTATATACATTCTGACTATGAATACTCAAAAAAGGTTTTTTCAAAATTTGTACATTTGGGCGGAGAATCACTTATCTTATCACTTTGTCTGTATCTGAAAATGCTTCTTTCTAATGGCGACTGACAATCGCCTAATATTTAGGCATGTTCTCTTTCACAATTTCAGCATTTTATTTATATATAGTAGTCGATTTTAAACAGTGCGCATAAGTATACATTATAGTCTGAAATAGTAAACAAATATAGTAATGTGCATAAAAATATCACAATTTGGTACTGTGCTTCTATGTCGACATCCTTTAATCTGCTGGTAATACTGTGGAATGCACTCCGTGGTGGAGGGTATATAAGATTCGGCCCGGCCGAACTTAACGCCTTCTTACTTGTTAGTTTTTCATTTAGTCATCCTGGATACAACTTAAAAAAAAATATTTTAAATTCTAATTCACACCCTACTACACCGGCGTAAGCGTTAAATTAAAGAGAAGGGTATCTGTTAAAAATACTACAAATTCCATTTTTCTGCCTGTATTAGTTTATCATTAACGTCATTTTCAAATTTTCCCTTTTAAAAGGAAAATATTAATAAATTAAATAAACTAAGGGGGAAACTTGAAAATAAAATTTTTAATGCTAAACTAAAGCAGATAGAAGCATGAAATTTGAAGTATTTTTTCACAGTTATTCTCCTCTTTTATTTGACACATATACCGGTTGACAATAAGTATTTAAAATAAGGGTCTCACTTTGCCTTTTTTGCCAGTTTTGGGTTCTGCTGAAGACTTCAGCACAACCTTTGGTCTTAAACCAAAATAAATGACAAGACATATTTAAAGTAATTTTTTTAAAAATAGTATCCTTTAGAATTTTGTAGTCCTGTACAGGGGCAACAGAATGAGGAAATGAGAAACTTAAAACGCCAACAAACTCCATTTTGTCTATAGTTTCAGACGTTTATCATACGGTTCAGGTGTTTAATTTAATTTAATTTTACTACTAAATTTACAAAATTTTAATTTTCGTTGAAAGAAGGTACTTTCTGACCCTCATTTTGGAAATATAAGTCCCATCACACCCGTTTATATGTTCGATTAAAGGTAACTATGATGGCATCAAATGTTAATGTTCGAATTCGCATAGAAACAGTGGCATAGGAGTAGTCTCCAAAAAAGAATCTTTTGTGTTAGCACGAACAACAACCGCAAAAATAAAAAAAAATCAGAAGAAAAATATTTTGTTTTATTTTTTAATAGGTAATCTTCTAGGAAAGTTTATATGTAAAAGATCTATAAACATTCTGTGTAGGTGTGAATGTGTTTACAGACTAGATAACTGATGATTTTGTTTTTATAGCTGGGATCTTAACAACGAAAATGAGCCTTATTTGAAGAAATTCTATCTATAAATTATTAATGGAACATATAAGGGTGTGTTTTCGATCTTATATTTCCAAAATGAAAAAAAAAAAATTGTATCTTCGGTTAAAATTGGAATTTTGGTAAAAGATTAAAAAATATGTATCCATAATCGTTTTTGAGTTTCGAAAGAAAAAATACATTAGTAAATATTATATAAAGGGTGATTTTTTAAGAGCTTGATAACTTTTTTTTTTTAAAAAACGCATAAAATTTGCAAAATCTCATCGGTTCTTTATTTGAAACGTTAGATTGGTCCATGACATTTACTTTTTGAAGATAATTTCATTTAAATGTTGACCGCGGCTGCGTCTTAGGTGGTCCATCCGCTTAGTCCAATTTTGGCATTTCCACGTTTTTGAGTAACAGAGACCCAATTGGTGCGAACGGCGACGAATCGAAAATTGGTGGTCATCATTAACACTGGCCGATACAGCTGCGATATTTTCTTCAGTTCGCACTCTATGTAAGCGTGTTGGTGGTTTAATGTCCAACAATGTAAATTTGGTGCGAAATTTAGTCACAATAGCCCGAATAGCCGCTTCAGTGGGTCGATTAAACTGACCATAAAATGGAAGCGCGCAATGAACTTTCTTAACAGAGCACGCATTTTGATAATAAAATTCAATAATTTGCAAGCGTTGTTCGTTTGTAAGACGATTCATGATGAAATGTCAAAGCATACTGAGCATCTTTCTCTTTGACACCATGTCTGAAATCCCACGTGATCTGTCAAATACTAATGCATGAAAATCCTAACCTCAAAAAAATCACTCTTTATAACCCTTCGGCTAAATGTTTGTTTTATAGTTTTATTTGCACAAGTTTTAATTTTCAACAGACCCAAATAGAATTTATTTTACTAAATATATTTCAATTATTTATTTACATATCGACAATTTCATGTCAACCCGGATACTTTATGACAGCACTATTCTATTTCTCTGCAATTTGGTTTACGCTCTAAACGTTGAGAAATATTTTATACGTATTTGTCAAAACAAATCTTAAGGATTTTGAATGCTATTGTTAATGTTAAGTTTGAGAAAATCATAAAAATATATGATTATTCTAAACTAATTAATAATAATTACGATGTTTTTGATATTGAACGCTCGTTTTAGTATAAAAATAGTTTTTTTCTAAAAGCAGTCACAACCGAGTCCCATGTAACATTTTAAATTTGAACTAGTGATTACCTTGACTTTGAAAGGTAGAATAATATTAATTTTTATTCTATTTTTTTTTTTCACGTTTATGTTTGATATTCGAAAAATGGGACGATATACACTCGAAGAAAATTGGGAAATACTTTGAAACTTACTTCCAAAGTAGTGAGTCTTTAAGGCAAACTGTATGAAATTAAACAAGTACAAATGGTGTTAAGTTCAGCTGGGATGAACTTAATATACCCTCCACCATGGATTGCATTCCACAGAGGCTATCGATTTTCGTAGAAGTGCAGTAATATTACAGGAAAATATATTTTTTTTAATATAGCCAAAGTAAAACAAATACAGATAATGAAAAAATAATTTTATAAATAAATATAATATTTTTATTATTTCAAACTACGCTTATAAGGCAAACGTTTACATATCGAAATAATATATACTTCAACTTAATTCAAAAAATAAATATTCTTATATTTATATTTACAAAAAAGTTTTCAAAGTACCATAAATGTTGGTAGATAGTGGGTGCTACTGTTGGTTGTATATATTTCCATTCCATTTGAATTCCAAATGTACACATTTTGGAAATCCATTATCTCACATACATAGTGCAAAATAAACTAACTTCATGATTCTATTAATTTTTTCCGTGGAAGTAAAAAGTACGAATTTGGAAATTTTTTTATTTTGCTTGTACATACATACTTGTATACACCGAATTCCATGATTCTAGCTGCGACCATTTGGTTGACACCATTTTTATCCCTTTTTTCCTATTTTACCCCCTTAAGAGTACGACTTTCTACAATTTCTTTATTTTACGTGTCTACGCAATTAGAGGAATGTATACAGCGAATTTCATTATTTTAGGTGCAGCCGTTTTTATCCGTTTGATATGTACCATTTTTATCCTTTTTTGCCCTATTTCACTCCCTACGAATAAAAAGCGCGTTTTTGTTATACACCATATTCAAGTGTAATTCAAAAGACACCATTTGAAATTCAAAAATTCCATTTGAAATTCAAAAAATATCAATTGAAATTCAAAAAATTTTTTTTTCAATTTCAAATGGAATTTTTGAATTTCAAGTGATATTTTTTGAATTGCAAATGGAATTTTTGAATTTCAACTGGTGTTTTTTGAATATCAAGTGATGTCTTTTGAATTACAATTGAAAAAGGTGTAGAGGGAATGCGCATACCCAATATCGAGTAAGTACAAGCAAAGATATTGAAAAAATACGCTTAAATACTCTAAAATATTGGGGGTTATTATGGGTATTATTGTTACCTTTGGGCCGAATCGCCCAATTCCAATTCCAACCGATCTACGTCTATACGACGCGTTTATGAAAAATTGGGATGTGCTAGCTCCTTTCGTTTAGATGCTAGCGTGCTTTCAACGGACGGACGGACATGGCTAGATCGTCTTGAAATTTTATGACGATCAAGAATATATACATATACTTTATAGGGTCTCAGGTCGATATTTCAAGGTGTTACAAACGGAATGACAAAGTTAGTATACCCCCATACTGAAGGTGGAGGGTATAAAAATCGTCTTTTTAGATGAAGCTCATTTTCATCTCGGTGGCTATGTCAATAAGCAAAATTGCCGCATATGGGGTTCAGAGAACCCACAAGTGACTACTGAGAATATACAACGAGTCACTCTTTGGTGTGGATTTTGAGCTGTACTGAAAAGTTGGGTTGATCGAGTCAGTCGTGTTAATCATATGAATGATATTGTGTTCCATTATTAAATGACAAAGTTCAACGTTTCCAATAAAACCAAAAATTTGAAAAAAAAAAATAATCAGTACTTTTTTATAGCCGATTCTAATTTAAATTTTTAAATGACCCACCCTAAATTGAAAATAAATATGAGATTTTTTTCGTTCTTTTTTCAGTGTTCTTCAAAATCTCGTAAGTAAAAGATTTCCAAACATATTCATACGCTATATGAATATGGATATGAACTTAGACCCAAATTGCATTTTCATTGAGAAATTTTATTTCATGGCGAAATCTTTCAATCGAAAATTTTTTATTGATCATAACAAAAATACCATAAAAGTATGTTGGTAATTTATATTTTTTAATTTTATATGTCGTAAAAAATTTTTATTGCCAACCATATAAATAACTAGGGGGTGAGAAATATCAATGACTGATAAGAAAACTTCTCTGGAAAAGCTATAAAAAATGCACAAATGTGGGGCAATTCCAGGCTATGTAAAACGGAGTTCTAACATTTTGCGCAGCACATTTTTGCTCGCAGTCATGTAAGGCATACAAGACACTGTGGCTGCTACAATAACTGATAACAAATTTGTTTCTTTAATCTAAGTACTGTTTATATATTTGATTATAATTATTTTCTGATTTTTAAAATTGTCAAGCAATATCATCAATTTTGTCTTCCCAAGCGTCCAAAGTTTCTAGTTTGTTCGCAAAAACCATTGACCCCTGAGAAAATAATCTGGAGTCGTATGATCTCTCAGCAAAATATTGTGTGGATTTTGGAAGCAGTGATCCCGTTGCTGAAGCATTGCTGAAACTCTGTATGACTCGGGTGCAATAGAGTCATGAAGAGACCCGAAATTCAGCTAGTGCTGAATCTCTGCATTCTTCGGTGACAATAAAAGAAGCAAAATTAAATAAACTCACACAAACACCCTCTTCAACCTAATGGGTGCTTGAAATAAGATGTCTCACCTATTTGGCATCTCCAGATCACATTTTCCCTTCTGAATGTTTCATTTCCGGTTTACTATGCTTCCGTCAATCGGTTCGAGAGAAGGTTTTGGCAACGCTTGTAGTTGATATTACAAAGTTGAAAAGTACTCTGGCCAGAGCATTAAAATAATACTCGAAAACTTTACTAATTTTAAATATTTCTCATATCCTTTTTTATTACGTTCGAATAAAATCTCGTATTGGAGAGATTTTCTATACCATTTCACATTTGACAATTCGAATTTCTATGTGTTTGCTGAACTTTTTGCTATAAAATATTTTGCCCTGTTTCGACGTGGCGTGGCGTGGAAACACGAAACACTTGTCAGATAGCCAACCGTCCGTCGTAGTGTGTTGAGATTGTCACACTTTGTGTCTGTATTTTTATCAGTGATAATGTATCATTCGCATTCTTTGTTTGTTTGTTTGTTGTGTTATTGGCAAAAACAACAAAACTTTAATTATTACGAACAAACATCCAAGCGGATACAAAGAGACACAGATACACTCGAATACAACAACGCGCGATAGCGACATAGACACTCAGAGCCAAACGGAAACAAAAGAGCCTTAACGCCGATCCATCGGTGACGACGACGACGACAGCCGGAGTTAGAAGTAAGTCCATTGTTGTTGATGTTCGTGCTGTTGTTGTTGTTGTTGCTGCTGTTGTTGAACATTTATGCTGATTATTGAAAACTTTTGTACGTCATTTACGAAAAGTTTACGACTTTTTTATGGCAACATTTCATGACAGACAGCAACAAGAATTAAACTGTAAATTGTAGTAGTAGGAATTCTACGCTGCTGATTCCACTGCCGTTCATCGTCGTCGTCGTCGTTGTCCTCGTCATCGGTCCTTGTTGCCGTCCTGTGTGTGTTGATAAAGATAGCAAAAGCACCGGCACCAGCACCAGCACTCCAACCAAGCCGAACACACAACACCAGCGACAGGACTCTCTCGCCTTTTTAGAATCTTAGCATAAATATCACTTTATGGCACGAAAATGTAACAAAATGGAAAAAAGGATATGAAATGTGTTCATATTTTCTTGGGCAAATAGAAAAAGTTAAACTGTTCTTTCTGTTCAGTTCAGTTCTGTTCTGTTCTTTTCCCCACAAAAATATACATAAAAAACAAACACATGCGTAAAAGACGACGACGGCGACGACGAACGAAAAACGGAAAAAGACGAATAAAATCCAAACTGAACTGAACTGAGCTGAACTGAACACTTGGTCTAAAGGAGTGGAGTGGAGTGGCGTGGCCGGGAAAAAGGGAGCCCGGATGGCGCAGGGGAGGGGTTTACGAGCGTTTTTACGACAAACACGAGTCAAACATAAAATTGTCTTAAAAATTCAAATATTCCTTCAACACAACAGCACAGACACACACACACACGCGCACACACACGCACGCACACAGTGAGAGACACCACTACAAAAACACCCAACATGTAAACAATGTATGCGTTGTTGTACTAAATACGACTTTGTTTTAGTATATCCTTGTTGTTGTGCTCCTTGTGTGCTTCGCTAAAAGAACTTTGCACAGTGGTTGCAAGCAAAATGGTTTTGTAACGGTGAGATAAGGGATCCTGACGGTCAAAAAAATATATACAATTTAGGAAAAACTTTAAAGGCCTATTCTCACATATTCATATAAAGTACTAGACAATATTGCCATAACGACTTGCAACTGTCGTGTCGCGTCTGTCTGAATGTACTTGTCCCAGAAATTATCTAGATTTTGGAAGCTCGCTGTAGAGCTACTGATGGTACAATAAAATAAACATTGCTTAAACTCTGCATGACTCAGGTACAATAGAGGCACGAAGACCGAAATTTCAGATAGTGCTGAATCTCTGCATGCTTCGTTAGCAATAAAAGAAGCAAATTGAAAGAGTCCCTTGTTCAAATCCCGGCCTAAGCATTTTATTTTTAAACCAGACATGTCATTATTGCACCCCAGTAATTGCTCTAATTTGGGTCATCCCGCATAATCTGCAGGTTAGTAAGCCAAAGATACTGCATCTCTCCCTTAATAACCTGCTGAAAACAGAGCAGGAGTTTTTGGTCTGATTTATACAGTGGCCCATTTAAAATTTTAAATTTGAACTACCGATTACTTTGACTTTGAAAGGTAGAATAACATTTTGACATTTGCAATGTGGGACGCTATACGCTCGAACAAACTTGGGAAATATTAAAAACGTACTTCCAAAGTAGTGAGTCTTTAACGCAAACTGTAAGAAATTTACGTAGAAAATTTTCGAGAATTTGCGGTGGCTCGTCAATAAGCAAAATTGACACATATGGGGTTCAGAAAACCCACATTGATCGGATGAGATACTGCCGAGCCAGTCACATGAATGATATTGTGTTCCATTGTTAAAGTTCAACCTTTCCAATAAAATCAGAAATTTAAAAAAAAAATGTACTTTTTATAGCCAATAATAATTTAAAGTTTTTTATGGTTCATCAAGTGCGACCATTTTTTGAATTGTGGTGGTAATGTTTCCTCTATTGGGCATCGTTTGAAAATCAAAAGAAAAACTAATGTTGATTCTTTAGATCATAGACAACAAAAAAAAAATAAAAATGGCATCTGGTTGAAAAAATGAATTTTCATAAAAATGTTGGGCAAAAATGCATAACTTTTGAACAGAACTTTAAATCAGAAAAGCTCTATGATGCGCGATAGAAAATACTATAAACAACTAGCGTTCGAGAATTATTCTTTATCACTGCTCAACATCCGGTATCTTTCGAATGGAAATATGAGTCATACCATGTTAAGCGGTACGATTTTTGACGTCGATAGATGCGATTGTTTTGAAAGTTTGTGGTATGTAGTCTTCTCATAAAAATATTTTATATATACATATTTTTGGAAAAAATAGAAACTTTTTTTTCGAGTTATTTCCAATTTAGCAGTGAAAAATGCGCTTTTTTCAAATAAGGTATGTTCATTCAATCGCCTGCAACTTCTGAAATACTTGACCGACTTTAATGTGTTATACCCTGTGTGGAAGGTAATTTCAATTACTTTTAAAATATTGAGGTGATATATTAGGGCTGTTTTTCTTTAAGTTGTCACAAACTACTATATAAATATTTGTATTTCTAGCCTCGATAATAATTAATAATAATTATCCAGGCTAAGTCCAATATTTTTAACATAAAATTATTTTTTTTTCAATTTTGTTTTTATACAATTTTATGACAATTTTAAAAAAGAATTTTTATTTTGACTGAAAATTTAGCTTTTTATTTAAGTTTTTGTTAAAGAAAAACAGCCCTATTATAGCCGGGATAGATTTTTAAGTTTTTACAATTTTATTTCTTCTTTTGTGATTACATCAACGCATTTTTATATTGAAATTTTAAAGTGCTGTTCTTTTTAGCGACTCTGTGAGTGATGAAATTATCGGTTTATTTTTTACGATTTTTTGGCAAAATCTACCAGGCTTCAATGAAAAATCATCAGAATGATATTTTTTAAAAACAATGAAAAATTCCTAAAAAAATAGGTATTGGAAAATATAAATATATTTTATTTTTCTGATGGTACAAATAATAAAAAAATAATTTAATAATCTATTTTTTTATTGATTTTTTGCTGTTTTTAAACCTTGTGTTAATAATTATCATTCTGAAGATTCTGGTTGATTTTGCAAAATAAAATCGAAAAAAATAGAAGGCATCATTTCGCCACTTCCAAACTCAGTCTCGAAAAAGACATTTAAAGTTTCAAAAAATTATTTAATGTAATTATTTCGAAAATCTTAATAAAGGAAATAAAATGATAGAAAAAATACAATAGGGCTGTTATTCTTTAAGACGGGATAACAAAAACGTTAATAAAAAGTTAAGTTTTTACTAAAATAAAAAATATATTTTTTAAATTGTCTTAAACTACAATATAAATGTATGTATATATCAAAACTAATTTTCCACAGATATTTTGTGTTGACTTTTTTGGATAGCCATAAATTTGACTTACACTGTATAATTATCCAGGCTAAGTCCAATATTTTTAAACATAAAATTATTTTTTCATTTTTTTTTTCACACACACATTGATATTGCTTTTGACGTACTCCTAAAAAAAGAGTTTTTATTTTGCGAGAATTTTTTACATTTTATTTATGTTTTTGTTATCGCAGCTCAGTATTGTAAAATTGTAATATTTCAAAAGTAATTGAAATTGCCTTCAAAACAAGTTATAGCACATTAAAATCGGTCAAGTATTTCAGGAGTTAGGGGTGATTGAGTGAACACACATTTTTGAAAAAAGTGTATTTTTTCAGTGCAAAATTAATCATAATTCGTGGGAAAATGTTTTCTATTTTTTTTTCTAAAAATACGTAAACAATTATTTGTTATGAGAAGAATACATACAGAAAACAATCGCAGCTATCGAGGTAAAAAATCGTACCGCTTGACACGGAATGACTCATATCTTAATTTTTGGCCATTTAAAATTTTTAATTAGAATCGGCTAAGAAAAGTACTGATTATTTTGTATTCTCAATAATCACTTGTGGGTCCTCTGAACCCCATATGCGGCAATTTTGCTTATTGACATAGCCACCGAGATGAAAATGAGCTTCATCCGAAAACACGAAAATTTCCTACAGTTTGCGTTAAAGACTCACTACTTTGTTCGAATTTCAAATGTCAAATTTGTATGGGATCTGACTTTTGTAAATCGACCTTATGTCCTTTCAGATAGATTTCTTATGCAGTCTGAAAAGGCTAATATTGCGATCGAAGTAAAAAAGAAACTGTCTGGGTGTAATACGATTAATCTTCTCCAGGAGCAAGTCATTCTCATCAATCGCTCCAATAGTATCGATGTTCGTAGATAGCGTTCGTTTATATATTTTTTTGCAGCCACTGTGTATTGGCAGTTATTAACCAAGAGGGCGAAGCCAGGCACAAGGGAAATGGGAAAGAGTTTCAGTTTGGGGGAGTTTTGGTTTTAATCCTGACAATGATACTCTCTAATGACGATTATGGGAAGGTCGTTTTAACACACACACACCGACCCAACGACAGACCGGCGAACGGACCAGAAACGGCAAAAGGAAAACTGAAACAAAGCGCAAAACAAAACAAAAGCTAAGGCGACGACCAGAACATAACAGAGCGGAGTAGAGCCGAGTAGAGCAGAGAGGAAGAAAGGAAGAAAGGACTGCTTGCTGTTTTACTACCGCACTTCCGAGCGGTAATTCTCAGTTTTTATAGTTTTTTCCAACCCCCCTCAATAAATGCAATGAGCATTTTTATATTTTTTTTATTTCTGTTGATTGCTGTGCCGTTCGTTTAGCTCCGTGTGTGTGTGTGAGCGACTGTGTTTGTATTAGTGTTTGTGTACGGTATGCAGATACGAACGAAACAACGCACGACTTGGATTGCGATCCTTTTTGGGTTGCTGACTGGCTTGCTGGCTGACTGAATGGCTGCTTTTACTGCCACAGCTACTGCTACTGCTATTGCTGCTGCTGTTGTTATTGTTGTTGTTTGGTGCGGCATTATTACACCAAAATGCTATAAAAATCCTTTTTGTTTAGTTTCATTTATTTCGTGGCATTACAACGTTAACTTTACTCCCGGCCGAGGGGTGGAATTTGAATTTGGCACACACACATACACGCACACGAGCGCAGATAAACACGCAGACACAGAACACACCACACACCACACACCACATCGGACCGCACCGCACCACATCGAACGGCAGAGCATACAACAGCACAACACAGCTTAGAAAGAAACGCATAATACGACGAATGAACTCGACGAAATCATTTCATTCTTTGACATTTATTGATGCCATAAACTTGAGAATTTATGTTTCACGGCGTCTGCTGTTATTACGACCAAAGACGACGACGACGGCTACGGCTGTGACAGCGACTGCCATCAACTACTACTACCACTACCACTACTATAGCTACTTTCGGGCGCACTACTCCTCGACTCCTCGTACTACTTTTTCGTTTTTACTGTTACTTTTACTGCCACTGCTGCTGCGGCTCGTTCTGTAGTTATTACCTCGCTGCTGCTGTAGCTGCTGCCTCTGCTGATGTTAATGTTGTAGCTGCTGTTGTTGTTAGTTCTTAAAAGCGTTTCCTTTACCCCAAATCCGGGGAACAAAAACGAATTACGTTGATTATGGAATATGTAAACCACACCACCAATTTTTCCATAAATTGAAATTAAATGTTTGTTACTTGGTGTGCTTTCTGCACACGAAAGATTTCCGAGTTAGTCGTACATCTTATACAAACATACATACATATGTCGATGTATGTACGTACACATATCTTCAACTACTGACTGCCCGCCACCTCATCAGCTTCCCAGCGTAAGGAAAACGTGGACAACAACAAATGCAACAACAGCCAAATGACCAAATTAGGATATTAAATGAGAAAATTTCGCTTGGCCCACTGTATTATACTCGATCAAGTGATCCTCACATGAAAGATCTACTTTAAGGGAATTGTAAGTTGTTTACCCATAGGGACGGCTACATTTTGTCGTCGAGGATATGACGACTATTTTTTTTTTTTTTTTTGCAACACGCCTAGAACACGATTCCATTCAACTAGGCCCATTTTTCGATGATCGGGTTCGTCAAGAAGCAAAATTGCCAAATTCGGAGCGATACGAGATCCTCCAAGTGGCTATACATTAGGATGGGTCACGAAAATAAATTACAGCGGTCACCAGCCAGAAATGAAGATTGGATTGTTTAATGATGATCTGCAAAATAGTTTGTCACTGGGTCAAGCTATCTATGAGCTAAACGCTCCTGAAAACACCTCTCAAAATCATGTTTTTCCCGTAAATTTTTGTATGCTGCATTTTTGTCCATCATTTTTTTTCAAATGATGAATATAGGACGAAAAATGACGACACTGTCTCCATGTTTGTAAAATAATTTAATACAGGATATGGATTTTCAGAGCCAAAATTTTCAAACTCTTTTTACCAAAATGAACACTGCGGTGTCAATTTCGATCCGATGTTCATAATTTAGGCATCATTCGAAAGGTATTGACTGCCGCAATATATAATAATACAATAATGACTCCATATAACACCAAAAAATTCCAAAAAGGTCCAATATTTTTTCTTAGAGACATTATTTTAGAAAAAAAATATTTTGAGTGAAATTTTAACATTGAAAATTTGATTTTTCGGATGTCCACCACCTAACAAACCCGTATCTATCGCCATCCGTTATATAGTTTTGATTGCCACATCAGTATCCCAACAAAAACTCCTGCTCCGTTTTTAGCAGGTTAGTAAGGAAAGTAAGTATCTCTCGCTTACTAACCTGCAGATTTTTGTGGGGGATGTCACGAATTTAAGCAATTACTGGGATGCAATAATGGCATGTCTAGTTCAAAAATAAAATGCCTCGGCTGGGAGTAGAACTCTTTTCATAACAGTCGCGTGTTCTAACCAATGCACCACAGAAAGTTAAAAAAAAGCAAGACGAGGGTGTATGTGTGAGTTTTTTTTTCATTTTGCTTCTTTTATAGCAACCGAAGCATGCAGAGATTCAGCTCTATCCGAATTTTTCGTCTCTGCATGACTCTATTGCATCCGAGTTATGCAGAGTTTCACCCGTGTTTACTTTTACGGTTGGACTGCTTCCAAAATCGAGATAATTTTTTGCTGGGATGTTTTAAAGTCTAGAAAATTCCCTACGGCAATCGCAGGGTGACAGCACAAAAGCAGCCATTGAATGGAACCCACAGGAAAGCCGAGATCTGGAGAAGCAAGCTGCAGTACACAGGATGACTTGGGGTTAGCTGAAGTCTATATCAACTGATAGATGAAAAGAATTTATTACTTATCTTCAATCCATTGAAGATAATAAAGAAGATATGTTACAAAAAATAAAAACATATGTTTTAAAGTCTCCGAAAAGTGGAATGAATCATTCCACCAGTTTGGTGAGAGTAAGATCGTTGTTCTAGATACCTCCAAGGCCTTTGGCACGGCACACTCATAACAAAACTCATCGCTTTTGATGTTGGTAATGACTTCTGTCGATTTATATCGAACTTTCTCAGAGATGGTACTATACGTGGGAGCTCATCCGACGAACATAGGTTAAACGCAACAGGAGTACCATAGGGCTCTGTCCTTGCCCCTCCCTTTTTCTTACTTTCATCGACAACCTCTTGGATCGGACTTCGAAACTTCGAAATCTACTCATTCGCGGATATCAGCAACCTCTGTCATTCATACTCGCTCGATCATAGACCAAGTTGTCAAGAAATTGAGGACAAAAGGGGATTGATGGATGAGTCATTCAACCACGAATTAGTGGCCATTTCCGAATGGGGTCAAGTGAATAGAGTGGATTTTAATGCACGTAAGACCCAGTGCTCCTTGTTGTCTCACAAGCGATTCACTGATCCAATGTTGTCGTCAATTTCTATGAAAGGTGTGGACATTGAGTAATCAAATCTTTATGTTCTGGACATGAAAATACAATGCGATGTTCGTTGGAAGAAACATGTATTTGAAGTGTGGAAAGAAGCATTCAAGTGTCTAGGCTTATTAAACCAGTGTACGATCTTCCCTCTGATCTTCTCAATATCTACAATACCTACATCAGACCAAAGATGGAATAGAACTCCCATCTTCCCAGCTAATTATGATATTCAGAAATTTACTACTCCCTCATACATTTACTCAGATGGAATACAACTCCCATCTTCCCAGCTAACTATGATATTCAGAAATGTACTACTCCCTCTTTCCTACTTTTAATACCTTATCTTCCTTCCGCCAACGCAATGCGCTGGGAGTGAATAAAATTTTACTCAATTGGGGCTCGAAGTAATCTATACGTAACGTTCTCGCCATTCTCTTCATTCTTTTTAAAGAAATAAGGACGAACGTTTCCACCGGCCCTAGATAACCACAAATTTGACTTTTGACTGGCTAAGTCCAACATTTTTAACATAAAATATTGTTTTCACATTGAGAGAGAGAATCCACGAACCATCGTTGTATCTAGAAAAACTCAGTGTTTGATGTCCCGTCGGAATCGTTGGTCATTGGGGCTGGAAGTAATCTATAGGTAACGTTCTGGCTATTCTCTTTTTTAAAGACGAACGTTTCCTCCGGCCCAAATAGCACAGTTAATTTTGTGGATGAATAAGGATACCTCGAGAGTCTCTCGTGGTTTATTTACACTCCAAATGCGCCAATTTTCCTTTTTGGCATACCCATTGAGCGAAAAATGAGCATCATCACTAAATAGAATATGGCGATTAACCAGCGCCTTGACTTCCAGTTGATTTTGTGGCCATTGATCGAACGTTGGCCAAAAATTAATGTCATTCGGCTTTAATTCAAGCACGAGATGCATCGTATGAGGTCGTAGGCCGACATCATTACGTAAAGTTTTCCATAAAGTGCCGTGGACACAGTGCGAAATCTTGTTTATGGAAAATGATTTCAAGAGAGTTTCCACAGTCTAATTTCTCATCCTGACATCTTATTGATGGAAAATGTCTTCATGTGAGAGCTTCCACAGTGGTGTTGCTTTTCTCTCATCTCTCATCCTGTGGCATCTAATGACTAGATCGGACAGAACTGACGAATACACTCTTTTATGGCCGGGGATTGCAGTCAGTTCATAAATTCTGTGAAATCACGGATCAGATTGGATGGATGTAAACAACTTAAAGTGCACAAATGAAAGATGCAATTTATTAAAAGGAAAGCAACAAAAAAACACAACAAAAACAAAACAACAACCGCAATAGACTAAACAAAATAATAAAAAAGAAAGAGAACAGCAGAAGAAAAGGAAAGAAATCAAATTAGTTTCTTGTTTTATGGGCATCCATTTACTTTTTATTTCTTTCCTGACTTGCAGCAACAACAACAAGAACGGAGGCTGCCAGCAGCAGCAACAACATCCACGGCCATAAAATCAATGGCATACGTCCGTATGCATTCCATTCCTTTGATTTGGAAGTGAATGCAACCAACGTAATGCAAACATGCACGCAGCCACACACACACACACACACACACACACACACTCACGCACGCACGCTCGCACTCACGCCAGCATGAACACATTGGAAACAGCAGACGATCATTGACTCCTGAACTTCAATAAAAGTGCAATAAAAATACAAATTACCATTCAAATGTATCATCATCATCATCGCCATCACCATCATCAACAACGCCATCGCCATCAGGCAGCTTTCGTCGTTTATTCAAATGAACTGCTCCACGGTCCTCTGCCTCCGGCTCCCCTCAATAAAAATGTGTCCAAACATCAAAGACTGGCAAAGAACTAAAAAAAGAATAAAACGCAGCACAGGCCACAACAGCAACAACAACAACAACTGAAAATGCAAATGCAGTCATTTAATTAGTAGTAGCAAGTAGCTAGCTAGCCAGCCATCCAGTACACAAACGAGCAGTATTCGTCATCATTCGTGAGCGTGGTGCGCGCGTAACAAGCGGTGTTGTGTTGCAAGATCAAATAAATGATGATCATCAACTTCATCATTGCCACCCGCAACAAGAACAACAACAACTAAATAAAAAATGAATCGTAAAAGAACACACAGTTTTAGTGTTGTTGTTGTTGTTACTGCTGCTGGAGCCTTCAAAGTGACGACAGTGACGGTGAGAAGGGGGGCGCAAATTCTGTAAGAGCTCCCCTCTCGCCCCAGTCTTGGGTATTTTATGAAAAATCCGAAATGCTCTCAGGGCGTAAATTGGACCCATGATAAAGAATATTTATATTAGGTATGTTTTTTTTAAGCCGGGATAAGAAGATGCGGTAACAAAAACGTTAATAAAAAATTAATTTTTTACTCAAAATAAAAAATGTATTTTTTTTCACATTGTCACCAATATTTGTATCAAAACAAATTTTCAAAAAAAAAAAAAAATAATATTTTTTATTGACTTTATTGGACTTAGCTCGAAAACCATAAATTTGACTTACACGGAATACTTATCCAGGCTAAGTTCAAAGTTATGAACATAAAATTATTTTTTCTAAATTTGGTTTTATACACACATATATATGTACATTAGGATGGGTCACGAAAATAAATTCCAATTGTTTAATGATGAACTGCAAAATATTTCGTCGCTGGGTCAAGCCATCTGTGAGCTAATCGCTCCTGAAAACACCATGTTTTTCCCGTGTAATTTTTTTATGTTGCATTTTTGTCCAAATTTTTTCCTGAATTAGTAGACCTTTGGAAGCACTTTAAATACTAAATTTTTTATTCTTGTCTTAGAATTACTAATTGGTCGTATTATTGACGTTTATATTGTTTTTTTGTGGTTTTTCAAGTTGACAGCTAAAAACTCATATTTCACGGAAACATTTTTTAAGAGGTGTTATGAAAAAAAATAGAAGGAATCAATACCTTTCGAATGATTCCTAAATGATGAATATAGGACGAAAAATGAGGTCACTGACTCCATGTTTGTAAAATAATTTAATACAGGAGATGGATTTTCGGCGCCAAAATGTTGGAACTCTTTTTACAAAAATGAGCGCTGCGACGTCAATTTTCATCCGATGTTCATCATTTAGACATCATTCGAAAGGTATTGATTACCGCTATTTATTTTTATTAAATACTTAAATACGACCAGTTGTCACTACGAAAAATGCAAAAAATTGCTTTAAATGTCCAATAAATCGACCAATAAGTTACTCTAAGACTAGAGTCAAAATTTATATTTAAAGTGCTTTCAAGGGTCTATTATTTCAGAAAAAATAATTCGACAAAAAAGCAGCACAAAAAAAATTATACGCGAAAAAATACTTTTTATGGGTATTTTCAACGGCTTTTAGCTCACAGACGGCTTGATCTGGGAGCGAAATATTTTGCAAATCATCATCATCCAAACTTTATTTTCCTGGGGTGACTGGCAATTGTTTTTTCATTTACCAATATACACACATATTTTGAAAAAATATTTTTTTTTTTCATTTTGATTGAATTTTTAACTTTTTATTTAGGATTTTGTTATCGCAGCTTAGTTATTCAGTCTTACAGAAAAACAGATCTATTATTTATTTTAATTTCCTTTAGATCCTATATGGATCCCTTGCGGTTACCACTCTATTGCTGTTTGGCTTTCTCTAGCTCCATTTACTTCTTTCATTTGCGTAATCAAAGTCTACCAGTCGTTTGTTAAGTCCCCAAGTTATTCGTCTGTCTGTAGATAGAGCTCTTTGAAGTACTCAGCCAAGGATAATACCCTGCGTCAGTAAGTGGACCTGACCTGAACAAGACCATTTACATATAAAACTAGAGATACTATGTAAAAAACTGTATACTCAGTTTTTATTTGGTGATATTTTCTCCTTTTTACAGGACTTCTAATTTCCAAGGGACATATTATATATTTAATTTATTTTCATACTTTCGAGAGCCATATACAGGCGATATGGGTATCAATTGAAAGGTAAACATGTCAGTTAAAAATACTAAAAACTGTAAGCCTCTGTCTGTATTACTTTATTAATAACCATTTAAAGTCTTCCCCTTAAATAGTAAAAGATGAATAAAATAAATAAATAAGGGGCGAAAACTTGAAATTATTGTTAATACGAAACTAATACAGATAGAAACATTATATTTAAAATATTTTTAATAGATATTCTTCTCTTTCATTTGATACCCATATCGTCTTTGTATGACTCGTTAAAGTATGAAAATAAATTATCTAAACATCTATCCCTTGGAAATTAAAAGTCCTGCAAAAAGGAGAAAGGATCCCGTAAAACGGATGTAAAAAAAATTGTCGCGCGATGTAATAATAAAAAGTTTGTAAATGGGTTAGTTCGTGACGTAAACTATTTTGTTCAGTAAAGGGGTTAATTTTTCGCTCATTGGACTTGTCAATATGCTAAATTGGTGAATTTGGAGTAAAGAGAATCCAGGAGCCATCGTTGCATCTTCAAAAAACTCACTGTTTGATGTCCCGGTGGAATCGTTGGTCCTTAATTCTTTATAAATGAGAACGGCGCCATGACTATCATTTATTTCGTGTCCACAATTGAATAGAATTTTGGCTAAGACATGTTATTCCTAAAGGACGGGACATGCCACACAGCTTGACCAGACAATGGACTTATTAGAACACATTTGGTGCATGCTTTATTTCTCGAAATGAGCCAGACAATTGACTACAGAGATCATGCGATTTCTCTTGGGTTATATCAAGTCAGTGATTTATGGGGAAACTTGGGACATTTTGGAAGACAATATTGGGCGAACCATTGTCGGTTTGGTTGCTATTCAAACACTTGTGGCATAAAAATATATTTCTAAACCCCCTGAATGCGAAATCAATCGATTTCAGTTTTAAATGACTTAAGGTCGATTTTCAGATGTCAAATGTGTATGGGATCTGACATTTGTAAATCGACTATATGTCATTTCCGCTAGATTTCGCATGCAGTCTGGAAAGCCTATAAGTGAATTTTTGTGAATTGAATTTGAATTTTTCTAGAACAAATACTCTAAAACACGTTTCCCCCATCGATGAAATGCATATTAAATGGCTCGAACAAAAATTTTACATTTTCCCCACCACACATGAAATTCGAGTTGCAGTTGGAAATATGTTTAAAATAACGAGGCCGCCCTCCTCCTTCTTCTTCTCCTCCAGGCCACCCGACTCTGTGCGGTTGTGTGATGATGTCTTCGATGGTGTTTGATTTGGTTTTGTTTTGTATATTTATACTGGATGCGGTTGTTGATAATTTCGGAAGTCACAAAAAGAACAAAAGGCAAACGGCAGGCAGGCACTTGCTATGCAACAAAATCCAACAGCCTGCAACTAAATCACATCACATCGCATCAGCAATAAAATGAGAAAATGTGTTTTTTGTTTTTCTCTTTGGTCGTATTATAAACAATTTTGTTTTATTAAATGCACATAAAAGCAGGAGAAAAATGCATAAAAACTATAAATAAAATATGATGGGAAGACGGAAAGGAACAGAATGAGAGATTTAGCAGTTGCATGCATCCATTCTTATTGGGGGGATTTTAACAGAATATTAGGTCGTGTTTACACACTCTCACTGTTAAAAGAGAATAAGAACGGCCTGAGCGGAAAATGTTAATGGTGTAGTGAGTGTAATATGCTCCAAAGGCTTAACTTAAAACTCCTACTTTTGCTGTTATTATTGAATTTTGGAATAAATATTTGAAGCCTAATTTTATAATATATTAGTTTTTCAAATTCAATATGTATTTTGTTTAGGCTTGAGTTCAACTAAATCATGTTACTATGCTTCAAAACTTAACATTCTCCGCTGTTATCTCTTAACAGTGCCTCAAAAGTCATACAACAGCCATAGAGCGAGTATTTTAAGAGGATATTCTCTCATTTGCCTTTCTCTCAATGTGCAATGCAAGGGTTTGTAAGTGTGTATGCGTTGTTGTGATGTTTCCTGCAGTGATGCCAACTCATGAAGTGTTTTATTTACAAACAAGCGGATTTCCTGTTTAATAAAAGGGCTGTTTTTCTTTAAGCCGGAATAAAAAGCTGCGTTAATAAAGAGATATTTTTTACAAAAAAAATATTTTTTTTCACATTGTGTGCAATATAAATTTATATATCAAATCATATTTTCAAAAAAATATATATTTTGTGTTGACTTTTTTGGACTTAGCCTCGTTAACCATAAATTTGAATTAGACTGGCTACACTGGTTGGTTACACTTCCAGGCTAAGTTCAACATTTTTAACACAAAATTATTTTTTTTTTCAAAATTTGTTTTCATACACACACAGTGAAAGTTGAACTTTTTATTTAAGGTTTTGTTACAGCAACTTATTATTAATATTAAAAACTATTATATTTCTAATATTATATAATATTAAAATTAAAAAATAAATATTATATTAATATTAAAAAAATTTACATTTTCAAATGTCAAAATGATCTTATGTCATTTCATAGATTTCGCATGCAGTGCGACAAAGCTATAAGATAATAGTAAGCTATTATCATATAGAATATATTTACTGGACTTTTCTATGTCACTGTATGTATATCATATGGATATTTATATTATATATTATTATAATTTAATTGTATGCACATTAGGATGGGTCACGAAAATAAATTGCAACGGTTACCACCCAGAAATGAAGATTGGATTGTTTTATAAACATATTTTTTTTATTTAAATATAAATTATTATTCTTGTCTTAGAATAACTCATTGGTCGCATTATTGGACGTTTATATTGATTTTGATTGAGGTTTTTCAAAGAGACAATTAAAAACTCATATTTCTAGTAACAATTTTGTAAAGGTGTTATGAAAAGTGAAGGAATGCCTTTCGTATGGTGCCTAAATGATAAATGATGAATATCGGGCGAAAACTGACGTCACTGACTACATTTTAGTGAAATAATTAAATACAGAAGATGGATGGTCAGTTCAAAAACTTTCAAACGGCACCGTCAATTTCTTTCCGATGTTTATAATTTAGGATCATTCGAAAGGTATTTTTTTATAAAATACCACACCAAATACTTAAAAGTTGTCAGATGTCACTATGACAAAAAACACAAAAAATATTTTAAAAGTCCAATATTCAACCAATAAGTTACTCTAAGACAATAATCAAAATTTATAATGTATGGCCCATTTAAAATTTTATATTTGAAGCACCGATTATTATTTATTATTTTTTCCAATGAAACATTCACAGTTTATTAAAGTAAATTAAATGTATATTTCACTACGAACCTGTTACAGAATTCATATAATAAAGCGCAATGTGAGATCAATGCAAACATCTTTTCAAGTTTCAAAATTAATTAAAGATCAGATATTTCTTATTTTATTGCAAAATGTGGACGCGACGGAGAACGATCGTTCACATTAATAGTGAGTAAAGCAAAAGCATTAAATGAAATGTTTGTTCTTTGTCCTGTCGCTTCGAAAACTTTAAATTCTTTATTTTTGGCGTTCGAATACACGCCTAAAATCTACTTTTCCCGGATTATCAATTTTTCATATGGAGCTTGACAGGAAAAATCCTAAAAATTGAATTTTGAGTCTATGTCCGAACGCAGCTTAAAAATATTTTGTCATCCAACTGCAATATTTGACATACCTGATTAAAAGCGAGGTAATCTAAATTTTTATACAACATTTTTCATTTTATTGTGGAAATGATGGAAAAAATATGCGAAGAAATATGTCAAATTTTCTTCTGAATTCCCGCGGGATTCCCGTACGAATTTCCCGGTATACGGGAAATGAAAAATGTGCGAATTCCCAGGAAATTTCCCGCGGGAAATCCCTGGATGCAAACCCTAATTTTTATGTTTGACATTTGAAAAAATGTGACGCTATACGACTGAATAAATTTGGAAAATATTAAAAACTTACGTGGAAAATGTTGGAGAAGAGATATTCTCTCAGTTCAGCCTTCATGAAGCTCATTTTCATTTCAATAAATTATAGCATATGGAAAATTATCGCATATGGGGTTCAGAGAACCCACACGTGACTATTGAGAAGCCAGTGCATCCACAACGAGTCACTGTTTGGTGTGGATTTTGGGCTGCACTGAAAAATTTGGTTGATCGTATGTGGTACTGTCGAGCCAGTCATGGTAGTCAATGATATTGTGTTCTATTATTAAATGTCAAAGAACCAGAAATTTGAAAAAATAATCAGTACTTTTTTATAGCCGATTCTAATTTAAAATTTTAAATGGCCCACCCTATATTTGATATTTATATTAGTACTGTTTTGCTTTAAGCCAGGATAACAAGCTGCGATAACAAAAACGTAAATTTTTTTACTCAAAATAAAAAAATATTTTCGCAAAAATTTAAAAAATATATATTTTGAGTTGCCATTGTTGGACCTCGATAACCATAAATTTGATTTGGACTGGCTAAGTCCATTATTTTTAACATAAAATTATTTTTTCAAAATTGGTTTTTATACACACATTGATATTGCTGTTTAAAATATTTAAAAAGGATTTTTTATTTTGAGTGAAAATTTAACTTTTTATTTGAGTTTTTGCGATAACAAAAACATTAATAAAACGTTAGTTTGTTACTCAAATTAAAAAAAAATATTTTCTCAAAAATTTTCAAAAAAATATTTTGAGTTGCCATTGTTGAACCTGGATAACCATAAATTTGACTTGGGCTGGCTAAGTCCATTATTTTTAACATAAATTTATTTTTTCAAAATTTGTCTTTATACACACATTGATATTGCTTTTGCCTACAATTTTAAATAGGATTTTTTTTTATTTTGAGTGAAAATTTTACTTTTATTTGAGATTTTGTCGTCTCAGCTTAGTTATCCAGCCTTAAAGAAAAACAGACCTATTATAAATTATTATAATTTCAATATATGTACATAAACATTGATATTATAAACAACATTTTATTTTATTTTTTATTTATAATTTTTTTTTATTTTAATTTTTATTATTAATAACTTTTGACAATTCAAGTGATTTTTCTTATTGATTTCCCTTTCCCATCGATTTTTCCGGGCTTCGTTTCCTTAGAGTTGGCATCACAGATGCCCTGTGTGTTTATGGAAGGGAACCGGCTTTTTATTGTTCTTGTTCCCATTTGTTTGTGTACTTTAGGAGTTGATTGTGTTGTGCCTGAGAGAGTGAGAGAGAGAGAGGGAGTTGTATGTTAACAGAGTCCGTATATGCCAACAGTCCTAAGCGACGTTGGTTATGATGCAGTTTTGTCAGTGTTAGTTTGTTATGTTGTGTTGGTTCGAACGAACGGACGCGGAAACGGTGATACGGTACTGATACGCGATAAACGGTGATATAGTCGGTTGTGTGTTGTTAAAGACGGATAAAGGACAGCATGTACACGGTGGATTAACAAAAAAGAAGAGTATTTTTGTGAAAAGTGAAATACAATATAAATGATATATATAAATAAAAACAAGTTTTAAGAAATGATTTTTAATAAAAAATAAAATCAAGAAGTGATTAAGAACAAAAAAGAAGAACGGAATAACAACAACGTAGTAAAAGTAACTTTAAGATCCAGGCGTCTTGTAGTGGCCGGTTTCGGTTTTTTTGTTGTTGTTTTGTTTTCATTCGGCTTATGTGTGTGGCAAAACTAATTGAACCCATAAAATTACTTAAATGCATTAACGAAAGGTGTATAACAAAGATAAACAATAAACGTTATGTGTACGTGAGCGTGAGTGTCTGACGACGACGACGGTGCCGATGGTGATGATGATGAGTGCCGGAGTGTTGTGTTTGGTTAAGAATTTACCTTTACTTTGAAGTTAAACAACAGCAGTGCATACACGACACGACGTGTAGCCGTCGCGGCCATTTCGACGACGACTCCATCATCAAACATTTATTTATGTTGCGATAACAGAACTCAGAACTCGGAACAGAGAACACACAGAACACCAACGAACTGCAACGACAGCGGTACGGTGCGGTGCAAGCCTTCAACAACATTTCGTTATTAACGTGAACGTGGTTATTCTTATTGTTGTTCTTCTTTTTACTTTTTATAACTATCCAAATATCAATTAATATTA
This sequence comes from Polietes domitor, assembly GCA_947397865.1. Lineage (NCBI taxonomy): Eukaryota > Metazoa > Arthropoda > Insecta > Diptera > Muscidae > Polietes > Polietes domitor. The sequence continues at coordinate 144,467,889 of OX377622.1, forward strand.
AGTGAAAACAAATAACACAACATATCGATAGATATGTGCATTTAAACGTGTTTACCCAAAGCAAACGCGGCACATGCACACACACACACACATGGCCAGCGAGCAATCATAAATGAACTCTACTGCACTCGACTCCATTGAGACGACGACGACACCAACGATTCGTACAAATAAAGTCAATATACAAATTAACTGAATAACAGCACAACAAGAACAGCAACAACGAAGACGTTCCACCAACCCATACTCACGTCTGCTGCACACTTTGGACTTTCGTGCGTGTTTGTGGGCCTTCGTACACTGTTCGTCGTGCCTGTGACTGTGTCTGTGATTTATAACATACAGACAATCTGCGCGCACTATATGTGGATACAAATAAACCGACAGACAGACATCCCAAGAAAAAACATCAACATTTGCTTACTTCGTTCGGGCTTCTTCATCATCTTCCATCGCCATCTCCATCTCCGATTTACCTGCTGTAGCCCCGTCGTTTTAGTGTTTTCCCCCTGCCTGCCCTCGAATAACACATTGACGACGACGGCACATTAAACATAGAAGTCAGAACAGTCATCATCATTTTCCGTTTATTGTACTCCTCCTCCCGGAATCAAATAAAAACGACCGAAAGAAACGAAACACAACACTTAAGGATTTATAAAAACAAAATCATAATAAAAAAAATAACCCACGAAAAAAGTAAGAAAGAAAGAAAATGCAAAGAGATTTGTAAAGAAGACACAAAGTAGAAAGTAAATAAGTATAGTAAGATTCATCAATTAACTAATTGGATACTTGAAGGAAGGCAGGAAAGGAAGGAAGCAACTAGCTGCCTGAGTGGCACTAACAAGGACATATTTCAACATGGATCTCATCACAAGAACCTCGAGGACGACAATAACATCAGCGATATTGCTGATTATCTTGAGCTGGCAAGGTAAGAAGAAATTAAAAACAAAAAACATAAATTAACCATCACACACACATACACAGAATAGTGGAATATGTCCAACTATGCAAATCTCACTTCATATCCACCAAACCACTGGACCGACTGAACACAAAAACCCCACAGCTATAGCGCTGGACAAACAATTGTTTGTTCATAACTCTATTGTTTGCACTTGAAAGGACAGTGAGTAGTACTTGCAGACATATGGAGGTACATTAGGCTGGGTCGTGAAAATAAATTAATGCGGTCACTCCCCAGAAATGATGATTGTTTTGTTTAAAGATGATTTGCTAAATATTTCACTCCTAGATCAAGCTGTCTGTGAGCTAAACGCTCCTGAAAACACACCTAAAAATCATGTTTTTCCCAAGTAATTTTTTAACGTCCATTTTTATATGAAAGTGGGCGAAATCGGCCCAAAGGGAAACATTTTTCCCTAACAAGTACTGAAAATACCCCCTAATATTTAGACTATTTAAGCATTTTTTTAATTTATGCTTTATAAGCACTACAAATTTGTTGCGTACATTTCTCCAAAAAGTAAATAAAAGTTTTATCGGGCGAAATGGGACAAAAAGGGATAAAATGGTACCAATACGACAATACGACAACAGCTAGCTAACATGAAATTTTGAATGTGGGATGTACATTCAAATTTGCGTAGATACGTAAAATAGAGGGATTTTTAAAATTCGTACTTTTAAGGGATACAATTAGAGAAGAGGGATAAAAAATGGTACCAAATAAACGGCTGCAGCTATAATAATAAAATTCTGTTTGGCTGCGTAGACGTGCAAAAATGTAGAGATATGGCGATATTTGTACCTTCATTTCATTCGTACTTTTAAGGGACACAATTTGAGAAGAGGGATAAAAATGGTACCAACCAAACTGCTGAAGTTGAAATCATGAAATTCGCTGTAGACATTCATCTGGCTGCGATGATGCGAAACGAAAAGGATTTTTTTTTGAAATTTGTACTTTTAGACGGAAAATGAGGCGAAAGGGGATAAAAATGGTACCAAACAGTTAGAATAATGAAATTCAATGTTCTGACTGAAATTCAATTGCTCTGACTGCGTAGACACGAAAAATAAATATATCTTTTGACATAAATATATCTTTGACATTAAAAAAGAGGGATAAAAATGGTACCAACCAAACCGCTGAAGTTGAAATCATGAAATTAATACATTCATCTGACTGTGATGATGCGAAACGAAAAGTTTTTTTTTTCAAATTTGTACTTTTAGACGGAAAATGAGGCGAAAGGGGATAAAATGGTACCAAACAGTTAGAATAATGAAATTCAATGTTCTGACTGAAATTCAATTGCTCTGACTGCGTAGACACGAAAAATAAATATATCTTTTGACATTCATCTCTTTAGGATCAAAATGGGATAAAATTGGTACCAACCAAACAGCTGTAGCTAGAATATTGAAATGCAGTGTTTACACTCATCTGACTGCGTAGACGCCCAAAAAGAGGATTTTTTTAAATTCGTACTATTAGGGTCAAAATTAAAAATGAAATAAAATCGGTACCAAGCTAGCGACTGTAGCTAGAATCATGAAATTAGGTGTGTACATTCCATTGGATCTTGAGTATTAATAACAAAATGGTACAAATGTAGCTGGAGGAAATCGACCTGAGACAATGAATGAAAAATGAAGCATCACAATTTATTTCAAACATTACGAATGTGGTATAATTATTTACTTACTTATAGTTTGAAATAGTAAAAAATATCGCAATGCGCGTAAAAATATCACAATTTCCCAATATGGTTCCGCATTTCTATGTAAAGTCGACAGCCCCCAATTTGCCGGTAATACTTGGAATGTACTCCGCGGTGGAGGAGGGTATATAAGATTCGGCCCAGCCGAACTTAGCGACTTTTTACTGTTTTTTCTGAGCTAGTAGACCATTAGCGCCACTTTAAATATAAATTTTTATTCTTGTCTTAGAATAACGATCAATGATCGTAATTATTCGACGTTTAGATTGATTTTTTGATTTTTGTTTTCAAACATCTAAAAACTCATATTTCTTGGAAAAATATTGTCAGAGTTGATTTGTCCAAACTTTTTTCTGAATCAATAGACCCTCGAAAGCACTTTAAATATAGATTTTGATTCTTGTCTTAGAGTAACTCATTGGTCGAATTATTACACCTTTACAGTATTTTTTGTATTTTTTCATAGCGACAACTAAAAACTTTCTCGCATTTGGCGTTATTGTTTTATAAGAATAGTTGAAGGCAATACCTTTCGAGTGATGCCTAAATGATGAAAATCGGTAGGAAATTCACGCTGCTGCGGTCATTTTTGTAAAAAGAGTTTGAAAATTTTGGCTCGCCTGCATTAAATTATTTCACAAAAATTCAGTCAGTGGCGTCATTTTTCGTCTGATATAAATTATTCAGACATTATTCGAAAGGTATTGATTCCTTCTATTTGTTATTCTTAACATCTTTTATAAAATATTTCCAACAAATTTGAGTTTTTAGTTGTAACTTTGAAAAACCACAAAAAATCAATATAAACGTCCAATTGTACGACCAAAAAGTTATACTAAGACAAGAATAAAAATGAGTATTTAAAGTGCTTTCAAGGGTCTATTAATTTTTTATTTTGCAGATCGTCATTAAACAATACAATCTTCATTTCTGGGGGTTGAACGCTGCAATTTATTTTCGTGACCCATCCTAATGTACATCAGCATCTACATATTTGAATGTTTGTATGTGTGTGTTACATTTGTACTCCTGCAGACAAAAGACCACAACAATGCCATATTTGTCCACTCTGGCTCTGCTAAAAGTACAAAAGGACTGACATTACATACGCGAGTCTGACGTTCGTCGTTCTGCAAGAGGTTCTCGTATTCATTGATCTGAGATCTCAAGAGGATATCCTGAAGTTTCTTTTAGTCCAAACAATGCTGAAACGAAACGAAACAAATCCCTTATTAGGTCTAGGATTTTTTAGTTTTGCTGGCATAGAGACCTGCACTGAGACAGAGAGATGACAAAGGACTGTTGTCAACAGTCTTTAGACGTTTCAAAGCTGATTTGCAAGTTGTCTGAAGTGTCGTGAAGTATTTGCCCAAAATATTAGTGGGTAGTTCTCCCAGCAATGCCAAGCATCTCAACACTGGTGGACGGAAGATAGTCATCTTGTTGTCAAATTAAAACACTAAATGCAGATAAAAGAAACTAAAATCTAAAACTTTTAGCTCGGTTTACTCTTTTCAAATTTATAGTACCTCTTGGATATAGATAATGACAAAAACATAACAAATTCAGCATTTTTCGATGGAAAACAAGTTTTATCAGTAACTTATGGCTTAGAACTATAGGGCGGGTCATTTAAAATTTTAAATTAGAATAAGATAAAGTACAGATTATTTTTTTTAAATTTCTGGTTTTATTGGAAAGGTTTTATATATGGAACTCAATATCATTCATATGACTACGACGACTGGCTCGGCAGTAACTCATCTGATCAAGCCAATTTTTCAGTACAACCCAAAATACACACCAAACAGTGACGCGTTGTGGATGCATTGGCATCTCAATAGTCACGAGTGTGTACTCTGAACCCCATATGCGGCAATTTTGCTTATTGACATAGCCAACGAGTTGAAAATGAGCTTCATGAAGGCCGTTTTCTTCTCCAAATTTTTCCACATAAATTTCTTACAGTTTGCGATTAAGACTCACTACTTTGGAAGTAAGTTTTGCAAATGTCAAACATAGACCTGAAAATAAAAATTAATGTTATTCTAACTTTCAAAGTCAAAATAATCGGAAGTTCAAATTTAACATTTTAAGTATATTCTGAATCTTTATGAAAATCTAAGACAATCCAGCCACAATCAGAAAAAAGTGAACCCTAAAATGAGTTAAAATTAACTAAAATTTAGGGAAAATTGAACTTCGTATAGCGCTAAAGCAATATTTCCTCATATCAAGTACAAGCTTTTCCTTGAAAGTAGTACATGCTTTGAACTTGATTCTAGTTCAATTTTCCTTAAACCAAGTAAACATTTACTCGAACTAAGGAAAATTGCAGATTTGGTAAAAATTACCTCAAACCAAGTAATTTTACCAAATCTAAGTAAAATTTTACTAAATTTAAGCAAAATTTTCCTAAAACGACGTTAATTTTTACGCAAGCCTAGTAAATTTTTATTAAATCTAAGTAAAATTTTGCTGAAAATTTCCTAAAACTAAGAAAATTTTTACTCAAATCAAGCAAATTTAGCAAAATTTTCCTAAAACGACGTTAATTTTTACTCAAACCTAGTAAATTTTTACTAAATCTAAGTAAAATTTTGCTGAAATTTTCCTAAAACTGAGTAAATTTTTACTCAAATCAAGTAAATATTTACTTAAACTGAGGACAGTTTTGCTGATTTTTTTCCTCAAAACAAGTAAATTTTTACAAGGGTGTGAAGATAAATTCGTAAGTTAAATTCGTCCCACACCCAAGACACAAACCAATTTAGCTTGTGGAACGTATTTAAAAAATATTTTGTTCGTACAAAACACTAAAAACAATAAAAATAAAAGGAATTATGCAATATTGGTTTAGGAATATTTTTAGCTCCAATAATTTGAATGTATAGAATCAGTCAATAGTCAATAAACTATATAAAATAGGTTATATTAGCCCATGTATTGCAGTGACATATAAGAGGCGATATCTCGAAAACTAGAATACATGAATCGGGTATTCTAAAGGCAATTATTTAGCCGTTGGTAAGTAGAATATTTTCCAAAAAAGAGTTGGTCCAAACTCCGTTTGAGATCGGAGATCCGATATCTCGAAAACAAGAGTACATGAATCGGGTATTCCAAAGACAATTATTTAGCCGTTGGTAAGTAGAATATTTTCCAAAAAAAAGAGTTGGTTCAAATTCCGCTTGAGATCGGAAATATATAGCTTTTCAGATATCGGGTGTATATATATCGAATTCTGATTGTCTGATATCTCGAAAACTAGAATACTTGAATCGGGTATTCCAAAGGCAATTATTTAGCCCTTGGTAAGGAGAATATTTTCCAAGAAAGAGTTGGTCCAAATTCCGTTTGAGATCGGAGATATATATAGGTTTTTCAGATATCGGGTGTATATATATCGAATTCTGATTGTCCGATATCTCGAAAACTAGAATACATGAATCGGGTATTCCAAAGGCAATTATTTAGCCCTTGGTAAGTAGAATATTTTCCAAAAAAAGAGTTGGTCCAAATTCCGCTTGACATCGAAAATATATAGCTTTTCAGATATCGCGTGTATATATATAGAATTTTGATTTAGAATAATACTTGAAGTATTTAAGAAATAGGTGTCTACAAACGAATGAGAACTGATTCTTAGAATAATATTCAAGAATTTTCTAAACAATTTCATGTGTTTTTTTTGATAAGTTCACTAGTATTTTGTACCCGGCGTTGTACGGGTTCATTTTTTCCCTATTCCCCCTGCATAGTAAATGAATATTTACTATGTCTTTGAAATAAGGAAACTTAGCTCATACTTAGTTAATTTTGCTAATTTTAAGGAAATTTTTATTAAAAATGGAGTAAAATTGTTGAACTAAATTGGAGTATGGATTTTACTCAAACTTAGGAATGCTATTTTTCTGAGTGCATGTCCGTTTGGCAATTGAAATCAGGTAAAATAGAACCAACAAAAGACTAATACAACGTTGGGTTTCTTTATATTTAAGACACCTTTCGTTGTTTCAACAAACTTGTCATTAGAAGTGAGCTAACGAAAGTGTTTCTTTGCGCAACATTTTTCTTTCACTGCATGGAGAAATGCACTGAAAGAAAGTTCTTACTTGTTTTCATGTGCAAATACTGAGCGATACCAGTTTAATTCTAATATTTACTTGTGTAAATTTTGGCACTGAATTGAATTCATATGAGCATAAACGCTAAAGGAGGAAGGAAACGCATCGGCGCATTGGACGATTGGGTTGATGGAAAAATAAATGATGTTTATATAAGAAATTATTTAAATAAAATAAATTATGAATCAAATACAAAATATATAACAAATCATATCATTCCGCAAAAGCTATTTTTGGGCGAAAAATCCAATCGTCCACGCAAGAGCGTGAATTCGTCGAGCTACAAAATTGAAGGAGAAGTGTTGTCTTCCTAAATATTGCCCTATTGAGGGATGCTAGAAAATTGAGCATTTTCAGACACCCTTTTGCCTATTTATCTGCATGGCATGATATGTATTTACATACATATATAAGTAAATATGTATGTATATGAGGCTGTTGTAGCAGGATTACCTTTGTCCTTTGTAGGTGGTACATATTACAAATCGCATAGAAATGAGTACATACAACGACGATTCAAGTAGTTAGTCTGTAGGTACAACGCATCCAAGCATACATATTTAGGACCATTACACCATTTCCAGTTCATGTTGCTGTTGTTGTTGTTGTACAATCTGAAGAGCTCAAATACACACAAACACACACAATCGTTCACACGTACTGTGAAGCCAAAACCCAACGTGGATGGAAATACTTATGCCGGCCACTTCAAATAGATAATTTGCACTATACGGCTCCCGTAGACCATGAAAAGTGGAATTGTAACATTGTAACAACACACAAAGGAATCAAGTAATACTTGGAAAAAGCAGGCACACAACAAAAACAAAAACACGCAGCAGCAACAAACAGGCAACATGCGTAAAACTGCCGATGATGAGTAGGATGATGATCACGATGATGATGATTATTCAAGTGTCCAACCAACACAACGTTCCAATTACGATGTGACCGTGCACCACACCGTGTACGTGGGGGGCAACCACTCGTTTATCGTCGTCCTGTATCAGGACGCCCTGTGTCCGTTTTAGATAGAGTTGAGGTAGAGCACTTTAACAATTCGTTGTTGTACGACAACTTTGTGTTTGTGATTTGTTAAGTGCGTGCGTGTGTGTGCGAATTTTGACATCGAAGTTGACGTGTCAGCATTATCAACCCTATCATTACTGTTCCACTCTCCCTACAATTCCTTGAAATTCGCAGTCTTCATTAAATGTGTGCAAGCGCCCGTGTGTGTGTCTGGCAATCAAAATAAAGAAGAAAAAAAAAACAAACTGTTCGCACAACTTAGGGATTGTGTAGGAATAAGAGGGAATGACGACGACGACGATAATGATGAGGATGGTGATGATGATGATGATGGAGACGAACAGCAGAACTTGGGAAAAAGAAGTAAAAAGGAATTTCGCTGAGTTAGCGAATTCCTTAAAGAGGTCGTCATACAGCTCTGGCAGGTGGTATGATAAATGTGGGAATTTTTTATGACATGATGACACATATGTTTATTGAACTTTAATATGTTAATAAGGGGATGGGGCAAGATATCTGCTGTATTGCTACAGGTCGTGAAGACTTATTATAGATTTGTAAGGGTTTGAAATAAACCGGTCATATTCATACCGTACGACAATTAAAAAAATCTTTACAATTGAACCGGATGATATACAACTGAAATTATAGGCAAAAAGGATAATGTTGGTGTTTTTTAATTTATCAATTCCTCATCAAGGACCACAAATTTCCTAATGATAACATTTTTCAAATAATTATTTTGCAAATATTTTCGCATCCTACGATATCGGCATGAATGTCAAATTAAAGAGGAGAATATCTGTTAAAAATAATTCAAAGTCCATGCTTCTATCTGTATTAGTTCAGCATTAACAACAATTTAAAATTTTCCCCTTAGTTTTTTTTCAAATTTTTATTTTTAAGAGGGGAAATTTAAAATGGTTGTTAATGCTTAGCTAATACATATAGAAACAAGAAATTCGAAGTATTTTTAACAGATATTATCCTCTTTAATTTGAAACGTGTATCGGTATAGTAGGTTGAGAATAAGTATTGAAAATAATTATTTGAAAAATAATTTCAGACATATATCATCCGATTCATGTGTAATACGGACTGTCGAACGGTGTAATGATAAATATCAATACTTTATAAAAAATGTTCAATGTTAAAACACTTTTTACACCTCTGCTAAATTATTATTACATTTAGAGGCGGCCGTTTGGCCACACTTTCTTTTGGATTCGAGAAAGATATAATTAAATGCCAACAAATGTTTGTTGGCATTTAATTAATTCTTTTGGATTCGAGAAAGATATAATTAAATGTGCCAACAAATGTTTAATTGGTGATATCTGTGGCTTGGTAAATAGGAGCCTCTCTGATGCCGACATACTCTTTCATACTCTCAACCAAAAATAGTTAAATCAATTGAAGAGAGCGTATGTCAATGTCAGAGAGAGAGAGAGCATTTCATGTGCGGGTTTTTCATCAGCAGTCTTCCCAACAAATATTTGATGGACAAAAATCCCATCAAACTAATGAGAATTATAACATACTGTTTGATATAATACACCGTGCGACAATTTTACAATTTTATACCCTCCACCTCCAGGATGGGAGTATACTAGCTTTGTTATTCCGTTTGTAATACCTTGAAATATCGATCTGAAACCCTATAAAGTATATATATTATTATGGACAAAAATCCCATCAAACTAATGAGAATTATAACATACTTTTTGATATAATACACCGTGCGACAATTTTACAATTTTATACCCTCCACCTCCAGGATGGGAGTATACTAGCTTTGTTATTCCGTTTGTAACACCTTGAAATGTCGATCTGAATCATCGTCATAAAATTCTAAGACGATCTAGCCATGTCCGTTCGTCAGTTAAAAGCACGCTAGCATCTTAACGAAAGGAGCTAGGGCGTCTAAATTTTACATAAATGCGTATCTGCAATCCCAACCGATCTACGACTAGGTTGGGATTGCAACTGGGCGAAATCGGTCCAAGGGAAAAAATTTTCCCTCACAAGGACTGAAAATACCCCTAAAAACCTCTTATATTTAAAGTATTTCATCATGTTTCTTAAATATGTCTGCTTATATTTATTTGATATTGGGTATGCGCACTCTTCCTATAACCAAAACGAGCACCATAAAGTTGTTCTTATTCATAGGGGGTGAAAGGGATAAAAATGGTACCTATCAAACGACAACAGTTAGAAACACGAGATTTGGTATATACATTCCTCTGATTGAGTAGACATATAAACGGCTGCACCTAAAATAATGAAATTCAATGTATACATTCCTCTGATTGCGTAAACACGTAAAATAAAGGAATTTTTCGAAATTCGTACTTTTTGGGGTTAAATGGAAAAGGGGATAAAAAATGTACCAAAGAAATGACCGCAGCTAGAGTCATAAAATTCGGAGTATACATTCCTCTGATCAGACACGAAAAATGAAGATTTTTTATAAAGTCGTACTCTTGAGGGGGTTAAAATGAAAAAGGGGATAAAAATGGTACCAACTAAACGGTGGAGGGTACATAAAGGGCGGCCCGGCCGAACTTAACACCGTTTTTACTTGCTTTCATTGGAGCTGAACAAGACCATAACACATGAAACTAAAGATTGTATGCAGAAAATCGGTGTATTCAGTTTTCAATTTGGTGAGCTTTTCTCCTTTTTACAGAATATTTAATTTCCAAGGGATATAGATGTTTTTATAATTAATTTTCATACTTTTCCGTATTCACGTAATAATTGAGTGATTGACATCCTGATAATTTAAAAAAACTGGTCTTCAAATCCGATTAGTTTATCCTTATTTACGAGAAGAGATTGTTGATCACAAATGGGATCGGAACCGAAAAATATTGAAAATTTAGATTCTAAATTTAAATAAGAATAATTCAGTCCATTTGGATGTGACAATGTGAAAACTCTTCTTATTTCATAATGAAATAACGCCCACATTAAATTACCCCGAAAATAATTGTCCTCATATTTTTGGTTTTGGACATTACTTTATATTTAATTGGGGTTTATTTCAAAATATTAGGGCTGTTTTTCTTTAAACCTAAATAAAAAAATAAAATTTCACTCAAAATAAAAAATTGTAAAAAAGAATTTTTTTATTTTGAATGAAATTTTATTGTCGCTATATCAATGTTTGTGTGAATACAAATTTTGAAAAAAAAAATATGTTAAAAATTTCGGACTTTCGAATTTATCCAGTCCAAAAAAGTGAACACAAAATATGTTTTTGAAAATTTGAAATATTTACATTGTAGACGCCGACAATGTGAAAAAAAAATAATTTTTTAATAATGTTTTTGTTGTCCCGGCTTAAAGAAAAACAGCCCTATTATGTGTAAATTTCTGGATAAAAATTGTGATTATAAAAACAACAATTCTGCCCATTTGTTTGTGACACTTTTTAAAATATAAGTATTTCATGTCCCTCTTGCTTTAGAGTTCTGCCTGCATAAATTTGTGGTTGTGGCTGTCCCGAAATATTTTCAATAAATGTTTCCTGCCCTTATATTACCAACCTCGAATTGCCATTAAAACTGGCTCATACATATGACACTATAACAGGCTGCCAACCAACCACGTAAAAGATTCTTCTTCGATGCGAAAGTCACTTTGTCTGATTGTGTGTCGCTCTGTCTGTCGATCTGTCTATCTTGCTGTCATTTAATAAGTCAGTCCTACTCATCGTGGGACCGAGGGTAGGTAGATATGATAGTATGGAGGATAGTGGCGTTGAGCGCGCACGCCGTGGTGCAAGGGACGGGACGGACGAACCACTGCTGGAACAAACGCTGATGTTAATGGCGAAAATCGATTCTTCATGCATGAACAGTTCAATCTGTAGTTTTGTGATTTTTTTTTGCTTAAACATTTTTCGTGTGCGAGCGAGCGTTGCTACATTTGTTGTTGGCTGAAATGCAAACGTTTCTAAACACAGTGGGTTAAATTATTTTCGTGCTCTGGAGGAACAGTGAAACACGAAAACAAAAAGAACGAATGTAATAATCTAAAATCAATTGAAATCTCGATTTTTTGGATTTTTGTTTTGTTAGTTATGCTCGTTTGCATTTGCACTGGCCCTGGTTTTGTATAGCTACTCTGCTGTTCGGGGTTTTAATCAATGTGGCTGGCTGAAAGACTTGTTTTTGTGGCTGTTGTGTTTTTTTGGGGTTTGCCGGCCAGTCCGGCCGCGCTTCCATACCTTTGGCATGCCGCACCACACCACACCGCACCGTAACGTAACGTGTGATTGCGCCATAAAATAATTATTTGCCAAGAACTATTATTTCGACAACAGAATACACACACACGCTGGCCACCACATATCCATTTGGTTTGTGTCCCTGTTTTGGGTTTTTCATTAAACGTCCTGCCCTGTCCTGTAATGTCCTGTTTGCTTTTTTTCTTGTTTTTGCTTTTAAATCCGGTATCATTTTATCATTTTTTGTTGTTGTTGCAGCTCTTTGTATGGCCGAGACATCATCACGTTTTCTGACTTTGCCACAATCGCAGGCCATAGCCGAGGGAGATGCGGCCGATTTTAATTGTCATGCCACACCCACCCGGGGTTTGATCTACTCGTGGACTCTGAATGGTAATTATCTACAAATATATATATATATAGAGAGTGTATAACAGTTTCAATCACTAACACGGCTACTACTGCTAACTTCTCTTTTTTTAGGTCAATTAATCCAGAATTCCAGTCGCATCTATCAAAATGGCTCCGATTTACACATTGAAGCGGTTAGCAGAGATAGCGATGGCGGTGATTATGTATGCATTGCCTCTAATGTGGCAAGTGGTGCACGTCAAGCATCACCGCCGGCACGTTTAACTGTTATATGTGAGTACAATATATAAATTGAAAGAAACATACAAACATACATACAAATATCTACATATGTATGAATATTTTATAAAAAGATCCACGTAACTCCACCAATTAGGTACACATATACGAGTATGTACAAGGAACAATTTTTTTTAGGATTCTCCCTCTTAATCCCCACAAGAACTCGTCGTGACAGTCTTCAATTTCGTTTAGGTGTTGCTGGCTGGCATTCCATTTTTCGTGTTGCATACAATTTGCGAGGCGAGCATGTTGTGCGAGAGATGAGACGAGTGTGTAGAAAATTGTAGGTGTTTTTTTCTGTTTCTGTTTTTGTTTTTGTTTCTTCGTCAAGCACACTTGGGCACTTTTTGTTGTCTCCTCTTGCCAATTTTATGTAAATTAGGGGAAGTGTGCTGAACAAATACCAGGAATTCCATCCACCAGGCCACCTTTCTTTCTAAGGCTTACTTGGGGTCTCTTTAATTGCGCCATGAATTATATTTCCATACGAAAATGAACTACGACAGAGACAAACGGGCGGACGGTACATCGCCTCACCCTAACCTCAGACATGTTCACTGCTATTGTTCTTTTGGAGTATTTTGACTTTCAATTCAGCACGGATATGTGCGAAACTTGTAGCAACATTTTGGTGCAAGGAAAGTGGGAATTTACACAATTTCAAATTGAGAAATAAAGAAAGAAAAAAGAATGAAAATGACTCAATTTCAAATTGATATTGAGAAGAGATAAACTTTGAATTTTAAATTTACTCAATTTCAAATTGAAGTTGAAATTGAGAAATAAAGAAAGAACAAATTATGACAAAGGTGATATTGAGTAGAGAGAAATTTTGAATTTGAAATTTACTCAATTTGTTATGAGATGAGGGAAATTTTAAATTTATTAAATTTCAAATTAAAGTTGAGAAATAAAGAAGGAAAGAAGTAGAGAGGTGATATTGAGAAGAAAGAAATGTTTTATTTGAAATTTAGTCAATTTCAAATTGAAGTTGAAATTGAGATATATAGAAAGAAGGATGAATGATAAATGTGATATTGAGAAGAGAGAAATTTTAAATTTACCCAATTTAAAATTTAAGTTGAAATTGAGAAAGGAACAAGAATGATAAAGGTAATATTGAGAAGAGAGAATTTTTGAATTTGAAATTTACTCAATTTCAAATTTAAGTTGAAATTGAGAAATAAAGAAAGAAAGAAGTAGAGAGGTGATATTGAGAGGAAAGAAATTTTGGAATTGAAATTGAAGTTGAAATTGAGAAATAAAGAAGGAAAGAAGTAGATAGGTGATATTGAGAGGAAAGAAATTTTGAATTTGAAATTTAGTCAATTTCAAATTGAAGTTGAAATTTATAAATATAGAAAGAAAGATGAAAGGAAAAGGTGATATTGAGAAGAGAGAAATTTTAAATTTACTCAATGTAAAATTGAGAAAGGAACAAGAATGATAAAGGTAATATTGAGAAGAGAGAATTTTTGAATTTGAAATTTACTCAATTTCAAATTGAAGTTGAAATTGAGAAATAAAGAAAGAAAGGAAAATGTGAAAGGTGATATTGAGGAGAGAGAAAATTTGACTTTGAAATTTACTCAATTTTTTATGAGAAGATAGACATTTTGAATTTGAAGTTTGCTCAATTTCAACTTCAATTTGAAATATAGAAAGAGAGAAAAGTGTGAAAGGTGATATTGAGGAGAGACATTTTTAATTTTAAAATTTACTCATTTTCAAATTGAAGTTGAATTTGAGAAATATAGAAAGAGAGAAGAATGAGAAAGGCGATATTGAGAAGAGAGAAATAATTTGAAATTTATTCAATTTCAAATTGAAGTTGAAATTGAGAAATAAAGAAAGAAAGAACAATGAGAGAGGTGATATTGAGCAGAGAGAAATTTTGAATTTAAAATTTACTCATTTTCAAAGTGAAGTGGAAATTGAGAAGTAAATAAAGAAAGAGGAATGAGAAAGGTGGTATTGAGTAGAGAGAAATTGTGAATTTGAAATTTATTTCTTTCTTTATTTCACAATTTCAACTTCAATTTGAAATTGAGAAATTAAAAAAGAAAACAGAATGAGAAAAGTGATATTGAGAAGAGATAAATTTTGAATTTGAAATTTACTCAATTTCAAATTGAAGATGAATTTGAATTTGAGAAATACAGAAAGAAAGAAGAATGAGAAAAAAAATCAGGGGAATAAAATTGTTTCTATTTCTCAGCTTCTATTTGGAATACACTGTCCGACAGTCAATCTTACACTTAAACTGAAAGATATACGCCTGAAACTATAGCCGAAAAGGAATTAATTGGCATTTTTAGTTTTTTCAATTTCTCATCCTATTGTCCTATTTTTCAAAAATTATTTTCGATATTTATTCCGATCCTACGGCATCGATATAAGTATCAAATTAAAGAGGAGAATATCTGCTAAAAATACTTTAAATTGTATCCTAATTTCCAAAGGATATAGGTGTTTAAATAATTAATTTTCATACTTTCGAGAGCCATACATAGACGGTATATGGGTATCAAATGAAAGAGAAGAATATATGTTAAAAATATATTAAATATAATGCTTCTATCTGTATTAGTTTAGCATTAACAACTATTTCAACTATTTCCCTCTTAAAATTAATAAAAAAATAAATAAATTAAGGGGGAGGGGGAATTTAAATGGTTGTTAGTGCTTAACTAATACAGATAGAAGCATTATATTTAATATATTTTTAACAGATATTCTTCTCTTTCATTTGATACCCACATACCGTCTATGTATGTTTCTTGAAAGTATGAAAATATATTATTTAAACACCTATATTCTTTGGAAATTAGGCATGTAAAAAGGAGAAAGGATCACCAAATGAAAACAGGGTACAATGTTTTTCTATATACAATTTCTAGTTTCAAATGAGCTCATCAGCTCCTAGGCACCTCGTTAATGAATACATTAATTATTATTTTTGTCAAAAACAAAATTATTTTAAATTTAATATCTCCACTTAAGTAAACGATAACAAAATTTCTCCCGGTTCCATTTTTTTGATCTCTGTGGTCTACAGAAAATTTCCATTAATTTGAGTACCAACACTGAGTTTGAAGGTTTAAAGTTTTGAAAATTATTTTTTTTTTTAATAAAATGTTAGTTTTTTGCTCGTACGGCCGTTATTTAAAAAGTTGTGAAGGTTTAAAGTTTTGAAAATAAATTTTAATTTTTTGACCCGAAAAAAGTGATCACAGATTATTGTCCTTTTGCTCGTACGGCCGTTATTTAACTTTTTTCGGGTCCCATGAACCCTAATCCCAAATTTCCATTTCATTTTCATGTTTTTGAATACTTTTTGTAGACGCGCCAGACAGTCAGAACTCAAAGGATTATATTTGAAATAAAATTTAAAAGATGGCATCGAAAGTGTAACCAAACCTTATGAAAAGCAAATATTTGGATGAAAGTGATTGTAGTCCGAACTCAACTCATTTTTATTCCCAATAGGAAATGTAAACAACACGAAATTTAAAAATATCGATTTTTTGTTTTTTCTTTTTTAAGTGGATGAGACGCCGATATTTCAACTCCAATTATCGAATAAAAAACTAGATTTGTTTATTACATGTATTTTTTTTTTTGTTTATAAAAAGTGTATGTGACGCTGATCCGTCCGTTAAAATTATCGAATATCGAATGTGTTTATTACTCACTATGATGTGATTGAGACATCATAGTGTGTGTGCAGCCTTAATTGCTGCCTATTAAGGTCCTTGCGAGGGAGGCCCCCTTTTTCGAGATGTTGACGTTTTAATTCCGAAAATCCAGCATTTTATTCCCTACTGAGAAAACATTCCTAGAGTGATTTCTGTTTTTTCTCTCCATTTTTTTCAAGTGTACACATGGCACTTCAGCTTCAGGCGCACACATGGTGTGTGTATTGCAATGCAAGTGGATTTGTATTTACCTGTGAATGTCTGTGTATACCCTCCATGTGTCGGTAGCTGTATACAGGGATATACATGTTCGGATACACATGCGTATGTATGTCTGCCTGCAACTGCATTTATTATCCTTAAGGATTTCACTAGTGCATACAAAATGCAAACTCAAAAACCACTTTAAATTTGTATACACACACACATATACACACATGTATGTACATATATTTATGTGCTGCAACATATTTTACTTATATTTGCATGCCATGCAACTCACAACTGCCGTTGTTGTTATTGCTGTTGGAGCTGCTGATGTAATGTTGTTGCCTTTCGTGGTGGTGTTGATGATGACGACGATGACGATGTTGGCGATGTTGTTTTCTCTTCTTCGCCAACCATTGTACAAATATGCCTTAAATTATAATAGAATTTAATAAAACACGTTCGTTGGCTTTTTTCCGAATATCACGTTTTCAGAGGACGTTAACGATTTCTGGTTGCAGCACTTTTCTCGGCACTTAAACTTCAAGACCAACGATTGCTCTTTGGCATATTCGAGGATTTTCGTTTGCAATACAAATTAAGAAAACTAAAGAAATTAATATTAATAATACATTCGGAAAAGATCCCAAAAACCACTTTGGATGTATATATATTATAATTTGGAGAAAATATAATGGATTTTTGTAATTTTATTTTTTATAATAATATATTAGGCCTGTTCTTAGTATTTGTATGGAATTTACTCGCTTGCTACTCTCTAAGTGTTGCTGCCAGATTTTTCTTGTTGATTCATTCCACAAAAACCAATGGGTGTCACCTTATCAAGACTATTAATTGTAAGCTAGTAAGCCCAATCGAACAGACCTAATATATGAATTTAGAATTATGTACGAATAATTTGAGTTAATATTGCCACTAGTTTTCACTTTATTCCAAATTGAAAATGAGAAATGTAAATTGAAATTTGGAATATATAATTTGAAATTGAGATATGAAATTTGAAATTGAGAAAACAAAAATTTGAAATTCAGAAATGAAAATTGAACTTGAGAAAATATAATTTGATACAGAGAAATAAAGAATTGAAATTGAGAAAATACAAATTAATTAATTAAAATACGATTTAAATTTTTGAATATCAATTTGTTTATTCTCAATTTCAATTTTAATTTTCTCAATTTCAATTTTTATTTCTGAACTTCAAATTATATTTTCTGAATTTCAATTTGTATTTTGCCAGTTTCAATTATCATTTCTCAATTTCAAATTGTATTTTGTCAATTTCAACTGAAAATGGTGTATATTCAAGGCGACAAATGTCGCTCTTTCTCTGTTATTTTACAGCGAATGTTGATATCAAAGCCTTGTTAGCTTTTTACAGCAAAAATTAAAAAAAGAAGACCAAATGGACTTTGAAGAAGCAAATGTTATTGCTGTTCGGCGGCATAGCTCGCCTTTGTGCAAGTTAACATAAAGAGAGCGAGAGTTTTCCCTCTTGTACTTTTACGCTCTTTGCTTTCTATACAACAAATCTCGCTCTTTGTCTGTTAAGGGATAACAGCGATAAATTCAACCATGTTAGCATCTTAAATCAAAAAGAAAATAAATGAGATAAACAATGGATATAAACAAAAAGTATACACGAATATTGTAAAAATATTTGATTTTGATTTGAACTGGGATATTTAATTTTGATTTTTTTATCAAAACCTTGTAAAAATAGTCAAATAACGACAAACAAATGGGCTTTGCAGAAGCAAATGTTAGGACTTTTTTTCTTTAAGCCGGGATAGCAAGCTGCGATAACAAAAACGTTAATATAATTTTTTTTTTGCTAAAAATAAAAAATATTTTTTCACTTTGTCGCCAACTACGATATAAATATTTGTATCAAAAGAAATTTTCAAAAAAATTATTTTGTGTACGTTTTTTTAACATACACTGGTTAGTCCCAACATTTTAAACACAAAATAAATTTTTCAAAATTTATTTTCATAAATATTGCTGTTGTTTTAAGAAAGATTTTTTATTTTGAGTGAAATTTTAACTTTTTATTTAGACTTTTGTTATCGCAGCTTAGTTATCCAGTCTTAAAGAATAACAGTCCTGTTATCTCTGTTCGTTGGCATCGCTCTCATTTCTGCAAGTTAACATACAATTAGCGAGATTTCTTCTCTCACGCTGTTTGGCGTGAGTATGTTCTCTCGCAGTTATTAGTTGCAAATACAAATTTCAATTAAGCTTCCTCAAACATGATAATTTACACTAGATAATTTTGTGTATAAACTCTTTTTTTCGTCAAGCATGTTCGGTAGTGTTCAGGGGACGTTTTAGACTAAGCTTTAACATTGCTGTTATACATCAAAATTAGAATTCCGCATTCCAAGTTGTACAATAAATCTTAAAGTGTAAACAGCGCTATATCTATCCATAACTCCATTTTAATTTAATTGCAGCCATATTATGAATCCAAACATAAGGCCTGTTCGATTGGGCTTACTAACTTACAATTAAGAAACCTGAGAAGGTGACAACGTTGCTACATATTGGTTTTTCTTAAATGGATTAATACAAAAAATCTGGCAACACAACTAAGAGAGTAGTAAGCTACTTTCTTGTTAAGCGAGTAAATTCCATACAAAAATTAAGCTAGTAAGCCCAATCGAACAGGCCTATAAAGTTATTAGAATTTCCCCACTAATCACCTGTCTAAACTCCCGTGTAAACAGGACATGATTTATTTTTTGCTACGATTTATTTTTTGATTTGTTTTTTTTTTCTATCGTATTTCAATATTTACAAAATATAACTTTTCGAGTGACTCTTCAGATTTACAATTTCTATAGATGAACTGTAGCATGTGAAGTACACATACATACACACACACACAATTTGGTAGTGTCTCTGCCTTGTGGCGTGGCGAATGTGGCAAACTGTGTGGCAGTTCCATCAGCAAAATGAAGTCCTGGCAGAACTCCTCACCAGAGTGATACATTCGGATGTACGTGTAACATCATTGCTCCCAACTCTGCCGGCGACGACGCCGTGTTTTAGAAATTTTTAAACAAAATTAAAAAAAATCCCATAAAAATAACAGTGTGTAGTGTGTCTGCTTGGAATGGAATTTTTTCATAGAATTTCTGTTTTTTTGTTTGCCCTCGTGACAGGGCCGAAGCGAGGGCGATATGTCCGGTTGGGTTAACAAGGGATCAGATTTTATTTTTAATCGGACCAGGAGCAACTGACCACAAATATTACAATAAAAGTGTATCGATTTTTATTAAAAAATTCAAATAGAAAAAATCGTCGCAAAAAACTACACTGAGCAAATTCTCTTTCTTCTTCCTTTGTCTCATAAGATTAAAGGAAACTTATTTTATTTTATTATAAGATATCAGAGAATTTCCAAGAGACAAAGACTTTACATCAAAAGAGGGGAAATCTCGCTCTTTATCTGTT
Organism: Polietes domitor; assembly: GCA_947397865.1. Classification (NCBI taxonomy): domain Eukaryota; kingdom Metazoa; phylum Arthropoda; class Insecta; order Diptera; family Muscidae; genus Polietes; species Polietes domitor. The sequence goes on from OX377622.1 coordinate 144,488,014, forward strand.
AACTTGTAGAGAGGCCGAGCTATGCCACCGAACAGCAATAACAGTTGCTTCTGCAAGGTACAATTGTTTGTCGTTATTTTACTGTTTTTATTCGTTTTTGCTATGAAATTCAAATATATTTCAAAATTTTATCAACCAAATTATACATTTCATTTTCGTGAATATTTGTGTTTGTATCCATTGTTTTTCTTATTTTAATATTTTGCTGTAAAAAGCTAACATGGCTTTAACAGCAACATTCGCTGTTATTGCCCAGCGGTGCGCCGGTAATAACGGACAAAGAGCGAGATTTCCCTCTTGTATATTTACGCTCTTTGCTTTCTACATCATTTTCAATTCAAGTTGCAAAAAAAAATAAATTGAAATGCAGAAATGTAAATTGAGAAAATAAAAATTGAAAATCAGAAATGTGAATTGAAATTGAGAAAATAAAAATTGAAAATCAGAAATGTAAATAGAAATTGAGAAAATAAAAAAATGAAATTAAGAAATTTGAATTGAAATTGAGAAAATAAGGAATGGAAATCAGAAATTTGAATTGAAATTGAGAAAATAAAGAATGGAAATCAGAAATTTGAATTGAAATTGAGAAAATAAAAAATGAAATTCAGAAATTTGAATTGAAATTGAGAAAATAAAAAATTAAATTCAGAAATTTGAATTGAAATTGAGAAAATCAAGAATGGAAATCAGAAATTTAAATTGAAATTGAGAAAATAAAAAATGAAATTCAGAAATTTGAATTGAAATTGACAAAATAAAGAATGGAAATCAGAAATTAGAATTGAAATTGAGAAAATAAAAAATTAAATTCAGAAATTTGGATTGAAATTGAGAAAATAAAGAATGGAAATCAGAAATTTAAATTGAAATTGAGAAAATAAAAAATGAAATTCAGAAATTTGAATTGAAATTGACAAAATAAAGAATGGAAATCAGAAATTAGAATTGAAATTGAGAAAATAAAAATGAAATTTGGATATTTAAATTGAAATTAAGAAAATAAAAATTGAAATTGAGAAAATAAAAATTGAAAATCAGAAATTGAGAAAATAAAGAATGGAAATCAGAAATTTAAATTGAAATTGAGAAAATAAAAAATGATATTCAGAAATTTGAATTGAAATTGAGAAAATAAAAAATGAAATTCAGAAATTTGAATTGAAATTGAGAAAATAAAAATTGAAATTCAGAAATGTAAATAGAAATTGAGAAAATAAAGAATGGAAATCAGAAATGTAAATAGAAATTGAGAAAATAAAGAATGGAAATCAGAAATGTAAATTGAAATTGAGAAAATAAAAAATGAAAATCAGAAATTTGAATTTAAGTTGAGAAAATAAAAATTGAAATTGAGAAAATAAAAATCAGAAATTTTAATTGAAACTGAAAAAATTAAAATTGAAAATTAGAAATTTGATTTGAAATTGAGAAAATAAAAACTGAAATTCAGAAATGTGAATTGAATTTGAGAAAATAAACAATGAAATGCAGAAATGTAAATTGAAATTGAGAAAATGAAAATTGAAATTGAGAAAATAAAGAATTCAGAAACGCAAATTGAAGCAGAGGAAACAAATCGATTTTATCCCCTGGATTTTTTCTGGAGATCTAAAGCATTCATTTTCAAATTCAAAATTGCTCTTTTCTCAATATCACCATTCTCGTTCTTCACTCTTACTTTATTTCTCAATTTCAGCTTCAATTTAACATTGAGAAAATTGAATAAATTTCAAATTCAAAATTTCTTTTTGCTCAAATAAATAGAAAATAAATCGCTTCTTTCGCGACTTTTTAAAGACATTTTTTGCTGAGATTATGAATTAATTATAAATTTCACAAAATCTGAATCCCAATTTCCATTGACATGTTTCATACAATATTTTGTGAAGAGCTTTTTTTGGCGTCTATTTAAATTTTGATAAATTTTGACTGAGATTATTATTATTGTCTCATAAGATTAAAGGAACATTTTATAGCATTAAATAAAAATATATATAAAAAAATAAAAAATAAATAAAAATAGCTTCTTCCACTTTTAAAGACAAATTTTCACTGAGGTTATGACAACATCATAAATATCACGAAGATAATTATTTTAGAAAATCTGTGACCGTTTCCATTGTTCCATATTTCATATATTTTATGCAATTATTATTTTATTTAATTATAAATTGAAATTATTTGAAAGCTCCCAAAGTTCTAGAGGCCTTCTTGTCTTAAAGCCCTTTTTAAACACACAAAATGTTTGCACAAAAATGTGTTGTGCAAAATACGAGATAATAGGAGGTTTAGACACTCCAAATATTTGGGCAAAACGTTTTGCGCAATATCTGAGATAATACGTTTTTCATACTCTACTGTTGCCGCAAGAATGCAAAACATTGTGCAAATCGGCTTTTTGCGCAAATAATTTGTGTGTCTAAAAAGGGCTTAATGCGATTTAAATGCTCTTGAGAGGCCCGAGAAATACAAAATGTTGTGTAAAGCAGCGGTTTGCGCAAATATTTTTTATGTTTCAAATGGCCTTCAGTTCAACCCACCTTTTGCTACGTGACCTCGTATGAAATCCTCTCATTCATAGCATAATGAATGAATGCTGTTATTGTTGCTGGATGGTTGGTTGGATGACTGGTTGGTTGGTTGACTGGTTGGTTGGGTGGTCGGCTGGCTGGATGGCTGGCTGGCTTACCCGGCTTGGGTGTACAAGTGTTAGACATGGAGGAAGGATGAATTGAATTGAATACCCAACAAACATTTAAACAAACTAAAATCAGAGAACAGTTGCCCTAGCTGATGTCGTTGTGCTTGTTCTTGTTGTTGTTGTTGTTGTTGTGTTATAACCATATACAATTTTGCTTAGCAACATCGTCATCATCCCAACACCAACACCAAGACCAACATGAACACGAACACCAACGTCAACGCCGACCAACCAACCAGGGGCATAAGCAAAACAATTCTCTCGGAAAAACACATAAAATTTTACGAGCAGAGCAGAAACATTAAATGTACGACTCCCTCGACAATATCATTACTTCGTTCGTATCCCTGCTGCTTGCCGAGTGCTGTTGCTGTTGCTGCTGCTGATATGGTCCTTGCTGTTGTTGTTGATTTGTTCATAATGTGCCATACTTTCTGCTGTTGTTGTTGTTCTTGCTCAGTATTTATGCAGACACATTTAAACAATTGAAGGACTTTTCTCCCAGCTCCATTTCGAGGGGATTCTAAGGATAATTATTACTTTTTTGTGTTGTTTATTTTTACACACAAAAAATGAGGCGGAGGAAGAAGAAGAAGACGAAGTTGAATGTTCCATGTCAGGCAGGCAGGCAAAAAGGGAAACTTAAGCTCCATAGAATATATAAAATGATTGTTCGTGGGATGAGGGTGGGGGAGAGATTATTTCCCACCCAAACAACAACAACAACTTAATGGCGATCAATTTTGTTGGAATTGAGCAACAAACTCTGGTTGTGCGTTTGGTTGGGACGCTAAAACAGTTTAAGGACCTCACGTATGACATCATCATATCAAATCTTAAGTTTAATTTCGTCATATCTGGGCTTTCTGGGTTTCAGCAAATCAAAGTACCCAATATGTTGTGTGAGCTTAAGTGATTCATCAAAATTAATCAAACGAAAGCATATAATACCCCCCTCAGCATTATCCTTTGACAGCTAACAGACCAAAAAGCCAAACAACCAACCGAACAAGCAACCCATCACAGAAATTTAAATATATTTTTTAAGGGTAGTAGGTCGACATTTGCTCTCACACACACAATATCTTAATATTGTAGTTAACCACACACACACACCCGTACCCCTCGTACATGTATACGGCCACTTAATATGCTAACAGTCGAGAGTCCTTGTTGTTTAAACTGAAAACTGTTTTGTTGTAGTTTTGTAATCTTCAAGTTTTGACATGATGTCATTGTTGCTGTTGCCCCGCCGTCCGTCCGCCTTTTGTTTATCTCTAGCATAAAAAAACAACTACAACACCAGCACTCGAACGCGAACTCAAACATCATGATCATTGTCAACTTTATAATGATGTATAATTTACACGCAGTTTTTTTGACGAGGTCCTTACGTTCTCTCTAAAAATTTGAAATTGGAATTGGGGGGTGTTGAAAATATTTTGTTGCGTTGTCGTCGCACACACACACACAATTATACATCTATGTGTGTATGTATGCATGTACTTACAATCATCTAAGGTCTGATGAATGCCAAGAGGAGTACTTCACGCCGCCGAGTCAACTGCCAAACAACAAGAAACACACTTGAACATTGAACATTTTTCAACACAGCTCAGCTCAGCACGTTGCACGGTGTAGAGACGAGACGAAACAGGCAGCCCAAGTGAGTGAGCGAGTGTAAAGTAGGGGTACACACTTTCAATACTGTTAATTTGTTAATATTTACAAGTGGCAAGATTTGAACATAATTAATGTGATTGATTGTTGACTTATTGCCGAGTATATTCCCTTTATGGAGTACAGACATATAGATGTATATATATCTTCTATGAAATGACTATGAAAAATTAATGAAGGAAAATTGCTTAAATGGTACAGAATTCTGTAAGGAAAAGCAGATAACTTTGTGAAGAAGAATTAATATAAGACAATACGTTTTTGGCATCCCAAGAAAGGGCCAAGAATATTTTAAAGAAAATAAGTCATTAGAATAAATATACAAAAATTGAAAAAAAACGACAAGGAAAAGCAGATAACTTTGTGAAGAAGAATTAATATAAGACAATACGTTTTTGGCATCCCAAGAAAGGGCCAAGAATATTTTAAAGAAAATAAGTCATTAGAATAAATATACAAAAATTGAAATAAACGACTTAATAAAGACATTATATTTATATTATTTTCAGGAGAATTTTTGGAAAATATGCAAATAGGTATAAGATCAGGCCAATAGGAAACAAAATGGGCTTAGACTTTTGATTATTTTCAAATTTTCGTTTCAAAAAAGTAATACTATTCGATCAGAGTTATACTCAAAACAATTGAAACAATACCTTTTCAAGAACATGTAATTTATAATCAGAATATGTAAATTCCTAACAAGAACATATAAATTGAATTTGAGAAATATAAATTCATAATAGGAAAATGTAAATTTATAATGAGAAATGTACATTCATATTGAGAAATATAAATTCATAATAGGAAGATACAAATGAGAAATATAAATTCAGAATGAGATAATCTAAATTGACAATGAAAAAATATAAATTCATATTCAGAAATGTATATTCATAATGAGGGAATATAAATTCATAATCAGAAACAGTAAAACTTATAATCGAAGTTATGTGTATTAGGCTGGGTCACGGTCCATACAAATGAAAAAAACAATTTCCAGTCACCCCACGAAAATAAAGTCCGGATTGTTTAATGATGATATGCAAAATATTTCGTCTCACAATTAAGTCGTCTGTGAGCTGAACGCTCCTGAAAATACCAATAAAAATCATGCTTTTCCCGTGTAATTTTTGAGCTGCATTCTTGTCAATTTTTTTTCTGAAATATAAGGGTATAATAAAAGCACTTTAAATATAAATTTTGATTCTTGTCTTAGAGTTACTTATTGGTCGAATTATTGAACGTTTATAGTAATTTGTTTGTGTTTTTTTCATAGTGACCACTGAAAACATTTTCGTAATTGGTGGTAGTATTTTAAAAAATAAAATAAATAGCTGCAGTCAATACCTTTCAAATGATGCCTAAATGATGAAAATCGGAAGGAAATTGACGCCGCAGCGATTATTTTTGAAAAAAAAAGAAAGTAATTTTGGCTCCAAAAATCCATCTCCTGTATTAAATTATTTTACAAACATGGAGTCAGTGACGTCATTTTTCGTCCGATAATCATCATTTAGGCATTATTTGAAAGGTGTTGATTCCTTCTATTTATTTTTCAGAAATTCTTTCATAAAATGTTTTCAAGAAATATGAGTTCTTAGCTCTCACTTTGAAAAACCACAAAAAAATCAATCTAAACGTCTAATAACACGAACAATAAATTATTCTATGACAAGAATAAAAATGTATATTTAAAGGTTCAATTCGAAGTATTTTTAACAGACATTCTTCTCTTTCATTTCGTCTTTATATGACTCGGAAAAGTATGAAAATTAATTATAAAAACATCAACATACCTTGGAAATTAAAAGTCCTGTAAAAAGGAATATACGAAAATTAATGAAGTTAAAAGTCCTGTAAAAAGGAGAAAGGATCACCAAATGAAAAACTGAGTGCACAGCTTTTCTACATGCAATCTCTACTTTCATGTGTATATGATCTTGTTCAGCTCCAATGGAAAAAATGTAAAATTATCGCACGGTGTTGTCATAAGTAAATCAATTTGTTTTCTACATCCTCAAGAATATCGGATTTCTGAAGAGAATGAACCTCCGACCATGGATGTCATATAGAAATTTGTAATATTGGTGGTTTCTTTGAAAATTAAGCTCGAGTTATTTGTTTTTTTTACTTTATATTTTATTCAATATTTCTACCTTCTACGAAGTTCATCTTCAGGGATTAATTAAAACTGACACAAAGTTAATGTTGAAGCTGGAGTCCTCGTTAACAACAGTTGATTGGTGATGACCTTCGAAGAAGGATTGATTAAATTATAAATAATATATAAAACAAAAAAAAACGAGCTTATAAATAAAAAAAAATATAAAAAAAAAAACAAACAACCCTACACTAGAGCATAACATTCAATAAAACATCAATTATCCGGAAAGTGAGTTGTGCTTCTCAATCGTGTGTGTGAAAATCATTTACTTAAAGAATCCGGATATGTTTTTGAAAAGTCGCTGTGAAGCTGACCTGACGAAGGCTTTCACGGCCCAGAAATCATGGACATCATTGGGAACAGTCTCCAAAAAAATATATATTTTTTCGAAACCATAAAAATAGAAAAAATATTTTTTCTTTTCTTTAATAGCTAACATTCTAACAAAGAAAATAATGTCTATAGATAAGTAATGACAATTTTTAAATCCAACTATTTTTTAATCACGTTGTTTTAAAATTTTCAAATTAGATATCAGAATATTTTGTTTTATTTTGCAATAGCTAAGATCTTAACGAAGGAAACAAAACCTATTTGTAAAAATCTATAGATAAATGTAGAAGTTATGACTCTTCTTGTATGGATTTTTGGAATTTATTTTATGGAATTTTATTATTTTTAAAAATTGTTTTACTATGTGTTTTTTTTTTCATATAAATATTGGCATGGCACCACTCCAAAATCTGACGTGATTTTTAAAAATATTAAAAATATTTTAAATATAATTTTTTTGACTGACACATTATATCAATACCACTTAAAACATTTTGTCGAAGATCTGTGATGCATTTTTCTGTCTTAAATTCGATAAAAATATTTAAAATTTTCTTATGGATATTTTCTTAATTTAAATTTTCGCCCAAGGCACCTTTATTGGTTAGACTATATATTAGGAAGTAAGCATTGATGAATACTGAAGTTGTTATTAAAATTTCAATTTTCTTCGGAGGTCACTTTAGTATTTGGACTAAAATTTTTGGGGTGATATGTACGATCGCGTGGGGTTATACGTTAAATTGTAGGTAGTTTTGAGGGACAGGAAATTCTTTTTCAACAGTGGTTAAAGAACAATCACAAAAAAATATTTTTTTAAATTGCATGACATGAAACCTGTAAAAACAGGTTTTTTTAAATTTTTCGTTTCAAAATTATTCAAAAAAAAAAACTTTTTTAATTTTTTGATTGGAAAGTAATGTTCGCTACATTTCTAGCCCTTATAATTGGTTTAAATCTTATATGAGCGCGATCGTGCATATCATCCCAAAATTATAGTCAAATTATTAAAGTGACCTTTCCAGTATATTGTAATTTTTATAAATTCATAAAAAGTATCAATGAAAAATTTTGGTTTTGATAAAATTCTACACCATTCCGAACATAATTTCTAGGACGACTACGGGCAAATAAACTTTAAGCGATTTCTCCTTCACTTGTCCACATCAAACTTCTTGTAATCCTGAAAGCAACTCTTTGAAATTTTATATATTCATGGAGGCATTGCTAGCCCTCCTAGTAGGGACTAAAGTAGTACATGTCAGAAATCTCAATTATTATTTCCAATACCAACGTATCTCTGAATTTTGTTCTGATATTATCAAAATGGACAATCGAAATTTGTCTTACACTCAAAAAGTCTATATTAAATTAAAAACTGTCTAAAATTGGGTAAAGTATTCGTATGTATGTGTTTATTCGATTTAAGTTTACTATTATTTAAATCAAATTATTATTTAATTCAAATTGAGTAAAATGCCCATCTTCACAATATTTTTGTAAGATTATCTCTAATGACTTATCAAAAACTGTTAACAAAAAATCTAAATGTATATAGGTAGAGATATTAATTAATTATCGACCGGTTTCTAGAACGAGACGAGGCTGAAATAAAAAAATTATAAATTGAAGGAGACTTCTTTAGGATAAGCAAAGATGATTATTGATTTGAAAAGCCAACCTTTTAGCTCTTTAATTTTGACACAAACGTCTTCTGGAAGTTGTTTATAAATTCTATATTTTACTCTGTCTGTTCAATTCTAAATAGGTATTGAAAGCAATAAATTTTATAGGATTTGTATATAGACAGACAGACAGACGTACAGACCGACATTCCCATCTCTGAACATTTCATGTTTACGTTACATTTATTTTGTTCCTGGACGAGAAAAATTCCAGCCACCAGCCAGCCAGCCAGAATTGGAATAGTACTCGAACTCGTTCATGTCTGTGTGTATGTATATATGTGTGTGCATGGAGTTAGAGCAACTTGGTCCTGTTGTGCAGACAGTACAACCAAATATACATGTACACGTACGTGTATGGATGTATGCTTGTATGTTTGGCTGTCTGCCCGATTCCCTACGTCAAAATGAATGTTCGGGAGACAGTAGGTGTTGCAAATGTTCGTACAGGAGGTACAAATGGCACTGGATTTTCTTTATTTTTTAATTTCTGGAAATCTGACAAGAAAAATCAAAAAATGTATTTTCTTATCAAGTTTGGGAAATAAAAAACTGGCCCAAAGTAAACACAAAATGGCAAATAAAGGACATTTTAACATACACAAAATATTTTTGCGCAAAACGTTGCTTTACACAAAATTTTGTATTTGTGGGACAACTCCAGAGCATGTAATTTGATATGATGATATTTGTTACTCAAATGCGAGATAATATTTAGGGAAAATTTTTTCCCTAAAAAGGACAGAAAGTACCCCCTAATATTTAGACTATATAAACATTTTTTAAATTTCTGTTTTATATGCATTCTAAAAGCCCCAACAAGTTTTAGCGGGCGAAATGGGACAAAAAGGGATAAAAATGGTACCTACCTACTGGTACGACAACAGCTAGAAAAATTGAGAAAAGAGGGATTTTTAAAATTCGTACTTTTAAGGGATACAATTGGGAGAAGAGGGATAAAAATGATACCAAATAAACGGCTGCTGCCATAATAATGATATTTTGTTTGGCTGCTTAGACGTGCAAAATGAAGAGATATTTCGATATTTGTACCTTCATTTACAAAAAAATCAAAATTCGTACTTTTAAGGGATACAATTGGAAAAAAGGGATAAAAATGGTACCAAACAAACCGCTGAAGTTGAAATCATGAAATTCATCATACATTCATCTGAGTGTGAAGATGCGAAACAAAAAGTTTTTTTCGAAATTTGTATTTTTAGGCGGAAAATGGGGCGAATGGGGATAAAAATGGTACCAACTAAACGGCTGCAGCTATAATAATGAAATTGGGGTGTAAATTTGGTACCTTCAATTTTCAAAAAAATCAACATTCGTACTTTTAAGGGATGCAATTGGAAAAGAGGGATAAAAATGGAGCCAACAAACCGCTGAAGTTGACACATTTCTTTGACTGCATAGACGAGATCACTCGATATTCGTACCTTCAGACTGCATCTAAAATTATGATATTCAGTATCTGCACTCGGAAAATAATAGGAACGAATTTGTCTAAATTCATACTTTTAGAAATGGAAAAAGGAGTGAAACTGGTACCAAGCAAACGTCTGTAGCTAAAATCATGAAATTAGTTGGGTATATTATATTCTGGAACATATTGGATCTTCAATATTAGACTGTAGCTGGAATTGAGAAATAGCAAATGGGGAAAATCGTGTTTGAGGGAAATACGTTTTTACCCAATAATATTTAGAGTAAAGTTTTGAAGATTGCTGCCTAACATTCATAAAAAATTGATCTTGATTTTTATGATTTTTTATCGCTTATGAATATTTGCGGACTGATTGGGAATCTGTATTACTCCTGCGGCTATTTAATCGATTACACCGTCCTACAGTCAATATTACACTTGAAACAGAGGGTATACATCTGAAGCTATAGGTGAACTAGAGTTAATTGGTGTTTTTAGTTTTTCATTTTCTCATCCTGTTGCCCCTTGACAAAGTTCCAAGGGTTACAAATTTTCAAAATTTATTTTAAATACCTATTCGAACCATATGACACCGAAATCAAAGAAGAGTATACATATGTGCTAGAAATACTTTAAATTTCAAGCTTCTATCTGTATTAGTTTAGTATTAACAACCATTTAAAATTTTGTCTCTTAAAAATCAAGATATGAATAAATTTGAAAAACTAAGGGCTAATCTTGAAATAGATGTTAATGCTGAACTAATATAGATAGAAGCATGATATTTGAAGTATTTTTAATATATATTCTCCCCTTTAATTTGACACTAATACCGTTATCATAGGGTGCGAACAAGTATTAAAAATATTTTTTTTAGTGACCGAACGCCAATTTGTACGCATACATTTCGCACACACTGTATTATGAATACCCTGTATATGGAATTGCTATATTTTTTGCTGTTGTTGTTTCCTTGTTTTTATTTTCATATTCTATATATCCCGCACTCATGTTGTTTTTGTTTTTATGGCTTTTATTTTCTATGCCTGTAACTCAGCTGAGCTTTTTGGCTGACGACTTTACTGTTCTATGTTCTCTGTTCTGGTTGGTACAGTGTTTGTGTGTGTTCCATTTGTAATGAATGAAGCTGTGGCTGTGGATGGAACAAATAAGTCGTCGTCGAGTTGAGTTCAGTGTTCAGTTCGGTTCGCTTCGGTATGATTTGGTTGGGTATGTTAGCATATGATGGTGTGGTGTGTGGTGTTGTGTTGAGTAAGTGAATGAGTGGGTGGTTTGGGGTGGTTGACTGGCTGGCTGCCTGACTGACTGCCTGCCTAGATGTGTTGGTTTGGTTTGTTGGGTTGCAAAGTGGTTGATAATGTTTAACCAGTCTGTGTAACAAACAACAACAACAACTACCCTTATATTTATGATAGACTGTAACTTTAACATTGACTTGTTCCAGCGTCTAGCGTATATTCATATGTTTTTGTACCTGTGTGTGTGCCGTTGTTGTTTTATTTTGCAAACACGATGTTGTTGTTGTGTCGTTGCTGCTGTATTAATGTAATGTCTTCTCGTACATTTGGTGGCTGGCGTTGATTATCTAGCCTGCTTGAGGGGGTTTTGTGTCATAGCTTGACTTTTTCCATGAATGGACTGACTCTGTATCTGTGCTTTCTAAAAAAAATTTACATGAATTTCGTTGTTTTCCCATGAAAACAACATTTAATTCTTTGCAAAGATTTTAATGATAATTTGTGCTGAAATCATCGTCATCGTCATTGAAATCAAATATGAAATTGCAGCCGTTTGAGGGGGAAGGGGGGAAGGATGTACGTTCATTATGTATTAATAGTATCGAACTGTTGTTGAAACGTATTGCACTTAGTGATGTACACGATAATCACATATGCAATTCTTCTCTATTCTAATATTACATCTTGTGCTTTTAATGAGATTTACGGGCACATAAGAATTCTGTTCTTCTTCACAACATGTGGGCAAACTCTAACGAACAGTTAGTTACAACCGAATGTATCACCAAACCAACGAGAATTAGACGATACCTTTTGGACACATGTCACACTGTGTACTTGCAAGCACGAATCTAACATATCGTACCAGCTACGTAAGATTTTCTTTAAGTGTATTTTTTTAGAAGGACTTAGAAATTATAAAATAATTATATTTGAAGTTTGCTTTAATAGTTTCTATTTTCTTTCAGTGTATTTTCTAGAAGGACTTGGAAATTATAGAAAATTATATTTGAAGTTTGATTTAATATTTTTTATTTTTTGTATTTTTGGGAAGGACTTAGAAACTATAGAAAATCAAGTAAAAACTGCGTTAAGTTCGGCCGGGCCGATCTTTTTATACACTCCACCGTGGATTGTATTCCAAAGAGGGTATCGATTTTCGTAGAAGTGCAGTAACATTACAGGAAAATGTTATTTTTTTTAATATAGCCAAACCAATACAAATAAAAATATTGAAAAAATAATTTGATAAATAAATATAAATTTTTAATGATTTTAACCTAGGGTTATAAGGCAAGGCTACCTGTATGTTTATACTATATACATCCAAATAATACTTCAAGTCAATTCAAAAAGTAAATAGAAGTCAGCAATGTTCAAAAAAGCTTAAATATCGTAAACATTGGGGGCTAGTGGTTGTAAAGAGTGATTTTTTTGAGGTTAGGATTTTCATGCATTAGTATTTGACAGATCACGTGGGATTTCAGACATGGTGTCAAAGAGAAAGATGCTCAGTATGCTTTGACATTTCATCATGAATCGTCTTACAAACGAACAACGCTTGCAAATTATTGAATTTTATTATCAAAATGCGTGCTCTGTTAAGAAAGTTCATTGCGCGCTTCCATTTTATGGTCAGTTTAATCGACCCACTGAAGCGGCTATTCGGGCTATTGTGACTAAATTTCGCACCAAATTTACATTGTTGGACATTAAACCACCAACACGCTTACGTAGAGTGCGAACTGAAGAAAATATCGCAGCTGTATCGGCCAGTGTTAATGATGACCACCAATTTTCGATTCGTCGCCGTTCGCACCAATTGGGTCTCTGTTACTCAAAAACGTGGAAATGCCAAAATTGGACTAAGCGGATGGACCACCTAAGACGCAGCCGCGGTCAACATTTAAATGAAATTATCTTCAAAAAGTAAATGTCATGGACCAATCTAACGTTTCAAATAAAGAACCGATGAGATTTTGCAAATTTTATGCGTTTTTTTTTTAAAAAAAGTTATCAAGCTCTTAAAAAATCACCCTTTATTTTCAGATACAGCCGTTTGGTTGATTGTATTTCCATCCTATTTTAATTCCAAAAGTTCAAATTTTCAAAATCCATTATATCTCACGTATAGAGTGCAATATGATCTAACTTCATGTTTATACACATTTTGGGCGTAAAGTAAAAAAGTACGAATTCATTTTGCGAGTCTATACTTTCAGAATACGTATCTACGCAAGTAGAGGAATGTACACACCAAATTTCATAATTCTAGCTGTAGCCCTTTAGTTGGTACCATTTTTATCCCTCTGTTGCCCATTTTATCCCTTGAAAGTACAAATTTGGAAAAAAGTTTTTATTTTTCTTGTCTACACAGTCAGAGGAATGTATATACCGAATTTCATGACTCTAGCTGCGGCCATTTGGTTGGTACCATTTTTATCCCCTTTTTACCTATTTTACCACCTTAAAAGTACGACTTTCGAAAATCTCATTATTTTGCGTGTCTACGCAAGTAGAGAGATGTCCACAGCGAATTTCATCATTCTATCTGTAGCCGTTTAGTTGGTACCATTTGTATCCCTCTGTTCGCATTGTATCCCTTTAAAGTACGAATTTGGAAAAAAAACTTTTTATATTTCGTGTCTACGCTGTTAGAGGAATGTATATACCGAATTTCATGACTCTAGCTGCGGCCATTTGGTTGGTACACGCCGAATTTCGTGTTTCAAGCCGTTGTAGTTTGATAGGTACCTTTTTTATCCCTCTATTAACATTTACCCCTTAAAAGTAAGAATTTGAAAAAATACTTTTATTTTATGTATCTACTCAACTAGAGGAATGTCCACATAGAATTTCGTGTTTCTAGCTGTTGTCATTTTATAGGTACCATTTTTATCCCTTTTTCCATTTTACCCCTTAAAAGTACGAATTTTAAAAAGTCATTTATTTTATGTGTCTCCGCATTCAGAGGAATGTATCCACCGAATTTCATTATTTTAGGTGCAGTCGTTTGGTGGGTACCATTTTTATCCCTCTATTCCCATTTACCCCTTAAAGTACGAATTTGGAAAAAATACTTTTATTTTATGTATCTACTCAACTAGAGGAATGTACACACCGAATTTCGTGTTTCTCGTTGTTGTCTTTAGATAGGTACCATTTTTATCCCCTTTTGCCCCATTTCACCCCCTTCGAATAATAATCACTTTATGGTGCACGTTTCTGCTATAAGGGAAATGCACATACCCAATATCGAGTAAATATAAGCAGACATATTCAAAAAACATGATGAAATACTCTAAATATTCGGGGTTATCAGGGGGTTTTCTGTCCTTGTGAGGGAAAATTTTTCCCCTGTGGACCGGTTTCGCCCATTTGCAATCCCAAGCGATCTACGACTATAATGGAAATATTTATGGACATTTTTGACCTCATAGCTCCTTTCGTGTAGATGCTAGCGTGCTTTCAATAGACGGACGGACATGACTAGCTCGTCCTGGAATTTTATGATATTTCACGGTGTTACAAACGGAATGACAAAGCAATCCTGTAGTGGATGGGGATGATTGCTTTCCTATCACTTTTTTTTTTGCAAATTAAAAAAAATATTTGAAGGCTCTGCCGGAGGGAGTTTAATAGCACTGCATGGGCGGACGGATTGTTGGCCCTATTTAGATCACTCTAAATTACCTATCTTATGGGCGGATATGGCTTACGTGTCTACTGGCTGTTGTCTATGAGTTCCTTTCAATCTTTTGTTTGCAGATCTCGGTGTGAAATGATTTTGTGTGAGTGTATGTGTGTGTTACGAAATAGGTTTGTCTAATATTTACTTGTGTTGTTTTGTGGGATAGTTCTTGTCGTCCTCAGCACCTAATCAAAGTAAAACAATTTTCTAGATTCAATCGATTAGCGGCAATCGGAAAACAAATAGAAAATTTCAAATAAATTAATTAAATTTCTCCCCAAAACGATGAAATGAAAAGTAAATAAATAAACATTCGGCCAACCGTGCCACATACGTACGAAACGAACGAATATTATCTAATCAATCGTTATATAGTTCCAACTCTGTTCATTTTATTTTTGAGGTGGGGAGGGAGGTGGAGAAACTGACAGAGGAGTGTTTATTAACAACAACAACGGCAACGGCCACAAAATGCAATGCTTGTTATATTTTTTATGTTGCTAGTGCTGCTGTTGTTGTTTTCTTTTGCTTTCTTTACTCACTCGTTACACGGAAAAAGTGTAAACAAATAGAAATGAGAATTTTATGTTGTTTTTGTTTTATTATCCAGCATATCGTAAATTTTACGTTCGTTGGCAGGCCTTACACATTCAGTGTGAGATAGATAGATAGAGAGAGAGAGAGGGGCCGGGCCAGAGGAGCTGGCGGACTTTTGTGGGTTGCGTAAGGCAACATTGACGAGGGGATGGGTTGGTTGGATGGGTTGTATGGGATGATGATGTGGATGTGGCTGAGGCTGAGGATGTCTAAACAAACTTTGTTGTATCTTTCAACACCAAATCAATTTCAGTTTGTTTGGCTGTTCGTTTTTTTTTTCTTCTCTGGGCTTAACAAGGCAAACGTGCGTTTGGTTTTGTTTGTGTTTGATCATCGTTCACAGTTCGTCACAGCAACAGCCTAGGCAGCAAAAGTGTAACGGTGACTGTGTCTTTGTGTGTGTGTGTGTATGAGTGCGTGCCTGTGTTTATAACATTGATGTGCGATTAGTTTAATTTCCAACCACGTATTTGGTTTTCCTCTTTTTAACTGTTTACATTATTAATACTCTTCTTCCACTCTCTCCGCGCTACTCTTGTAGTTAGTTGTCTGTGCTCGTAAGTGTGTATGTGTGTGTGCGTAGGAGCCGAACCGTTTGCATTTAAGGAGAAATTTAATAAACAAAATGTGTAAAGCCCTCATTTACAACTGTCTCTTCCCCTCACTTCACACCACCCACCATCACCACCACCTTCCTCGTTGGCCGGAGTGATTGATGTTCGTGTTGAAGTTGTTCTTACTGCTGCTGTTGTTGTTGTACTTTCTGTTTAATGTTGATTTTATGGCATTTTAGTTGCCGTTGTTGTTGGCTGCCTTTTTTCTCCGTGAAATGCACATGTTTTCTGTTGCATTCGATCAATGCCGCTTCATGGACATGAAAGCTTTTGCCGCCGCCGACACGTTCACTTTTTAATGTGTGTTATCTTTGAAATTGATAAGGCAACTTCAAAGAACGCTCTTCCGTTTTTCTTTTATCATTTTTTTATGCTATAACTGTGGTGGTCACGGTAAAATCAATATGAACATACTTGTATATATATATACATATGTGCAACGTAATTCCGTTTATATATGTACTAATAGACAAGAACAAATTACTGTGGAACTGTGAGGAGCTTTACAAGGCAAACTCCATATAAGGGACCGAGTTATAACCCTTTGAATATATCCAACTTGATGTTGATGATGGTGAAGCTCATTGGATGAAACCACGAAAAATTTCCACGTCAATTTCTTACAGTTTGCGTTAACGACTCACTACTTTGGCAGTACGTTTTTAATATTTCCCAATTTTGTTCGAGCCTATAGCGTCCCATTTGGCAAATGTCAAATATAAATCTGAAAATGAAAATAAAAATGAATGTTATTCTACCTTTCAAAGTCAAAGTAATCGGTAGTTTAAATTTAAAAATTTTAAATGGTCCACGCTATACAATAATTTGTTTAGACGTTGTTGTATAATAGGACCAATTTTCATAAAAAATAATGTATTTAGACAGTTACTTGTGGAAAGGGGAAAAGTAAAAATTGAATTTTATCCTTTGTTAGGACTGCAAACAACCAAAAATGTCTTCTCCGATCCTTGATGGAAATGAGGGAATGAAGGTCATAATTCAAAAAAGAAATTTTTGTAATTTCTTTGACCCGTTTTGGGAATTGTGATATTTTTGCCAAAATACAAGCTTTGGTCATTCCAGTTCACATCTCTCTTAATTTTACAAATTGAAAACCAATAAAAATACTTTAAAACACGTCAAAACAGATGAAAACATTACTAGACTACCCATTTTTTCCAAAAGAAAAAAATACCCCAATTCCCAAAATTGGGGATTTTTATTAAAATATCCACTATGCTTTTTTATTGATTTGTTTTACCCGTTTTGGGAATTGTGGTATTTTTGTCAAAATGCAAGGTTTGGTCATTCCAGTATTTTTCATATTTTTACCGATTGAAGTACAATAAAAATACTTAAAATTGGTCAAAAAAACTTTTTTTTTAAGAGAAAACTTCCGAATTCCCAAAGTGGGGAAAATGTGTTCCAAAATTGGAAATTTTTTATTAAAATGGTCGCCAGCTTTTTTTTACATTTTTATCTGTTTTCCTCAATTTTAGGTATTTTTTGGACTTCAATTCGTGAAGATTAATGAGAGATGTGAACTGGAATGACCCAAACATGTACTTTTGCAAAAATTTAGTATTAATAAAAAATAATTCAATAACTCAGTCAATTAACGAATTTTTTAAAACCTAAGCGGCTTTTTACTCCTTACTAAATGTTTTATTTAAATAAATCTACAAGTGGTGCGGTCACCGAACAAAATAACATTGCCAAAGTTCAAAAATGGGAAACAACTTTTTAAAAAAATGTGTTTGCTGGCCAAAAGCACACAGAAGTTTTCTTAAATAAAGGGTGATTTTTTAGCTATTATCTTTTTGCCAAAACTGGTTTAAACAGCTGACGCACGTTTCGTGTTTTGTTTCACTGTCAAACATCTTCAGTTTGGTCTATAAATTAACCATGAATAGTCTTAAAAACGAACAACGCTTGCAAATTATCCAATTTTATTATCAAAATGCGTGCTCTGTTAAGAAAGTTCATCGCGCGCTTTTATTTTATGGTCAGTTTAATCGACCAACTGAAGCGGCTATTCGGGCTATTGTGACTAAATTTCGCACCAAATTTACGTTGTTGGACATTAAACCACCAACACGCTTACGTAGAGTGCGAACTGAAGAAAATATCGCAGCTGTATCGGCCAGTGTTTATGATGACCATCAATTATCGATTCGTCGCCGTTCGCAGCAATTGGGACTCTGTTACTCAAAAACGTGGAAATGCCAAAATTGGACTAATCGGATGGACCATTTGAGGCGCAGTCAAGGTCAATATTTGCATGAAATAATCTTCAAACATTAAATTATATGGACCGTACTATCGATTCAAATAAAGATTTCATGCATTTTTCTGAATTTTATGTGTTTTTTTAACTTTCCTATAGCTTTTAAAAAATCACCCTTTATTTGATTGGAACTGGGATATTCTCCTGGCTCAAGACCATTTTGCTTCTATATTTTTGCTTGGTGTTTTCATAGTGAAGGCGGCAAAAGAAAATAAAAAAATATAGTCGGCTATATTTAGTAAATATTTTTTAAAAAATGTAAAAATGGAAAAAATATATAAAATATAGTCGACTATATTAAATAAATATTTTTTTAATTATTCTGCATTATTTCTGCATTCTAAAATTTTTAGGGTTTGTTTAGAATTGATGTCGGAATATGTCTATATTTTTTCGGAATTTGTAACTTGGTGTTTTCATTGTAAAACCCGAAAAATAAAATAAAAAATCGAAAAATATATACAGAAAATAGTCAACTATAGTAAATATATTTTTTTTAAATATAACCCTTTATTTCTGCACTCCAAAATATTCAGGGTTTGTTTACAATTGATGTCGGAATATGTCTATATTTTTTCGGAATTTGTAACTTGGTGTTTTCATTGTAAAACACGAAAAGGAAAATAAAAAATCAAAAAATATATATAATATATGGTCGACTATATTTAGTAAATATTTTTTTTTAATATAACCCTTTATTTCTGCACTCTAAAATTTTCAGTGTTTCTTTAGAATTGATGTCGAAATATGTCTATATTTTTTCGGAATTTTAAACTTGGTAGTGAAAACCGCAAAAGAAAAATAAAAAAATTAAAAATGTATATAAAATATAGTCGACTATATTTAGTAAATATTTTTTTTAATATAACCCTTTATTTCTGCACTCCAATATTTTCAGGGTTTGTTTAGAATTGTTGTCGGACTACGCCTATATTTTTTGGAATTTTTAGCTTGGTGTTTTCATTGAAAAAACCGAAAAAGAAAATAAAAAATCAAAAAATATATACAGAAAATAGTCGACTATATTTAGTAAATATTTTTTTTAAAAATATAACCCGTTATTATTATTATAATATGTTTATATTTTTTCGGAATTTTTAACTTTGCGATGAAAACACCCATCGCAAAAGAAACTAAAAAATGAAAAATATAAATATTTGGTCTGCATCAATAAACATACAAGTTCGCCAATGAAAATCACACACACAATTACGTTTAAAATGTTTCCAATGAAAATATTTTTTTTAATACAATTCTCTTGCTGGCTTTCTTTTCGGCTTGACATTTGTCCACCAATACTTAAACCCATTGAAATTAAACAAACAGCTTCAATATGAAACATATCGGTAAGGAAAAGACATGTTCCAAGCAAACATACAGACATACATACATAATCACCATCACGCCAACATATATTCAGTGAGGGCATTAGCAGCACTTGCATATGCGTATGTACACGCATACATATATAGTACAGTATATATTTATATGAATGGATTTGCTCATGTTCCATATACATACATACGTACGTACGTACGTATTTTCTGGGTGTTAACAACACCACGGAAACTTCTTGTGCTTCTTCTCGTGCTTGAACTCTCGCCACATACGAACGAACTCCAACCCAACAATGGCAGCAGCAGCAACAACCGCTTTCGTGCGAAAGCAGACAAAAAAATTGTTTAAGCGTACAATAAATTGCACTTAATGCATTTCCATAACAATCGTAAATGTCATGAATGGCAGCAAACAACTGCAACTGCATCAACAACAGCAACAACAACAAGAGCAGCGCCAGCACCAGGAACATTTCTCGTTATATTCGCACAATTTGCCGGAGGCGAAAATTTCATTTATTGGAAAACAAACCAAAGAAATTCTTGCAAAAGTGGAAAAAAGCAAACAAAACTCAACGTAAACACCACGACCAGAGCACCAGCACCACCACAGGGCCATCCATAAAAATATGCTGAGTATGAGGATGGCGATGATGATGACGACGATGATGCGAAGCAGGCCCAAGCAAAAAGTAATCTTTAAACTAACAACATTTACGTATGTGGCAGTGGTTTGTGTGTGTGTGTACTGGCTGACAAGGTGCCCGCTGCAAGAAGAAGTTCGGGTGGGCGGAGGAGGGAGATGTGGGGACATTCTGCTGAAGTAAATGACATGTGCCAGCTCCATTGTGTGAATGTGAAAAGTAATTTAGAATAAATGTTGGATAGAAGAAATGAGTATTTGTGGCCGTTCCCCTCCGTTAGAAAATATGACTAGGGTTTAAAGAGTTACAACGGGGACATTCGTTCATTGATGCCCAGATAGGCGGAACAAATAAATTGTAACACTTCGAAGAGTAAAAGGAAAACAAATGTGAAATTGTAGTTAATGTAATTATTTTTTCACAGTTTTCATAACAATTGAGATTGAGAACCAATTGAAGATCGCATAAGTTGAATGTAAAAAATATTCCTGAAAATGTTGTACGTTAGACAATACTTTACGCTGTCAACTCAATTCCAAATTACTATTTTGAAATTATTGCAAATTTAATCCTAATTATATTACCCCGCATTTAAAGAGAGAATTTAACTAAATTAATGTCCAAACTAACTGGCAGTATGAATGGTTATGAACTCCATAATCAAATACAATTGGAATTCTCTCTTCCTTGGCCATGAAGCCGCCAGCCGTTGTTATTGTGTTCTGTAATCGCTGGCCGTGTGTGCGCTCATCCATAGAGGAAACCTAAAATTAAACTATTTAAGAGATTAAAGCTAAATTATGTATTCTGCGCCGTTGTGTGGTTATTAACAACATCTGTGGTCTGTTCATTTGCGGTGGGGCGGCTGAAACTGCACAAATGATGTTATATTAAGGATTATTAAAACTATTTATACACGAAAACACATACAAATATACAAATATGTATGTATGGATGGATAGGACATATAATGACATGAGGCAGGGTCGTTGATTTGGGCTGGGAAAAATATTTTACGAATTGAAGTCCAATAAAAATACATAAAATTAATCAAAACAGATAAAAATGGTAAAAAAGCACGATGACTATTTTAATAAAAAATCCCCAATTTTGGAACACATTTTCCCCACTTTGGGAATTCGTGTGTAATACAATAAAAATACATAAAATTCATCAAAACAGATCAAAATGGTAAGAAAAGCATTTTGGTCATTTTAATAAAAAATCCCCACATTTTCCCCACTTTGGGAATTCGGGTATAATACAAGCAAAAAATATATAAAATTCATCAAAACGGATAAAAATGCTAAAAAAGCATGTCGGCCATTTTAATAAAAAATCCCCAATTTGGGAATACATCTTCCCCACTTTGGGAATTCGGGTATAATACAAACAAAAAATACTTAAAATTCATCAAAACAGATCGAAATGTTAAAAAACCATGTCGAACATTGTAATAAAAAATCCTCAATTTTGGAATACATTTTCCCCACTTTGGGAATTCGAGTATAATACAATAAAAATACATAAAATTCATCAAAAAAGATAAAAATGGTAAAAACCAAGACGACCATTTTAATAAAAAAATCTCCACATTTTCCCCACTTTGGGAATTCAGATATAATACAATAAAACTACATAAAATCATCAATCATTTTGACGAATTTTATTTTTATTGGGCCTCAATTCGTAAAATTATGAGAGAAAAATTATGTGTGTGGAATTCGGCTGTAATACAATAAAAATACATAAAAATCATCTAAACAGATAAAAATGGTAAAAAACATGTCGACAATTTTAATAAAAAAAATCCCCAATTTTGGTACACATTTTCCCCACTTTGGGAATTCGGGTATAATACAAACAAAAAATACATAAAATTCATCAAAACGGATAAAAATGCTATTTTAATAAAAAATCCCCAATTTTGGAATACATTTTCCCCATTGGGAATTCGAATATAATACAATAAAAATAGATATAATTCATCAAAACAGATCAAAATGATAAAAAAGCATGTCAGCCATTTTAATAAAAAATGCCCAATTTTTGAACACACTTTGAGATTTTGGGTATAATACAATAAAAAACACAAAATTTACCAAAACAGATTAAAATAGTAAAAAAGCATGTCAGCCATTTTAATAAAAAAATGCCCAATTTTGGAACACATTTTCCCCACTTTGGGAATTCGGGTATAATACTATAAAAATATATAAAATTTATCAAAACAGATGAAAATAGTAAAAAAGTTATTTTAATTTTAATAAAGAAGTCCCCAATTTGGAACACATTTTCCCCACTTTGGGAATTCGGGTATATTTTTTGTTTGAAACAAAAAAATTTTAAATCCAGTAATTTTTTCATCTATTAATATCCTTTTAACGATTTTTTATAAATTTATTTTATATATAAACAAGTTTCAAAAAGTTCAATGATTTCCCTTGTTTAGCAAATACCCTCGTGGCTACGCTCCTGGGTTGTCACTCCACCATGACCATATTAAATATTTATATTTCAAAATTATTATTTAGTTGTATTTACCCTTTAACACTTTATTATTATTAAAGCTGATCCCCAATTCACATAATAATTATTTCTCTCTCTCTCTTTTGTTTCCAGGGATTCAAACCGCCAATGTCCAACTGCTGGCCAATTACCAACACGAAGTCATACTCAAGTGCCATGTGGAGGCCTCTTCCGGTGATGGACTTTTGGAAATTGAATGGTTTCGCAATAGCGAAAAACTAAGCTCTTTGCGCAACATAGAGCTGCAGGAGAATCGTTTAATCATACGCAATCCCAATGGCCAGGACACTGGACTATATCGTTGCATTGCCTCGAATGCCGCCGGCCGGGTAATGAGCCGCAAGGGCTACATACTCAAATGGTCCAGCGTTAAGGACTCCACCAACTGTATGCCACGCCTAAAGAAGAACCACATCATGCCGGAGAATATGAAGGACATTTTCTTGTGTCGCGGCAAAAGAGGTGACAATTTGCATGGCTTCGCTGGCGATGATAAATTACCCGTGGCCGTGGATGTGCAAATCAAACAGGGACCGCTGAAACGTGCCACCGCCAAAGAGAATGAGGCCGCCGAATTGTTGTGCCAATATTCCATACCCGAGAAGTATATGAAAACTCCCGCCGAGGATTCCAACGATATCACATTGAGGTGGCGCAAAGATGGCAAAATCATAAGGCAAATAGAATTGAATGCAGCGGCTGGCTCCTCAGTTGGACAACGTTCTTTGGATGCCAACAAAGATCCCATGTTACGTGAAGACACTCGCGTCTCTATAAACAAAGACAACGGTTCACTGGTGTTCAGCAGCGTCATAGCCAGCGATGCCGGCCAATATGTTTGCCAAGTGGTGGTGGAGGGCTACCGTGCCACCACATCGGAGCCGGGCGAACTGCAAGTCATTGAACAATTGAAATTCATGCCACAGCCTACTTCGAAAAATCTTGAATTAGGTTCGGTGGGTAAAGTACATTGCAAAGCTCAGGGCACGCCAGTTCCACAAGTTAAATGGCTTAAGGTAAGTTACACGTTGCGTTTTATCCACTCCATTCTTTGTGCTCTGCTTCGCTTCCTGCTAAGTTTTGTGGCGGCGATGGTGTCGGTGGTCGAGTTGGTTGGCAGGTGCAGGGCACAGTGGGTTAGAGAGGGCACACAAAATAGTTTTAGGATTTTTAAGGATGATACAAGTAAAGAAAGCAAATAATGATTGAAAAAGTCCATTCATGGGACCGCCAGAAGAAGTCTTCGCAGGGTTTATTTTGAAAATTTGATTGGAGTTCAGAAAAGTCTTCTGAAGAAGTCTAGTTGAAGAAGTCTTCGCAGCGTTTATTATGAAAAATTGATTGGAGTTCAGAAAAGTCTTGTTATACGAGACCTCCTCTAGTTGAAGAAGTCTTCATCCAGAAGAAGTCATTGAAAATTTGATTGGAGTTCAGAAAACTCTTCTGATACGAGACCCCCTCAAGTTAAAGAAGTCTTCTTCCAGAAAAAGTCTTCGCAGTGTTTATTTTGAAAATTTGATTGGAGTTCAGAAAAGTCTTCTGATGCGAGACCTCCTCTAGTTGAAGAAGTCTTCTTCCAGAAGAAGTATTCGCAGCGTTTATTTTCAAAATTTGACTGGAGCTCAGAAAAGTCTTCTGATACGAGACCTCCTCTAGTTGAAAAAGTCTTCTTCAAGAAGAAGTCTTCGCAGCGTTTATTATGAAATATTGATTGTAGCTCAGAAAAGTCTTCTGATACGAGAAATCCTCTAGTTTAAGAAGTCTTCTTCTTTGGAAGTACTGAATCTGAATGATTCCCTTCATTAGATGAAATGGAAAATTAGGAAACTACTGTGAATAGTTTTGGTGAATCTCTCGTGGATTTTATTCGCTCGACATACGACAATTTTGCTTATTAACATAACCAATGAGCCAAAAATGAGCCTCATCACTTGCGATTCGAAATTAATCTGAATGTTTCCCATCATTAGATGAAATAGAAAATTAGGAAACTACGACAATTTTGATTATTCACATATCCGTTGAAAATGTCCATGTCTTTGGAAGTGCTATAATTATAACAATCAGCTATGATTTCGACATCTCATCTTGGTATATTTTGCCTTACGTGGTCGCTCTCATGGGAGCGTGAAATAGTTCTTTAAGGCTTCTCTTTGAATGCGTAGCGAAAAAGTTCGAATTTGTTTTAGTTTGGAATACGGTAGTATGAGTATTTCCAAATAAAATTACTCATACGTTAAGTGAACCTATAATTAATATTACTCATACGATCCCTCCATGTACCGTATTGGTACTTTGCATATTGGAGGAGTATACGAATTGCTGTAGAAAAATCAATGGCCATGGGCAATTTCAGGTCAACTCCTCCATCAGGATTTATAGGATTTTCCCATGTGTGCTGCCTTCCCAGTGATTTGTACATCTTCCGGTGAATGGACTGGACTTCATACATTCCCCAATTGATCCAAACCACTGTGCCTTGGGCTAAACCAGAAACCAGAAACTACTTTTAGGGGAGTAAATGAAATGAGAGATAGCAGAAAAATATAAAAAAGTAGCCCAACCAATCGGGGGCAGAAGGAACGAAGAAAGGCACAAAATTAGTTTTATTTGAACATTATACTCCGCAGATAAATACTTTAAAGAGCTTACTAAAGTCATCTACTTTGGCAAATATTGCCGCTGAAGAGCTAGTGATTGTGCTTGTTGAAGGAATTTGCTGTTGTTATAGTTGTTGTTGTTGTTTGCAACAAATAAAACAAGTCAATGACCAACGACAATGGCTGGGAAGTGTTTGATGCCTTCGAGGCGCACAGCACACAACAGACAGCGGGGCGGATACAAGATGGGATGAAGTGGGAGCAGTAGCTGGGTTTTGTTCTATTAACTTGGAGTTTGTTTCCGCTTAGTTGTGGCGCTGTAGCCATTGTCGAAAAAGTTTCGAGAGCTATTTTCTTTTCTTTTTTCTGTTCATTTTATGTATTTGCTCACTTTTTTAAACATTTTTTTCCACTCCGTCCATTGCAGGAGCTCAAGGATGACTTGCCAGATACTCTGGAGGACATCAATGGCACTTTGACATTTAAAAATGTTACCGCCGAACATCGTGGCAACTACACTTGTGTGGCTGCCAATGCCCAGGGCCAGATAAATGCCACCGTTAGCATAAATGTGGTGGTGGCTCCACGTTTCCTGGTGGCTCCAGAGGGTCCCATCGAGAGCATGGAATCCGGTGTGGCCATTATGCACTGCCAGGCCACGGGTGATCCCCGGCCCACCATACAGTGGGACAAGGACCTGCAGTATCTGAGCGAGAACAATACAGATCGCAGTCGTTTCCATTTCCTGGAAAATGGCACCCTGGAGATACTCAATGTCCAGCCGGAGGATGAGGGCAGTTATGGCTGTACCATAGGCAATAGTGCGGGCCTGAAGAGGGAGGAGGTGCGCTTTATAGTGAAATGTAAGTAAAGCTAATGATCCCCTTCCGTAGTGATTGAAACTAATATTTGTTTTTAATATTTTCAGCTGTTGGTGGTGATGGTGAGACGGAACCTCAGGAGGGTTTTCTCATAACCCGCGCCGTTTTGATTACCATGTCCGTGGCCTTTGCCTATATTATTTTGGTGGTGGGCCTGATGATCTGGTGCCGCTACAGAAGGCAGGCTCGCAAGGCCCGTTTGAATGAGGGCCGCGATAACCCGGAGGCGGGTGAAGGCGAGAAGAATGCCGAGAATGAACCCTGCCTGTCGGACAACAAAAATGCCAAAGTACGCAAGGCCAATGGCAATACTACGGCCAAGGCCAACGGCGGCAATGATGCCCAAAAGTCCGATGACACTGCCTGCAGCAATCACTCGAAGACCTCCAAGAAATCCAACGTCTACGATCAACTGAGTTTCCCGCGTTCGGGCATCACTGAAATGCTGCAGGTGGGCCGCGGTGAGTTCGGCGATGTCTTCGTGGGCAAAATCAAGACTTCACTCATCAAGCAGGCCGAGGATAAGGACACCGATACGGAAAAGAATAGCAATAGCAACAGCGATAATGGCAATGGCTCGGCGGCCACCACCTCGACTACGGTGGAGAAGAGGCGCTCGAAAACCTCCATGGATGACATCGAGGAGATCAAGGAGGAGCATGAAACGTGCAGCAGCGACAATGACACCAATGCCAATACCACAGCGGAGGAGTACAAACTGGTGATGGTGAAGGCTTTGAATAAGATAAAGGATGAGACGGCTTGCCAGGAGTTTCGGCGACAAATTGAAATGTTCCGCACGTTGACGCACAAGGGAGTAGTGCGTTTGTTTGGCCTGTGCCGGGAAAAGGATCCACACTATATGGTCTTGGAGTACACCGACTGGGTAAGTGGGGCAAACGGTGAAGAAAGAGAAAGAAGATGATGAAGAATAACGACGAAGAATGATTAAAGTAAGGAAAGTAGAGGGGAAAGAAAGCATGGATGGTATTCCAATTATCTAGGGGTTCAAATCCCGAATAATATATTCATCTTATTTTAAAAGGAAACATATTTACAATTCTAATTGATGTGTGGCTGTATTTGGATATTTTAAGCTCGAATTTTTTTAGTCAGAAGTTCGGATAAACGAATTCCGAACTTTAGCTCACTTTTCTTATAACTCTCGAAACTTGAATGTTTCCCTTCATTCCATGAAATAGGAAATTAGTAAACTACTGTGAATAGATTTCCGGAATCTCTCGTAGATTTTTTTTTCACTCCAAATGCGGCAACTTTGCTTATTGGCCATTGAGCCAAAAATTAGTCCCATCACTGAGTATTGCAATTCAAAATAATTTTGAACAATTTGTGATTTGGAGTAGTTTCTTGAATCACTAGTGGATTTTATTCACTCCAAATACGACAATTTTGCTTATTGACACATCCATTGAGCAAAAAATGAACCTCATCACTTGCGATTTGATATTAATCTGAATCTGAAAATTAGGAAAATAGTTTTGGTGAATCTCTCGTGTATTTTCCGCACTCCAAATGCAACAATTTTGCTTATTGACATATCCATTGAACCAAAAATGAGCCTCATCACTTGCGATTCGAAATTAATCTGATTGTTTCTCATCATGAGATGAAATAGAAAATTAGGAAACTACAGTGAACAGTTTTGGTGGAACTCTCGAGGATTTTATTCACTCCAAATATGATAATTTTGCTTATTGACTTATCCATTGAGCCAAAAATGAGCATCATCACTTGCGATTCGAAATTAATCTGAATGTTTTCCATCATTAGATGAAATATAAAATTAGGAAAATAGTTTTGGTGAAACTCTCGTGTGTTTTCTGCACTCCAAATGCGGTAATTTTGCTTATTGATATATCCATTGAGCCAAAAATGAGCCTCATCACTTGCGATTCGATTTTAATCTAAATGTTTCCCTAAATTAGATGAAATAGAAAATTAGGAAAATAGTTTTGGTTAAACTCTAGTGGATTTTATTCACTCCAAATACGATAATTTTGCTCCATTGAGCCAAAAATGAGCCTTATCACTAAACAAAATATTGCGATTCGAAATTAATTTAAACAATATACAATTTGAAGTAGTTTTCATGAATCTCTCGTGAATTTTCTTCACACCAAATACGACAATCTTGTGTATTGACATATCCTATGAGCCAAAAATGAGCCTCATCACTGAACAGAATATTGCAATTCGATATAAATGTGAGCAACTTGCGATGATTATTCTTTTGTTAGTCTATTCATGATGAAAAAGCCAAATTGTGATCCATTTAGCCACAACAAGTGCGCCTAAGATCTTTTTGGTGGCACCTACTCTACTTTTTAATGAAGTTTCTTCTTGTACCTTTAGATTTCTTTTTTAAGTATTTATATTTATTGGAGATTTTATTAATAATTGTTTCTTTATTGTTGCTTTTGTTATTTCCTTTAGGGCGATCTCAAACAATTCCTGTTGGCCACTGCCGGCAAAGTGAATACTTCCACAAATTCCTCCTCTCCACCGCCCCTGCAAACGGGCCAAGTTTTGGCTGTGGCTTATCAAATAGCCCGCGGCATGGATGCCATCTATCGTTCGCGATTTATACACAAGTAAGTGAAGAAAACTTTTGTCATCTCCTAACGTAAGGGCAATTGACTGATTTTCTCTTTTTTCTTTTTCTTATCTTGCAGAGATTTGGCCACACGCAATTGCATCATTTCCAGTGATTTCATCGTTAAGGTTTCATATCCCGCCCTGTGCAAAGACAAATACAATCGTGAATATTTCAAGCATCGCAACACCTTGCTGCCCGTGCGATGGCTGGCCCCGGAATGTGTGCAGGAGGATGAGTACACCACCAAGAGTGATATCTTCGCCTTTGGCGTAGTGGTCTGGGAGCTGTTCACGCAGGCCACCAAGATGCCCTTCGAGGAGCTGAGCAACGAGGAGGTGATACAGCGCAGCCAAACGGGCAAATTGGAGTGGCAGTGTGCGGACACCACACCGGAGAGTCTTAAGGAAATACTGGTAAGTGACACAACAACAAATAGTGGCCCAAACAAGAAATATTTAATTAAATTCCATTTTCTTTTAGGCCACCTGCTGGAATGTCAATCCCAAAGAACGCCCCTCATTCAGCCAACTGGGCTCGGCTCTCAGCAAGGCCATTCAAAGTCTGGACAAGTAGAGCTGCATAAGCATTTGTTTTTCGTCAAAAAAGCCAAAAATTACTTAAGTCTTTTTTTATACTGCCTCATAAAACATAAACGAACGAATAGTATGATAACACAACAAATAAGTACCATTTAAACATACCCATAAACATAATTATTTATTAAAAAAAAAAACAAAAACAATACGCAAACATAAAAAATCACATTACTCTTACTTCTAGACTTAACTTGATTTCTGTATAAAAGAACCCCCCTCTTAATTATTACATTTAAATTAAATTAGTTTTTATTTCGTTTATAAGAAAAGTGTACAACACTTTTGACTTTCTTCGAATAACAAAAACAAAGAAAAACAACAAAAATAGTTGATAACTTTTATTTAAAGCAATTTTTTACACATAAAAAACAAAGCAAAACAAAACAGAAAAAAACATTGGATTAAACGAAAGTCTTATTAATTAAGTTAAAACATGTACATCGCCGTAGTTTTCTATTCTCAACTTGTATATAGTTTCATTTACATAATTAACGAACAGAAGAAGAAGACGAAGAAAAAACAAAAACCAAAAGAAAGTTTAAAAGCAGAAACGGAAACGAACGCGGCCATACAATTCATACCAGTTAGGCATTTATAGCATGTAATATACCACAAAAAAACCCACAAACATACATACATACAAACACACGTATTATATACATACATACATATACATACATATAGTTCTTCTAAGTTCTTCTAGACCTGTAGCCATCATTACATTACCTTACAACGTTTTAGTTTTGATTTTGGAAAATATCCAGAAAAGAAATGAAAGGGGTACCGCATAACTTCGTAGTTTTCCATTTAGCGTTATCTCTAAGTACATGTTTAAGTCATTGTTTGTTTTTTTTATTATTCGTTTTCCATAAAAATCTCAGTCATCTGCCACGATCACTGGCCGCGTGGAAAAGCGCTATATATGGAAATTATGAACGATGAATGGAAAAAAAATCTGCCATAGTTTTTAAGGGCTTTTCATGTTTTAAAAACGACAACAACAACAACGTATAAACTTCTTAGTTTTTTTATGGAAATCTATTTATTCATAAGTGAAAGTAATAATCATAATAATTTAAAAATATATTGTACGAGTATGTAAATTGGAAGGAAATTTAAAAAGAAATCCCACTTAAGAGAAATTTAAATAAAAAATAAATTAAAATAAAAGATGGACACCATATAGTAAAAACAAACCAACGAAATATTTTAATCGAAAACAATAATAAGTGAATGGAAAGTGTGATGCTTATTGAAAACGCCGAAGGGGCTGGCTTATAAAAGGAATACATGTTGTCTTCCAACAATAAAAGTAAATCTTTCATCCTATTTACATTTTAGAACTAACAACTCTAGAATATAGAGTTGTTAAATCTAAAATGCATATATTAATAGTGAAAGTAAAACGAGTTAAATCGTAATTTAACCACTGTTAAATTGACCATAACTCGTGAATTTCTAAAAATGCGTATAAAATATTTTATGAGAAGAATACAAACTTTGGAAAAATCCGAACTAGTGAGGTCCATTGCCATGGAATGACTCATATGAATGGTGTAGTATTTTGTGACAGCAACTAGTGAGGTCCATTGCCATGGAATGACTCATATGAATGGTGTACTATTTTGTGACAGAAACTAGTGAGGTTCATTGCCATGGAATGACTCATATGAATGGTGTACTGTTTTGTGACAGAAAGATGAGACTTTTAAGATTTGAGATCGCAAACAAACGCTCGACTTTGATACAGAAATTACAATAACTTTTAAATACTTTTATGAAAATGGCAGTAAGAACAGTCCATATTACACTTGAACTGGGTGATGTGAAATCAATTGGCGTTTTTAGTTTTTCATTTCCTCATCCTGTTGTCCCTTAAAGAACTTCACAGTTCCAAATAATGATTTTTTTTTTCAATAATTAATTTAAATACTTATTCGCGCCCTTTGATATCGGTATAAGTGTCCAACTAAAGAGGAGAAAATCTGCTAAAAATACTTTAAATGGCCTATAAAGTATATATATTCTTGATCGTCATAAAATTCTAAGACGATCTAGCCATGTCCTTCTGTCCGTCTGTTGAAAGCACGCTAGCATCTAAACGAAAGGAGCTAGAACGTTAAAATTTTCCATATATGCGTCTTATAGTCATAGATCGGTTGGGATTGAAATGGGGCGAAATCGGCACAAAGGGAACAATTTTTCCCTCACAAGGACTAAAAATACTCATAATAATCCCTAATATTTTAGCGTATTTAAGCATGTTTTTTGAATATGTTTGCTTATATTTGCCTGATATTTGGTATGCGCATTCCCCTTATAGCAAAAACGTGCACCATAAAGTGATTCTTATTTGTAGGGGGTGAAATGGGGCAAAACAGGGATAAAAATGGTACATATTAAACGACAACAGCTAGAAACACGAAATTCGGTGTGTACATTCCTCTAATTGAGTAGATACATAATATAAAAGTATTTTTTCCAAATTCGTACTTTTAAGGGGTAAAATGGGAATAGAGGGATAAAAATGGTACCAACCAAACGGCTGTACCTAGAATAATGAAATTCGGTGTATACATTCCTCTGATTGCATAGATAAGTAAAATACACGGATTTTTCAAAATTCGTACTTTTTGGGGTTAGAATGAAAAAAGGGGGATAAAAATAGTACCAATCTAATGACCGCAGCTAGAGTCATGAAATTCGGAGTATACATTCTGAGTGTGTAGACACGGAAAATAAACTGATTTTTTCGAAATTAGTACTTTCAAGGGATACAATGGTACAGAGGGATAAAAATAGTACCAACTAAACGACTAAATATATATTTTCCTGTAATATTACTGCACTTCTACGAAAACCGACAACCTCTGTGGAATGCAATCCATGGTGGAGAGTATATAAAGTTCGGCCCGGCCGTTTTTACTTGTTTTTATCTGTATTAGTTTAAATTTGAATAAACTAAATAAACTGAGGGAGAAACCTGAAATGGTTGTTAATGCTAAAGTAATGCAGACAGAAATGTGCAATTTGAAGTATTTTTAGTAAAAATTCTCTTTAGTTAGACACTTATAACGGTGACATAGGGTGCGAATAAGTATCTAAAATAATTTTGAAAAATTTTATACTTTGGACCTTTGTAGTTCAATATGATGAGGAAATGAAAAACTTCAATTAACACCATTTTGCCTATTGCATCAGACGTACATCATCTGGTTCAAGTGTAAAGACTTTCTTAAAAATTGTGAGACTATTTTTAGGATTTTTCTTACAAAATATTGTTTTTTTATATAAAATGACGGATGATTTATATCATTGGTTTTATTAGTGAGCGGGCAAGAGAGCCGTGACAAAGGACGGCACATGCAATACTTTTAATAATGTAGACTCTAATCCGCAAAAATATAAATTCTGTTCTCCGAAGTATAACACTATGCAACAAAATAAAAAAATTGAAGTGGACACGAAGCATAACGAAAGTGTGTACTTACCATTTCACAGTCTGGTCTGGGGGACTGAATATTTTTAAAGGATATATAGGGACCGCCATCTAACGTTTTTTTTTTCAACTATTCAACCGTTGGACTATTATTTGTGGGGTGCCCGAGGCAGCCATTTGAATGAAATTATTTTCCATCATTAACCGGAGGGATTCTACTTTCAAATAAAAAAAGAAATTTGAGAAAATATTCGTAGTTTTTTTATAGCATTTTCAACAAAAAAAGTTATTTTTATTTCTATTCAACAATTTTTTATAATTTTTCTGCTTGTCCTAAAAACGCGATATTGGTACAAAATGAAAGTGTACACTTTGGACAATTTAAATAATTTTAGTAGGTTTAGGAAGTGAGACAAAAAAGTCGAAAGGAAAATGCAAATATTTCAAAAAAAATTTAGATTTAAAAATTTGAGCTTCTTCTTGACTGAATTACAGACAATCTATTGCAAAAAATGTTCAAGAAGTTCGTCCTTAAAAAACATAAAGTCCATTTGAACGAAGTCAAGACCCCAAACTATAAAATAAAGTAGAAAATATGGAATAACGGCCGTCAGTCAGATCATTGAAACACAACCCCACATTAATTGCATGTAAAGGGCTATTCATCGTGAAATAAATTGGAAAGTTAACTTAAAATGTTCATTATCGGTTAAAAGGACAATTTGTGGAATTTACTGTTTTGGGCGACTCGTTCGGGAATAGCGACTGAAGATGTCATTCACTGAAAATAATACGGAAATTTAAGTCGCCAGGCTTCAATTCTTGCACAAGTTGAATTTTGAATGCTAAAAGGCCGAGATCCTTACGTAACATACGCCAAATTGTCGAATACAACAAACCAAGCAGCTGAGAATGACGACGAATCGATTTGCCACGGTATTCTTTCCCACAGAACGCTGTTTTTCGTAACAGAGGTGAAAAATTTGAAGTGGTGTGGGTCTTTCCGTGATGACTTGCCAAATGATGCTGAACAAAAATGACAAAGCAGTTTGATTTGAGTCTTTAAAAAAAACCTATTGAAAATCAAACCTCACGATGAATCACCCAATATAAAGTTATAAATTGCCAATCCTGGCCTATATCCAAAAGTCGGCAACTCAGAGCAAAGACTGTAGATTGTCTGCGTTGCTGGAATCGGAATTAAAGAATATTTTGAGTGTCACTTCGTTTACAGATTTTCTACACTGGTTATAGATTCCCTTCAAGACGACGTCAATCGCATAAGTTTATTGGGTCCTATTTTCATCTTCATTATGCCGCTGAAAACATTTTTTGAAGAAATTAACCATCATTTTTGACTATCGTAGTCGGTACGTTGGTTCATTATTCTAGCCCCAAAATCAGACCCCACCAAAAACTCCTGCTTCGTTTTCAGCAGGTTAGTAAGAGAGGGAGAGAGAGAGATTCAATAACTCTCGCTTACTAAACTGCAGATTAAGCGCTGATTTTTTGGGGGATATCCCGAATTAGAGCAAATACTGGAATGCAATAATGACATCCCGCGGCCGGGATTTGAACATGGAACTCTTTACTACACCACAGCACGTGATGCGATATGTTCGTCATGGGTGTCGAGGGCGTATGTATGAGTTTTTTCATTTAGCTTTTATTGCAACCGAAGCATGCAGAGATTCAGCTCTATATGAGTTTTCGTTCTCTGTATGACTCCATTGTGGCTCCCCTCAGTGGCTCTACAACGGGTGCACTACTTCCAAAATCTAGATAATTTTTTGCTAGGTGACTATTCACATTGAAAATTGTCAACCCTGGGCTATTTCATAAAAATCGACTAATCAGAGTACAGAGCGTAGATTGTTTGCGTAACTGGAATCGGATTTCCTGATTGTCCAGAACATGCAATGAAATGATGCTTCACTTCGTTTAAAGACGATTTTCTACTCTGGGCTACACTGACTACAGATTCTCTTCAAGACGGCGTCAAGAAAAATCTTATTTCGGATTAAATTTTATTTCGTCTCAAAAAAAATTGTAATAAAAAATGGTCCCAAAAAGTAAAATTTAACCAAAAGGCGGTCTGCTGTTGTGTCCTTTATAATTTTTTCATTACGCCGCTGAAAACATTTTTTGAAGAAATTAATCATTGCTTTTGACTTTCTTAACCCCTATTGATACCACTTTTATCCCTTCCCCGTTTCTCTTCTAAAGGTAAAAACTGTAAATTTTCTATATTTTGGACTTCTACACAGTCAGAGAAATGTACACGCTGAATTTTATGATTATAACTGCAGACATTCGGTACAAATTAGGTCGGTACAAATTTTATCCCTTTTTGACAATTTTACGAATTTCGAAAAATCTCTTTATCTTACGTGTATATGCGATTTGAGGGATTTACACGCCAAATTTCAAGTCAATAGCCATTGTACTTTGATTGGTACTATTTTTATTCCTTTTTATCACATTTGATCCCCTGAAAGTATGAATCATTCACACTGGTGCGCGTTCACGCTATAAAAGGACTAAACTGCCGAGCCAGTCATGGTACCCATATCAATGATATTGTGTTCCATTATTAAATGACAACGTTCAACCTTTCCAGAAATATGAAAAAATAATCAAAACTTTTTTATAGCCGATTCAAATTTAAAGTTTTAATTGGACCATCTTGTTCTTTCATACTTTTAAACTTGAAATTTGATAATTAAAATAGGCTCAAACCATATCGAAAATATATTTTTATTATTATTTGTTTATTCCATTTCATTTTATTATTCTACAGCAGACTACAATAATTTACAGTAGGGTACTATTTTTTATATTTTTACTGTAGTCGTAATAATTATTGAGCACGATAATCTGTAATATTTTTAACATATTCGCGTAACTTATATTTTTTGGGTCATGCCATTGTATATCTTCTGAAGCGATCATTTGAAAATATATTTATACACTCCACGAGAGTATTATGTCTTTGTGCATTTGTTTGTAACACCCAAAAGGAAGGGAGATAGACCCATTGTTAATTATACCGATCGGCTTAGAATCACTTTCTGAGTCGATTTAGCAATGTCAACTAGAAGATCTTATTGTGAAAGTTAGTCAATTCATTCCATGTTTGGATATAGCCCCGATACAAATATTATTCTGACAAATTGGACCAGGTCATATTAGCCTATGATTAGGAATCATACAAAAATTCTTCCCGTTTTCACTTTTTTACCGAATTGAATTGTATTCGGATAGAAAGTGGAGTGTATCATATAGTCGGCCCCGCCCGACTTTAGCCTTTCCTTACTTGTTCTAAAATAGTGGTGTCTCGTAAACAGTTGTGTGCTCTATCTTAGAGAGAGAGAAAATAAGAAAACATATTTTTCCGTAACAGTGCCACATTTTAAGTTTGCAACTTCAGTGAATTTGGCAAAAAGGAATTTATTACTAGGAAACTTATGGCACCAGTTTATCCAACAAATTCGACAGATTTTTTCCCGGAAAACTCTTCCCTGGGCAAGCAAAACATAAATACTGTAATACTGCTCCATTTAAAATTCAAAAATCCAGAAGAAGTGGATTTTGTGTGTATATTCGAATGCAGTTAAGGGATTTTGGGTAATTTTTTAATAAAACAATATACTTTTACAAATTCCCGAAAACTTTACTACTTATTTCTTTTTTTAAAGTAGTAAAACTGTTCTGAAATTTACTTTCGATTTGAAATGCGTTTAAGCTGTAAATAATATCTGAATGATGTTGGCAATGATATTAAAAAAGTAACGTCTTTTAAGAAGCTTTTACTATAACATAAGATACAGTCGCATTCTGAGTAGTGTTTTCACATTTCTTTAGGAGAAAGGTCTAGAATGTCATGTCGAGAATGATAAATAGGTAAAACTGTGATACCTTCGGCCTTGTTCAACTTTTAATGTCTATAATCTTTAACGGTTACGGAAAAACATTTTGAATATTTTCGGCATTGGCTCATTTTAATGTTCGAATCTAAACAGCTTTCCGCGTATCCCTTACACATCCATCCAGCATTTCGAAGGTTTATCACTTCGCTTTTTGGCCCTTAAAGTTTTGCAAAGTTTACAACCGCCGTGTTTTGTCTTATCCACACCTATAAGTGACTTGCTCATTGTATTGAAGTCCACACACACAGTTCCACAATTCATTGTGGATTTCATTTGAAATAGAGTTGTTTTGAAAATTCCTAAACAATATTAATGCTAAATAAACGTTCACTCAATAAGACATTTTGGAAAGGATCCATATGTCAATGCGATGCTGGAGAAAGATAAATGGGGGGACGAAGGGCCAACTGGAGGATGGAAAATTCCTTGTGTTTTTCTATGGCTTTTCTTTGAAAGTGGTAGCTATATTTAGAATAGATGCTCTGCTCTATTCGTGGTATTTGCCAAAGCCTTCTGCAGGGTGAACCACAGATACCCCCCGTCACTGCGCTTGTTTTGGCAATTTCTTTTTCTATGAAAAAGTTAAAAAAAATAGTAGGAATTGACGGACGGACAGAGGAGCGAACTGAAGACAAAAGATTCATTCATTTAAGAGACTCACGTATTTTCGCAAAAGTATTTAGTCTCGCCACCCACAATATCTATATATAAATATTTATATTTTCATATATTCTATGAATATTCTAATGTACATATTTATGAAGCCATCAAGACAAGAGTGGCCTCCTCCGTAACATTTTGCAACACAAATTTTTTCGAACTGGAAAATGATATTAACGGATATTTTTTTAATTTTACTAAAATTCAAATTTTCGACAAAGGTCCCTTTAATATTGACTCCAAAAAAAAAATTGAGAAATAATTGATTTATTTTCGAAAATATTAAATTAAAAATAGAAAATACCTAATATATACATTTGCAAAATGGGACGCTAAACACTCGAGCAAAATTGGGAAATATTAAAAACTTACTTCCAAAGTAGTAAGTTTTTAACGCGAACTGAAAGAAATTTACGTGGAAAATATTCGTGTTTTCAGATGAAGCTCATTTTCATCTCGATGGCAATAAAAAAAATTGCTACATATGGGGTTCAGAGAATCCACACGTGACCAATATATCCACATCGAGTCACTTTTTGATTGATCGAATGAGGAACTGCCGAGCCAGTCGTGGTAGTCATATGAATGATTTTGTGTTCCATTATTAAATGAAGAAGTTCAACATTTCCAAACCAGAAATTTAAAAATTTAAATGGCCCACCCTATAGTAAAGCAAAGATACAATGTCTATATGTAAAATATCTAAATATAAATAAATCGAAGTTATGAAATATAGAAGTTATGAATTATAATTTTTAATTTTAATATCGCGAAAAAATCCCTAAAAATTTAAAAAATCTTGCCGAATAAAACAAAGAATATTTGAAGAAACTCTGTGGATCTATATTTGATGTTTTTCTTCAGTCCTTTCATCACATGGACAGACGGGCAAAACGTTTTATAAACTATTTAAATCATGATACTCCATCTGTGATTATGGGTCAGGCCCTTTTTGCTCCGATGACTTCATATCTACACACAAAGATCAAAGCCCTCACCAACCAAAAAAAAATAAAACGGTTAGAAGTCGATTAAAATACAAGCACATGTTGTAAACATAATAAACTTTTTTCATTTAAGTACTTCCAATCAAATCTGAACACTTCTAACAAAAACGTATAAGCGTATACTGGACATTAAGATGGGTCACGACCACATACAAGACAATGTTAGTAGATTTTAATTAAAAAAGGAATGGATTTGGATAATATTAGCGTTTCACTCCAGAGGTAATCAATTGTCTCTAAAAAGTTAAAGGGTTTTAAATATTTAGAACAATTTATTTATAGATAAATAAGTGTGTGTGTTTATAGTGTTTTAAACTCGAAAAAAATATAAAAAAATTTATGAATACATATTTTTTTTTACTAAAATTTCCTGACTAACGATGTTAGTCGAAATATTGGAAAAAGGACATGTAAGGATAAAAATGTTCTATGAAAAAAAAATTGCCGGAAAATTTCAGTGGGGGTCACCAATGCCAGCAAACTTCTAAATAAAGCTCTTCACGCTTAAATAGCAAAATTACACTCCATCGTATACAATAACAAAATTACTAGGGTTAAAATTCGTCCATGTTTTTTTGGAAGATCGATTATTTTCGACAAATATGTGGGTATTTCGGTAGAGAGCGGTAAACAAAAAATACAAATTGAATATTTTTGCAAAATTGCATTTATTTCATTTTTCTCAACCCGGGCTTCCGAAACAATTCTGTCACAAATATTCCCAAAAATATATTTTAGTATTCTCTATTTTCACAATTTTTGGCTTTACAGGCAATACTTGTGCTATTTAACTCTTATTTTAGACGTGCTTACAAAGTTTTCTTGAATTAGTGTATATCGTATTATCAAATTCCACAATATTGCCGTTTATAACAGTTTGCTTCGAAACTTTTGATAATATAGAGAATATCAAAATATTTTTTTGGGATATGCTGATGCTGACTCATAAATTTCCACAATATAGCTCTGACAACCTTTTTTTCACTTATTATAATGCTCCGACCAAAACATTAAAACTTTGATCCACTGTAAAAAGAAACTCAGACCAGTTGGACTATAAATTTATTCTACAAAAATGATATTTTCCTTTCAGACATATAGGGTCGCTACTCTGTTCCAAAAACGTTTTTGGACAGTGTTATCAAAGACCTTGAGTCGAACTATAACATAAACAATTTCAATAATATTTGTCTGTTATTTTGGCAGTATAAGTCCGATCATGGCCGTTAAAGAGAATGGGATATAAATCTTCTGAATATCATATTCACATATAAGCAGTGATCTAAGAATATTCGCCAAAAAATATTTTTGTTGTGACAAAAAAAATAGACAAAAAGAAAAAATCGGAAAAAATATTTTGTTCCAATTTTAATAGCTAGAATCCTAAAGAAGAAACCAATTGTTATTTCAAAAAATATCTATCGGTAAATGTAAGAGTTCTGAGAATTAAAAAAATATTTTTTTTGCCTTCTCAATAGTCACATGTGGGTTCTCTGATCCCCACATCCGGTAATTTTACTTATTGACATAGCCACCGAGATGAAAATGAGCTGAACTGAAGGCCTATCTCTTCTCGAAAATTTTCCATGTAAATTTTTTACAGTTTTCGTTAAAGACTCACTAAGGACGTAAGATTTTAATATTTCCCAATTTTGTTCGATCGTATATTGCAAATGTCAAACATAAAACTGAAAATAAAAATAAAAATAAAAATAAAAATAAAAATAAAAATAAAAATAAAAATAAAAATAAAAATAAAAATAAAAATAAAAATAAAAATAAAAATAAAAATAAAAATAAAAATAAAAATAAAAATAAAAATAAAAATAAAAATAAAAATAAAAATAAAAATAAAAATAAAAATAAAAATAAAAATAAAAATAAAAATAAAAATAAAAATAAAAATAAAAATAAAAATAAAAATAAAAATAAAAATAAAAATAAAAATAAAAATAAAAATAAAAATAAAAATAAAAATAAAAATAAAAATAAAAATAAAAATAAAAATAAAAATAAAAATAAAAATAAAAATAAAAATAAAAATAAAAATAAAAATAAAAATAAAAATAAAAATAAAAATAAAAATAAAAATAAAAATAAAAATAAAAATAAAAATAAAAATAAAAATAAAAATAAAAATAAAAATAAAAATAAAAATAAAAATAAAAATAAAAATAAAAATAAAAATAAAAATAAAAATAAAAATAAAAATAAAAATAAAAATAAAAATAAAAATAAAAATAAAAATAAAAATAAAAATAGAAATAAAAATAAAAATAAAAATAAAAATAAAAATAAAAATAAAAATAAAAATAAAAATAAAAATAAAAATAAAAATAAAAATAAAAATAAAAATAAAAATAAAAATAAAAATAAAAATAAAAATAAAAATAAAAATAAAAATAAAAATAAAAATAAAAATAAAAATAAAAATAAAAATAAAAATAAAAATAAAAATAAAAATAAAAATAAAAATAAAAATAAAAATAAAAATAAAAATAAAAATAAAAATAAAAATAAAAATAAAAATAAAAATAAAAATAAAAATAAAAATAAAAATAAAAATAAAAATAAAAATAAAAATAAAAATAAAAATAAAAATAAAAATAATAAAAATAAAAATAAAAATAAAAATAAAATAAAAATAAAAATAAAAATAAAAATAAAAATAAAAATACAAATAAAAATAAAAATAAAAATAAAAATAAAAATAAAAATAAAAATAAAAATAAAAATAAAAATAAAAATAAAAATAAAAATAAAAATAAAAATAAAAATAAAAATAAAAATAAAAATAAAAATAAAAATAAAAATAAAAATAAAAATAAAAATAAAAATAAAAATAAAAATAAAAATAAAAATAAAAATAAAAATAAAAATAAAAATAAAAATAAAAATAAAAATAAAAATAAAAATAAAAATAAAAATAAAAATAAAAATAAAAATAAAAATAAAAATAAAAATAAAAATAAAAATAAAAATAAAAATAAAAATAAAAATAAAAATAAAAATAAAAATAAAAATAAAAATAAAAATAAAAATAAAAATAAAAATAAAAATAAAAATAAAAATAAAAATAAAAATAAAAATAAAAATAAAAATAAAAATAAAAATAAAAATAAAAATAAAAATAAAAATAAAAATAAAAATAAAAATAAAAATAAAAATAAAAATAAAAATAAAAATAAAAATAAAAATAAAAATAAAAATAAAAATAAAAATAAAAATAAAAATAAAAATAAAAATAAAAATAAAAATAAAAATAAAAATAAAAATAAAAATAAAAATAAAAATAAAAATAAAAATAAAAATAAAAATAAAAATAAAAATAAAAATAAAAATAAAAATAAAAATAAAAATAAAAATAATAATAATAATAAAAATAAAAAGTTATAGGGTTTTGGCTGCACGTTACCACTGTGCAATGATGCCCACTTTTCTTCTTTTTCAATTTAAACGAAAAATATTTGTTTATTTTTATGCTTTGACACATTTTTTCTTATTTTAATATTTTTAAGGTTTTAAAATTAAAATTAAAAAAAAAAATTAATTTCTTTT
Source organism: Polietes domitor (assembly GCA_947397865.1). Lineage (NCBI taxonomy): Eukaryota > Metazoa > Arthropoda > Insecta > Diptera > Muscidae > Polietes > Polietes domitor. The sequence continues at coordinate 144,530,260 of OX377622.1, forward strand.
GTTGACATATTCTCGTACATTTTGCACTACATTTTTATTAAAAAGTATCCTTGCGACATGGCTTACAATCAATTTAAAAAAAATAATAAAAATGAGTGCCTTAAAGGCTAAATGAGTAGACTGCTTACAAACTCAATTTTAATTCATTTCAACCCATATACTTTGTCTGACCCTCTCTAATATTCGTATGTTCATGTCGGCGAACAAAAAAACCCAATTCAAAAACGGTTGACTGTGGTGTCTGAACGCATAGGCATGTAGGCGTGTAAATACTCGTACAAATGTCATAAAAGTATTACGTTCAACTAAGCGTTTCCATAAAATGTTATCCAATTTGTGCAGATTAACTTCAGACAACAATGATTAGCGCAGATGATGATGATGAGTACGAGTACGGCACATGGTCTGTCTGCAGCGAAAAGTGTTTTCTATTTCATAATTACATTTTTAAACTTTTGACCTGATTTATATGCATATTTTTTGGTAGTTGGCACAATACAAATCTTTAATAATATATATTAACAACACCAGCAGCAAATACCACACGAAGCCATAACATTTAATTTAAACTAAACATAATTTGTAATCAAGGCCAATATCAGCCAGTCATCCAGACATTATTTTCTCAACAACGAGTATTTGTGCGACGGAGCGTATGAGTGTTGCTTTGATTTGTAGATGATTTAAAAATTAAAACCACAATTATTGCAATGAATTAGTTAATGCAAAAGAGAATGGCTGGGAGATATTCATCAACAATATTTTATTTTGTGTTCACTTGCAAAATACCACAACACCCCGTATGAGGTGAGGTGGGCTGAGTTGTGAGAGTTTAATTTGGAATTTTGCACAAAAAACGCCCGAAGTTAACGGGGGCAAATATGTCATAACATTCAACAATTAAAAGAAACGACATTTATTATTGAAAGTCTGACCTCAAGCCGCACAAAAAAGCGAAAGCAAAAATAAATAACATCCAAAAAGGTCAAGCAACATATGCCTAATGAATCCCAAACAATTTAAAAGAATTCATTTGTGCTCCAATACATTGTGGCTGGGGTTTGGTCCAATTTCCTCTGGTAACGTTAATTATTTTTTATATTTTAATTTTATATTCTGTATTTACTTACATGTCACATATAAAGGGTGTATTTCTTAGGTGGATAGAATTTTAAATTGAAATAAAGTAATAAGATTTCTTAATATCGAGTTTGTTCTAAAGATAATTTTGTGTCATTAGTGTTTGAATATAATTTGGGTCATGGACCAAGAAAGATAGCTGATATTTATATTATATTTATATGCATTCATTCATATGATTAGACATATTTAAATATCTCATTTCCCATTATTGACACAACTGGCAGCTGAAACGGGAAACGGATATTGGATTGTCAAATATTCTTCACATGTGCGGAAGTATCACAAGCTGCATATGCGAATGCAAATGTTTCTCCAGTTGTCTTGATAGATAGACAGACAATACCATGTTAGATGTTTTATTTAAAACAATTGTCCCACATACACAGATAGAAATATCACGAGCATTATAGACGCTTTCTCAGGGAGGGCAACACTCACAGGACAAGGGCAAATTCAGCATCAGGATAATATTGGTATGTGAATGCAATGGAAAAATATATAGTCTTCCTTTGTCCACTTCCTCGGAGACCTAAGACTTGTCTTAAGGTACTCTTTTGAGGCATTATACTTTTTTTATAAACCAGAGGGTGCACAAGGAAGAAGAGGTAGACAGTCAATATTGAAACCTTTCAGGTGGTTGTTATTATTCTTGGGAGATGGTTGGGACATCTATTGATGACACCTTTTTCCCAAACCAGAATGTTACTGTTCATATCTTTTTTGAATTACATTCATCTGCTGGCATCCTTTAAAATGCCGCCTCCGCCCATCTCTGTTTCCAATCAAACGATTTTGATTCAAATGTATTTATATGATGTGGATGGTTAGGATGTTTCGCCGGGAAACTGTTTAAAATAAAATCAGTAAAGGTAGTAGAAGACAAAAGAAATAAAATTGCATTCGAATATATCGACGAGTTAAGTAAGCGACCCCAGTGTATTAAAAAAACGATATTTTACATAAGAGATCTCAGAAAGGGAGTAATATTCAGCATGCTAAGCGGAAGCAAACATTTTTTAAATATTTTCCAGAGATACTACCATCGTATTAGTTAAAAGTCGACAGTGGAAACAAATTCCCAAAAATGCTGAGTGGAACGTAGGAATTGATAGTAGGGTGCACTATGATCCCAAATCCGTATTTTTTGGCATAAATTCCAAAAATTTAAATTGGAAATGGTTACATTTGTATATATTTTCTTAATGGAAACACTCCAAGCTATCATGAAAATGTATTGGAAAAATTTAGGTGGCAACACCGCAAGCCTGAGAGGCATTTAAAGTTTGCCGTTGAAACAATTGGGATTAATTCGGGCAGTTATACAAAATACTTAAAATTAATTAATTATTATTGAAATGGAAGACCGGCGTAAGTAGTTGAATATTTATTTTTTTATTTATATTTAATATTTTGTGATTACTGTAGTCTTGTCTGTTTTCTTACAATTGCCACTTTATTTTAGCGCAATTTTCGATTGCCATAGTACACATATTTGATCATATCTCTGAATCAGATTTGTGTATGAGACCCATCATCACCTCATTTTAAAGGTATTGCAAGTACCTATATATATATAACACCATTCACTTTTCTGTACACTTGTTGACATTTTATATTATTTCCGGAAATAATTACTTAAATTGCAGTGTCAAGTAGAATATTTGTATGCTATATTTTGTTTTTGTAATAATGTTCAGAAAAACATTGTTCGTAAAAGCGAAATAAGTTTCATTCGTTTAAGCTTTCATAAAATTTAGTTTTTGGTTACCCTGTGCTAATACAGGGTGATAATTATGTTGGTTATATATTGAGTTTATATGGGAGGTGATAGTGGGCGTGGTCCGATCGGCCCAATTTTATTTTTTGAGTATGTTATGTCTAGCAAATGTGCAAAATTACAAGATTGTATCTTTACTTTTCGACTTTATGCCATAAAAAATGGATTTGGGACCAGTGTGGGGTGTGTTGATTTTAGACAATTTCTGATTTTCAAAAACGTGTAGAGAAAAAAAGTGGTGGAAAGCTTTGTCATTCTCAGATATATTTTTATTTTTGTGATAAAATTTAGTTTAGCTCGGTGAATCGTGAAAAGAAAAACCGATCTTTCCCAAAAAACGTTTTTTTAATTTTGAATAAAAAAAATTAATTTTTTTAAATTTCAAAAACTTTTAGTTATGAATAGCTGTGGCATGCTTTGCCATTCTCAGATATATATTTTTTTGTGATAAAATTTAGTTTATCTCGGTTAATCGCTAAAAGAAAAAACTATTTAAAAAATTTCTTTCAATTGTTTTAAAGACTTCTACTAAACTGCTGCTCCTGCGAGACACTTATAACATTTATAGCCCTCATAATTACCTTAAATTTAAGGTACTAGTCGCCTCGATTGGGCTTATACTTCAAAAATTATAAAAAATAGTACATTTGACGATTTATTAATAATAAAATTATTTTTTTTTAATTTCGAAAACGTTTAGTTATGAAAAACTTCGCCATTCTCCGATATATTTTTATTTTTGTTGATAAAATTTAGTTTATCTCGATAAATCGTCAAAAGAAAAATTGATTTAAAAAACACGTTTTTCAATTTTTTACAATCTCTACTAAACCACTGTTTCTACGTGAAAGATAGATTTGCAACATTTGTAGCCCTAATTATTTTCTTAATTTAAGGAATTTCTCGGCTCCATCAGGTTTATACTTCAATAATAAAGGTGCATTCGACGAAAATTGTAATATTTTTAATAAAAATAAATAAATAAAAAATACAAAAATATTCAGTGAAGTAATACCCTAAATAATACGAGTAGTGTCTTAAATTTAAGCTAATTATCAGAGAAAAATATATTTCACGTAGAAACAGTGCTTTAGTAACATTCGTTACAAAACAAACAGTAACTCGTTGTGTGGGTTCTCTGTGGCAATTTTGCTTATTGACATAGCCACCGATATGAAGGCTAAACTGAAGGTCTCTCGATCTCTTCTCGAAAATTTTCCACGTAAATTTGGAAGTAAGTTTCTAATATTTCCCAATTTTGTTCGAGCGTATAGAGTCCCATTTTGAAAATGTCAAACATAAATTTTTATGGTATTTTTTTTAATTTATTAAAATTCCAATTTTCGTCGAAGTTTCCTTACATATTTGTATTCTCATTTTGAAAATATAATTTCGAGAACACAGGCCTATTTATGAATAAATGTAGAAGTTATGGTCCTACTTGTTGAAGTACATGTCGTCTTCACGTATGACTAAATCAATTTAAGCAAAAACTTCGTACAAAAAGACACAAGATTTTTTTAAATTCCCTTGCTTCAACATAAGGATCATAATTTTTGCATGTAATCATAGATTTTTTTCATAGATATCTTGTAATTGACTTTTCGCGCCATTTAAACAAACATTAAAAATTCATGATTTAAAAAAATCGTTTGCGTCTACAAAGGGTATCATAACTTCAACATTTATCCATAGATTTTTACATATATTTTTTTCGTTAAAATTTTAGCTATTAAAAATAATAAATAATGTATTTTCGATTTTTTTATGATTTTTTTCCTGCCAGCAAAAATTGATTTTTTTAAATAATTTTTTCCAAATTTTTGGAGGCTGTTCCAAAACCTCTGTTTCTATGTGAAAGTGTAAAAGCGCAACATTCGTAGACATCATAATTACAATATTCGTGAAGCCATTGGTGAAATACAGCTGCACACAATCGATAATGTGCTTAAAATTGGACCGATCGTGTAGGCTACTGCATGGCCAGCCGAGGCAGCCATTTGAATGAAATTATTTTCCATTATTAACCGGAAGGATTGTACTTTCAAATAAAAAAAGAAATTTGAGAAAATATTCAATAGTTTTTTTATAGCATTTTCAAAAGAAAAAGTTATTCGGCGGACCCTATACATGCCAAATTTTCTCTTTACTTTGATCAGTTCTTATTTAAGAACTTTCTTTTTGACATTTATAAAAAAATGTACCGTTACAGCGACACTTCTCATTTTATGCACACCAAAATTGTCTTTAGCGTTAGTTTGAAAGTGGTCTAAATCACACTATATCCACTGACATTGATGTGTGGTGGTGGTAAACAGTTCTTTATTTATAGTGTCCACTTAATAACATATAAAATGTAATTATTTGAAAAGTAAATAATTATTTCAATATAAAGTTTTTTAGACGAACAACCTGTAAATATTTATACGCATTTCTTATTTTTTTTAATAAAATATTTTGTGCTCTCTTTCATTTTTTGGCAAGGAAATATTACCTTTTCGAATTAAAATAAAATATTTTTTTAATTTATTTTATTTTTATTTTTTTTTTATTTTTTCAATTTAGAGAAGAGGTTCCCTTAGAGTTACCAACGTTGTCGATTTTTATATAAAAGTTTGATAAAGTAGGATATTCTAAGAAAAACATTTGTGCTGCGGTGGAAAAATATTTTTTAATAGATCCAAACATAAACCACTGCATTTCACAAAACGGATAAAGTTTGACTTAGACCACTATCATACTAATTGGCATATTATTAATGGTACCTACGAAAAATTTGTATTTTTAGTAAACAATTAAAAAAAACATATTTTTTGTGTTGATTGTATGAATCAGCATGCCTCAATGCAAACAACAAATACTTTTTTCAGCTTTCTTTTTTGTTGCATATTGTAATCAGTACAAACCTCCGCTAAATAGTCAGATTTGAACTTGGGATTCGAGTGGTAAAACTACATTCGAAATGAATTTTTAATTTTCTTGAAAGAAGAATTTCCACCAATATGAAATAGATGTTCTGATAATAATAATTTCGAATAGTATAATTTCTCTCCTACAACGGCTAACACAATGGAAAATATGTGGAACTAAAAATGGTTCTAACTAAGTTTTTGTGGGTTTGTCTGTTCGGCCATTGTTGCTTTAAATGCATCATATATTAAAAAGCATTGCTTTATATTAAAAAATCATTATAATTTCTTTTAACGGCACACCCTAATCAACGCGAGTTACAAACTAATTTCCCATTGTGATGACAGCTGTTCGGTAGCAGTATCACAACAGCCGGCATGATGTTTACAGTTGGCGGATATTGCATATCATCGCAGCCGAGATTGGAAATAGAGATACACATGCCAGGGTATTATAACACATTGACATTATTAATGGAATTATATGTATGACGACTGTGTATTAGTCGGGAAGCACGTATTTCGCATTTCTTTCTTGCTTACAAAAAAGACAGACAGCTCGCGAACACCAACAGCAACAACAGTAAAGCAATGATTGGAGATAGTACAAAAAAATGAAAGAAATGAGAAGAAGCGACAACGAATACACTTGCATTGCATTAAAGGCACATCAAGCGTACGAACGGTATGTATGTATGTGGCAGGACAAAGACATCAGTTTATGGGGTACTTGTACATCATACGACACACATACTCTCTCTCAGGTAGATGTTTGTATTCGTTTGTTTTCGATTACATACTTGTGTTGTATGTCTGCAATCTACATCTGGCACGACAACAGACAATATCCATTTTAAGTTTGGGGTATTACGTATGTATATTAGGCTGGGTCGCGATCCATATAAATTGAAAAATACTCTCCAGTCACCCCACGAAAATAAAGTTTGGATTGTTTCTGGGGAAGGTATTCTGGATCTACATCTTAGTGCTAGACGAATTCGGTGTCATTTTCTGCTGCTATTGACATGAGTCAATTGACTTTATTCTCATTCTCTGGCGATAATGACTTGCGACTCGATCTTATTTCTGGATGACTTTATCCTCATCTTTTGGGGATAAAGTGTAAATGTTAGTGCTGGATGGGTATAAATTTTAGTGTTCGATCAATTCGGTGCCATTTTCTGGTGCTATTTATTCTCTATCTCAGAATATTATATCTCTCAGCATCTTCGAATTCGACTCACTCTATTACATATGCATACTTACCCTGCGTATTTATACTTTTATCAAATAAACGTTAACATGTAAATGTGTAAATATTTGCGCACAATTCAACAACGAAAAAGCATCATTATTTGTGAAACCTTTTTTCTTCTTCGTCGTCTTCTTCTTCTTCGCCAGGTGAATATTCTTTGTCAACCGACCGACGATGTTTGTGGCACACATGTAACCGGGTGTTGAACACGGCACAAATCATCATCCATTCATGTATCAGCGTCAGCATCATGTCTTTGTTAAGCTTCCCTGGGATTTGCACTTTGGTACGAACGGTGCAAAAAAACATGGAGAACACAAAAACAACAACGAGAAAAGGTGCCAAATGGCATTTCAATATTTGGCAGCGAGTGTGTGTCTGTATGTTTGTCAGTTTTACACTGAGCAACAAAAAAAGAGTAACAGACTACCCACTACACCACTTTCAATTGAAATTTAGAAAATACGACATCATATTGAAAAAATACAAATTGAAATTGAGAAATGCAAACTGAATATCAGAAATTTAAATTGATATTGAGAAAATACAAATTGAAATTCAGAAATGTAAATTGAAATTGAGAAAATAAAAATTTTAAGTACACAAATGTAAATTGAAATTGAGAATATACAATTTGATATTGAGAAATAAAACAATTGAAAATGAGAAAATATAAATTAATTAATTTCAATTTAATTTCTGAATATCAATTTTCATTTTCTCCATTTGAATTTAAATTTAAATTTCCGAATTTCAATTTTAAATTTTCATTCTCTCTCAATTTGCATTCTTTCGATTTCAAATTTTAATTTCAACTTCAATTTTAAATTTTCATTCTCTCTCAATTTGCATTCTCTCGATTTCAAATTTCATTTCTCAATTTCCACTTGAATTTTCTCCCTCCATTGAAAATGGTGTAGTATTGTTTCTGGTTGATATGCCAACAAGCCCAATACGAATAATCCTTCAAATACCCCCGAAGGTACAAGAGGGAGCTTCTCGCAATCAGTGGGAAAATGAGTTTTAGTATTGAGATTTGTCCACCAAATTAATTTTGCAATTGACATTTAAAGTAAAATAATTGATTTTGATTTTCACTTCTTCGGATTCCTTCTCAATTCATTCAAATGGGATAGGTCTTTAACATACTGTCTTTTGAATATTTTTACTTTTTCCATCAAACACACATCTGAATCATTAAAACAAAAATAAAAAAACAAAAAATAATACTTCTTTGAAATAGTGTCGCTCAGTGTTATGCTGACAACCTGTTTCTTGAAATCTTGAGGGAAATTACCTTTTACACTATATGAGCAGGTGTATGAGTGTGTGTGTGTACGCGTGCCAAATTGTCCTAATCGACTTTAATATTAAATTATCTGGCAAGGAATTGTGAATTGTGCTGGCTGGCACTGGCACTGCCACTGCTTCAGCAACCCCTCTTCATTGGCCACCCGAGCGTATGAGTGCTACTATTGAGAGTTTTTAAATTAAATGTTGCTCATACGCAATGTAGCACACCAAAGGCATTGTGTCGAATAGGTTTTATTTATTTAACATAGGAGGTTGGTATATAAACCAGAGGTGTTAAGGCCCATGCGAAATTAATGAAATGTCATCAATCAGTTGATATATAAACTTGCGTACCTCGATGGTGCAGGAATGGCAGCCATCGAAAACAGACAACAGCTCCTCGACTCCGTCCGGTCGATGGTGAAATCGAGAATTATTGTTGTTAAATGTGGCGTTGAAAGCAAGAGATTATCATTAATCAAGGGAACGATGGTCTTGGCTGAACACAATTTAGTACCGAAAAAAACATTTCAAACGATAAGGCATTTATTTCTGGCGTCTTGGCAACGGGATTTGTTTTAAAAACGCCGAACACTATGCAAATGAGCCTGTCATAAACAAAACAAAAAAGCGGGTTATTTCAAACATAACAAATTGGTCAGAAGCGGTATTTATATGTAGATATATACACATAATCTATTTCAATTTGGTCCGATAATAATGATAACCAAGGTCAAGTATGGGTTGGAAAATTAGATACCCATTTATAGTATGTGAGACTGAGGCTTCAAAATGGATTGCGGAGTTGGTTCCGATCTCTTCTCGGAAAATTCTCGTCTTACATGTTCATTCAGACTTTGCTCACAGCTGCAACATCTTTCAAACGGATATCATAGCAATGAAGGAAGCATGCATTCAACTTTTCTCTTTATTCAAAATGGGGTGGGCTATGTAACAGTTTAAATTAGAATATAAAAAAGGACTTAATATATATTTTTTTTTAATTTCTGGTTTTATTGGAAGGGTTGAACTTTGTCATTTAATAATGGAACACAATATAATTCATTTGACTACCACGACTGGCTCGGCAGTACCTCATACGATCAACCCAATTTTTCAGTAAATGGCCCAAAGCCCAAAATGCTCACCAATGCAATGGATGCAATGACTTCTCACGTGTGAGTTCTCTCTTTTCCACGTAAATTTCTTACAGTTTGAGTTAAAGACTCACTTCTTTGGAAGTAAGTTTTTAATATTCCCAATTTTGTTCAAACATAAACCTGATAATGAATGATATTCTAACTTTCAAAGTTAAAGTAATCGGCACTTCAAATTTAAAATTTTAAATGGCCTACCGTACTATTTTGCGCTCCCGTGAGAGCGGCCACGTAAACCAAACTTTTCTCAACGAAGAGGAAGCACTTCTTCCAGCTCTAATAAATCCGCAAGACCTTGAGAAACAATTACTATACGACATGAGCTACTGGAAATTGATATTGGCGATCTAATCAAACTTCTCATACTTTTAGGCTGGATATAACAGACCTTACCGAGCCACCACATGACCCAGATAGGGAGCGGTCTCGTAAATCAACCAACCAAGGTTGTTGTTTAAACTTTGAATTTAATGTTCTCATTCTTCTCATTGAATCATCATCATTCATATCTCAATTCATCAATCAATCATATTCATTTGACCAAAGAGCAGGTCTTCAAGAGATTGAAGACAAAAGACAGTTGATGGATGAGACACGTGACCAAGACAATGAAATTGGGACGTAGTAAAGAATACTTGGCTAGGTATGATAAACAAGGGGAACTGGGAAAATATTGATTTAGCAATGTCATATTAGAGAATTCATTATATTGAGAGAAAATACAAATTAATTTCAATTGACATTTCTGAATATTAATTTGCATTTTCTCAATTTCAATTTTCATTCCAAAATTTAAATTTTTATTTTCTCAATTTCAATTTATAATTCTGAATTTTAATTTTCATTTTCTCAATTTCAATTTACATTTGCATTTCTGAATTTTAATTTGAATTTTCTTTATTTCAATTTATATTTTACGTTTTCAATTCGTATTTTCCAAATTTCAATATACATTTCTGAATTTTAACTTATATTTTTAATTTATCAATTTCAATTGAAAATAGAATAAACATAGGGTGGGCCATTTAAAATTTTAAATTTGAACTACAGATTTCTTTGACTTTGAAAGGTAGAATAACATTCATTTTTATTTTTATTTCCAGGTTTATGTTTGACATTTGCAAAATGGGACGTTAGACGCTCGAACAAAATTTGGAAATATTAAAAATATACGTCAAAGTAGTGAGTCTTTAACGCAAACTGTATGAAATTTAGGTGGGAAATTTTCGAGAAGTGCATGGCCTTCAGTTAAGCTCATTTTCATCTCGTAGTGTTCAGAGAACCCATACCTGACTATTGAGAAGCCAATGCATCCACAAGGAGTGTAGATTTTGGGCTGTACTGAAAAATTGGGTTGATCGCATGAGTACTGCCGAGTCAGTCTATTAGTCATATGAATGATATTGAGTTCCATTATTAAATCACAAAGTTCAAACTTTCCAATAAATCCAGAAATTTGAAATATATGGAATGGAACACAAAATCCCTTCTCATGTGGTATTATCATTGAGTTTACATGTCAAGTGTTCTATATTATAGTTTATCTATCTTTAATTGTATACAATTCCAAAAGGAACAAAAAACGGTCCATCCACACTATCCCCCACTGATTTTTATTCATTTTTTTTTTGATTAATTGCCTAACTTATCTTACGGCCTCCTTATCAACATCTTGAACATAATTATATTTTTGTCATCAAAATGTACAATTTATTTAACACATCCCGAAGAAATATCGCACAATAAGGCATCGGCAGCGGCGGCGGCCAAACTCAATACAAAGCAATATTTCATCTAACAGAGAAAGTATGTCAGAAATTATTAAAAGTTTGTTACACTCGTGCTTATGGCAGCAACATCTCCACAAGTAGCTGCTCTCTTCTTTTGATATTCTCTATTGTTCGCCATATGTCTGGGATTGTAAAGTCGCCTCCCCCCCCCCCCGGCCCATGGACCCCGAACGAAAACAAACGTTAAGGAATGAGAAAAGGCCAACATGAACATAATGGCGCCATGAACCTTGAATAATGTTTGGGAAATGTTGATTTTTTGCTATTTTCTGTGGCTGTTGCTGTTGTTATTTTTGTGGATTATAAGGATAACAATTTAAGTGCATGTGTGTGTATGTATTTCGATTACAATGCGATAACACATTTTTCAGTGAATAAAATGGCACACACTCAGACGTACTCATATGTTCAAGCCTGCTACGTGCCTTTTGTACTTGGTCTATGAATTTATGAAACCCTCACCACCCGGTTGCAAAGCTGTTGATGTCTGGCATGGGATGCAAACAGTTTTCTTAGGCCATTCGTTGATTGTTGCCGGCTTTGTTTTGGGTTGTGGTTGCGGTTGCTTTTTCTAATCCGGAAAAGCAACAGGAAGTGCGCCAAGTAGAAAATGTTTTATTAAAACCCAGCATATTCCCCGAGGCATGTCAGTAGACACAACGAAATGAACGAACGTACAACAAATAGAAATAATTTAGGTTTTCGGGCCTCCAAACCAAACCAAACCGCAAACACCCCCTCAGCCAAGCCACACTATGTCACACATCCCTCGCAGCCACAGTGCTCTGGTTGCCACTGCCACAACGCGTCACTCCACTTCACCTCGGGTCGCTTAAGTCGTTTATGGCATAAACAGAAACGGAAACTGTTTACCAAAATAAATTGAAATACAATTTGGAAAAGCGAAAAATCTTTTTTCCTTCTTTTCTATTCAATCTACGTCGCGGCCTTCGAGGACGTTGCAGGTTGCTTTGTTCCCGCGCTAAAGGGTTAAGAAGGGCAAAGGAATGGTTCAATTTGCCAACCAACCAAATAGTCACCCTCCCAGCCATTCAGCCAACAATCCAACCAACTCACCCGAAAAAGGCGTAATTCTTTATTATTATTAACAGCAATTTCATAAAATTTTACAACATCCTTATGAATCTATAGAACACACATACACACTTGTACACATTCACATTGCCAGGCATTCTTTTCAACATGGGCAAGAAGTTCGAACAACTACCAACTTGTTCAGCACACTCAAACACACACATATGTAAATGCCCACACATATGTACATTATGTTCGAGAGGGAGTGTGTGTATGTATGTGGAATAGAACGGTAACATTAAAAAGTTCGTTATAAATTTTGAATTTTTATTGTTAAACATCATATTGTGGGTTATGGTAACATCAGTAGCTATACACTCACATATATGTATGTATGTATGTACTTGAATATAAGTATACTTATGCACCTAATGAAGCACTTACTGAATGACATTAATATATGTACTTGAGGACATTAATATGAGTACATGTTTCGGTAGTACATGTTTGTGTTTGGCAGCACACATGTCGAAATCGATCTATCGATGGGAAATAGAATGAGAGCAAATTTAACCATTGAAACATGCAGGACTTTAGAAATCTTAGCAATAAAACTCCTAAAGAGGGTGCTTTGAAAAAGTGTGATTTTTTAAAGTTGTTTAACATTTTTAAATTTGCTCGAATTATAGCTTCAGTTTGGCACTCCTCCACGCCAGGAAGGAAGCCAGATCCGTAAGCAAGTATTTATATAATGTGCATATGAGATTGAACAAGTAAAAACGGCGTTAAGTTCAGCCGAGCCGAACTTTATATACCCTCCACCATGGATTGCTTTCCACACAGGATGTCGATTTTCGTAAAAGTGCAGTAATAATACAGGAAAATATATTTTTTTAATATAGCCAAACCAAAACAAATACAAATAGTGAAAAAATAATTTTATAAATAAATATAATATTTTAATTATATCAAACCACGCTTATAAGGAAAGGCTACCAATACGTCAATTCAAAAAATAAATGTTCTTATATTTGTTTTTTCAAAAAGCTTAAATACAATAACTATTGTTGGATAGTGGGTGATACAGTTGGTTGTATTTCAATTCTATTTTAAATTCAAAAGTACAAATTTTGAAAATCCATTATCAGACGTACATTGTGCAAAATAACTTAACTTCATGATTCAACCAATTTTTGCCGTAAAAGAAAAAGTAAGAATTAAAAAAAAGTTTTTATTTTGCGTGTCTATGCAGTCAGAGGAATGTATACACCGAATTCCATGGTTCCAGCTGCTCCCATTTGGTTGGTACTATTTTTACCCCCTTGACGTTTCTACGAAATTAGAATTTCATCATTCTAGCTGTAGTTGTTTAGTTGATACTATTTTTATCCCTCTGTACCATTGTATCCCTCGAAAGTGCGAATTTCGAAAAATGCGTTTATTTTCCGTGTATACGCAGTCAGAGGAATGTATACTCCGAATTGCATGACTCTAGCTGCGGTCATTTGGTTGCGGTTTTAACCCCAAAAAGTACGAATTTTGAAAAAAATCAGTGTATGTTACTTGTCTATGCAATCAGAGGAATGTATACACCGAATTTCATTATTCTAGGTGTAGCCGTTTGATTGGTACCATTTGTATCCCTCTATCCCCATTTACCCCTTAAAAGTACTAATTTGGAAAAAATACTATTATATTATGTATCTACTCAATTAGAGGAATGTACTGACCGAATTTCGTGTTTCTAGCTGTTGTAATTTAATATGTACCATTTTTAAAACATGCTTAAATACGCTAAAATATTAGGGATTATTATGGGTATTTTTAGTCCTTGTGAGGGAAAAATTTTTCCCTTTGGGCCGATTTCGCCCCATTTCAATCCCAACCGATCTACGACTATAAGACGCATTTAGGGAAAATTTGAACGTTCTAGCTCCTTTCGTTTAGATGCTAGCGGACAGACGGACGGACGGACGGACATGGCTAGATCGTCTTAGAATTTTATGACGATCAAGAATATATATACTTTATAGGGTCTCAGGTCGATATTTCCATCCTGGAGGTGGAGGGTATAAAAATGCGGGACAGATTGGAACAACCATAAATATCCATTTCAGCATACGAATGCAGCAGTAGTGCATTCGAAACATACACATTTTTTCGCTTTTAAAAGTAATATTCATATTCAATATTTACACAAACTACACATAAAGCAAGTAAGTAAGTTTCAGTCGGTTAAACCGACTTATAAAGGTTGATTTTTTAGCTATTATCTTTTTGGCAACACTGGTTTAAACAGCTGACGCACGTTTCGTGTTTTGTTTCACTGTCAAACGTCTTCAGCCTTACAACGCTTGCAAATTATTGAATTTTCAGTTCATCGCGCGCATCTTCCATTTTATGGTCAGTTTAATCGACCCACTGAAGCGGCTATTCGGGCTATTGTGACTAAATTTCGCACCAAATTTACATTGTTGGACATTAAACCACCAACACGCTTACGTAGAGTGCGAACTGAAGAAAATATCGCAGCTGTATCTGCCAGTGTTAATGATGACCATCAATTATCGATTCGTCGCCGTTCGCAGCAATTGGGCCTCTGTTAATCAAAAACGCCGCAATGCAAAAATTGGACTAAGCGGATGGACCATTTGAGGCGCTGTCAAGGTCAACATTTACATGAAATAATCTTCAAACTTTAAAATATATGGACCGTACTATCGATTCAAATAAAGATTTCATGCATTTTTCTGAATGTTTTTTTGAAAAACTTTCCTATAGGTTTTAAAAAATCACCCTTTAGTTATAATTTCAAGTAAATTAGTAAAGTTGCCAGTAATAATAATATCAATTTTACTCCAATCTATTCCAAGTTTCCTTAAATTTATTATTATTTTATTTATTCACTTTTTTTCCTTGAGTGTTTAGTATTCATTTCGATCGCACTCCTTATCCAGTGGAGTTTAAAAAGTGCAATGCATTGCGTTTTACAATAAAAATGAGAAAACAATGTAAAGCAGAAACATATATGTACATATGTATGTTCATACATACATTTGTACGCATTAAAATTCATTAGTCTGTGAGTCTCGATCTGTGCATGGGCTTCTGTGCATGTGTGTGCTTGAAATACTTTCTTTATGCGTGTGTATAAGAGTTTGTTAATACTATTAAGGCGGCATTTGTCGCATCAGTGATTACACAGTTACATGCATATGAATGTATGTTCGTATGTATGGACATGTGTGCGAAATATATTCGTTATTAAATCTCTGCAAGAGGAAGCCGGCCGTCCCTAGAGCTATTCGCAATGCGAGCTTTATCGGTTCATTTACATACATACGCACTTGTATACATATTTATGTCCTTGGCCATGTCGAAGTCCTTCTGGCAGACATTAGTTTAAATTAAATTAAATATTTATTTCGATGGCAAGGCAATGACTTTCACTCGGCTTCCTGAAGGGGGTTTCTAAGAAAAGGTAAGGCCATCTATAAAGAATTCAGAAATCTTTAGTGGCGATTTTTAAGAAAATGGTTTGAACAGAAGACCTTTTTCGGAAAGATTGTAATCAAGATAATGGGTGTTAGATTGAATTAACGACTTCTTGGCCAATTAGATGTTAAAAACACTAACAACAATGTCTATATATTTTTATGCATCATATAGATCCGTTGAAAATACACCCTATCTAAATGTTTTACGTTAATTCTTATGTTTGCTTTGTAAATAATTAATTTTAATGGCCTCAAAGACAAAATTGTTGTAAAATTATTGAAAGTACTGAAGAAATTGCCGTTTTTATATCTTCTAGGTTGCAGTATATACTACGCTGTTTCGAAATACCTTTAAAGTATATAAATATATTCCATATCTTCAGGGAACTAAACGATTATATTCCAATGTCAGTCGTAGAGTAATATCGTACTTTTCAGAGGGCTGGAAAAAAATTACACAGACTTTATTATTGGAAAAAAGTGTATCCTACTTTTCAGTCATATTCTGTATAAATTTAATTATTTTCGTGACATGCATTATGTACACTACAAATAATATATATTGCTATTTGTTCAAGATTTGTTAAAAAATGGCCTAAATGCCGGTGGGCCACGTCAATTAGACAAGACATGCCTGACAGCGTATTATCGAGCAAGTCCAGAATGCGATTGTTTGTTCTGCCTGAAATTCAAGTGGCATCGCCACTCGAGCAATGATTGATATCTATCTGAGCATGAACTCGCTTGTTTGTATTTGTTTATCGTTAACAAGAAAATACTTAATCGCTGCTCGGTTGTGATTGATATGTAAATATGCCATTGTTGGTTGGCTTTGTTCTTCTGCACTACGTACATGGAATAAATACATATTTATATTCCCAACTACAATACATAGTTAGTGTAAATATATCTATGACAAAGGGTTATCGAAAAAGGGCTAAACATTAAATTTCTCTTAAGGACTTGGGTGCTTTTTGGCTTTCCTAGGAACACAATTTACCCACAATCATTTCCTTGACTCGGTTCTGTGTTTTAGATCAATTCCAATGTTCAAGTTATACGAAGGTATTTCCTTTAAAATTATGGTTGAGAATTAAAATAATAGTATTAAAATTGAAGTGAAAAATATGAAAAATACAATTTTAACAAATAAATGAAAAAATAACAAGATTATAAATAAATGACTATTAAATAAATAAAATAATAATAGAAAATTTGAAAAGAAATAAAATTAATTAGAATTAAAATTGTTGTAATACAAAATAAAATTTTAATAAATGATTTGAACTGGGATATTGTCCTGGCTCAAGACCATTTTGCTTCTATATTTAATAACATTTATTACTTGGCTGCAGACTACCACGATCATGATTTCGACCATGTCAAAAGTCTTTTCAAGTGGCTTCGCAGCGGCTTTTCAACATCAAATATAGATGCAAAATGGTCTTGATTGAGCCAGGACAATATCCCAGTTCAAATCAAATATTGATTACAGACCAAAAAATACAAACGAAAAAACTAATTTTAATAAATAAATAAAAAGTAAATTTTAAATCAAGAAGTCGAAATTTGAATACACGACTAAAATTCAAATTTTAGTAGTTACTATATTAAAACAATAGTTTTAAATAAGTAAAATAAATTCAATTTTAGTAAATTAAAATATTAATGAACAAAATAAAATTTTAGTAAAATTTACAATTTTCATTAAGAAATAAAAAGTTAATAAATGAATTACTATTAAAATCTTAGTAAATAAATAAAGTAAAATGTTCATATAATAAAAGAAATTTAGAGAAAAAATAAGAATTAATTAGAATTACAATTGTTGTAATATAAAAAGAAAATTTTAATAAATAAATAAAAAGTAAAAATTCAATAAAAAAATCAAATCAAATTTTAATTGTATTAAATTAAAATAACATTTAAACAAATAAAATAAATTTTAGTTAATTAAAATATTAATGAAATCGAAATTTTACTAAAATTTATAATTTGAATAAATAAATAAAAAGTTTTTAAATAAATGACCATTAAAATTTTATTAATTAAATAAAATTAAAATTTTCTTCTAATAAAAGAAAATTAGAAACAACAATTAAAATTAATTATAATTAAAATTATAGTAATAAGAAATAAAATTTTTATAAAAAGTAAAATTTCAATAAAGAAATTAAAATTAAATTTTAGTTAAAATTTTTGTATAAATAAAATAAATTAAATTTTAGTAAATTAAAAAAATATAATTTGAATAAAAAATATATATAACATAAAAAGATTTATTTATAAACTATTACATCTTTAGTAAATAAATAAAATTAAAATTTTCTTCTACTAAAAGAAAATAGAAAAAAAAATTAAAATTAATAAAAAAATTAGAATACAAATTGTTGTAATAAAAAATAAAATTTTAATAAATAAAAATTGAATACACGAGTAAAATTCAAATTTTAGTAGTAAATAAATTAAAACAATAATTTTTTATAAATAAAATAAATTAAATTTTAGTAAAATAAAATACTAAAGAGCAATTAAATTTTTAGTCAAATTTACAATTTATTAAATGGGTTTTTAATAAATAACTGAAATTTATTATTTAATAAATAAACAAAACTAATATTAATAACTAACGGATTCATTCCTATTCCATATTCCACCGTTCGTATGCTTTTGACTTAGTATAGTGAGAAACCATCATCTGTTCATTGGTTAGCTACAGTAAAATTTTCAGATGAATCGGTCCACCGGTTGGACGTTCTATACGGAACATACAGAAAAACAGGCATACACACAAACAGAATATAAAATTTAAATAAATAAATGACAATTTTAATCAAAATATGAAAAATAGGATTTTATTATAATTTACTAAAATTATATTAAAAATAATATTTAAATAAATAAAATGAATTAAATTTTAGTAAATTGTAAATAAAATTTGAAAGTTTCAATTTATTAAACGGTCATTAAAATTTTGTATAAATAACTGAAATTTAATATTTTAGTAAATAAATGAAACCTACATTAACATTAATAATAAAAAATAAAAATCTTGTTATAAAGAAATAAAGTTCTTATAAATAAGTAAAATTTTAATAAAAAATGCATATTATTTTTTTTAATTTTAATAAACATCTAAAATTAAGATTGTAGTAGTAATTAAGTGAATAAAAATTTAAATAAATTAAAGAAGAAAAATAAGTAACATATTTAATCATTTTTTGATTAAAGATTTAAAAATACAATTTTAGTAGAATTTACTAAAATTATATTAAAGATAATATTTAAATAAATAAAATAAGTTCAATTTTAGTAAATTAAAATATTAATGAATAATTAAAATTTAAGTAAAATTTACAAATTGTTAAATAGACATTAAGATTTTAATATTTTAGTAAATAAATGAAACAAACGTTAACATTAATAATAAAAATAAAAATGTTGTTATAAAACATAAAGTTCCAATAAATGAGTAAAATTTGAATAAAGACAAAATTTTAATAAACATCTAAAATTAAGATTGTAGTAGTAGTTAAATAAATATAAAATTTAAATAAATGACAATTTTAATCAAAAAATGCAAAATAAATTATTAATTTACTAAAATTGTATTTTTAATTTACTTCGAGGCATTTTTGGGTATTTCTTTCATAAAAAATTTATTAAAATACAGGGGCCATCCATACTTGAAAATAGAGGGTAGGTATGTTCTGAGAAAATATTGGGGCTCAAAAAATATTGGGGGTTGGCCATGCATTTGACTATACTAGGGACTTCCTAGAGCAATTTTTATACAAATGTAGTTTTTGTATGGATATAGGGGACAGGTATGTTTAGGGAAAATTAATGGGGTGCCCTCTATGGGCAAGTCGGGGGAGTTTTGGGCCTTTCTTTCATAAAATAAGTTACAAAATATCGGTATCACCTTAAGGGTTGAAGATAGATATGTTCTGAGAGAATATTGGGGCTCGGTCATACATTTGACTCCACAAGCGATCTCTTTGGGCCAGAAAGAGCGGTGGATGCAAATTTTATAAAAATTGAATTGTTTTTTATGAGAGTCCCCTTAACGAGTGGGTGTTGGTGGAATGTGTGTTCGAAAAAAATGTTGGAGGGGAAATGTTAATGGGGATATTACATTTATGGGGTATTACATTTAACCCCTCTGTGGGCGTCTCCGAGGCAGTTTTTGGGATTTTTGTGTATCTTTACCGCTTTTCCCTTGCCTTTGACCCCGATGAGCACCCACTTAACCTTACCTCACCACCCCCACATTTTGGGCCATGAATTTGTTTTCCAAACCTCACAAGATTAGAAGTTCTAGCATGAACATACATAAGTGAATCATTGCTTATCTATTTCAGATATGAATTATAGTCAGTAGTCACACTGACAATGATTTCATAAATATTTAGTTATTGTTTGATAATCCTTTATATATGTACTTACACAGCGTCCATAGCTCAACATCTACAGTGTCTGTTCGTCCATCCGTCCGTCTGTCTGCCAGCCTGCTGCCCAAACACTTTAGGTGTTCGTATGGATTTCACGTAACCACTTTGTCTTTTGGCTCTGTTGACAAGTCCTTTAAGGGACCCTTAATAGTTTTAGACTTGTTCTGGAACGGAAACCTGTCACGGCATAGACACCCTTGGACATGCAGCAATGCAATTATTTTGTGTGTTTTTTTTTGTCTTTTCAAGATTTTTGTCACTGCCTGTGTGTTGTCCTTGCTCTCGATAGTTGCTAAATTACTTAAGTTTGCTTAATTGCACCATAATTGCGCAGCACTGCCACCTAAATATTGATGTTCGAATTGCTGCACAATTCCGGTTGATGGCTCTAAGTATGCAGCAGTTATCTTGCGCTTTCGTCCTCCTCCTCCTGCGAATGGTGAGAACAAAAGCCAAGTTTCTTTACAAAGTTTAGGTTGTTATGTTCCATTGTCAGTGTCGAACTTAAAGGGGGGGGAGGGATGGGGTTAAGACAAAGACTTGTGTTGCATTGTCCTGAAAGAATTGGCTTGTTTAAAGTTAAGGCACACACATTGTTGCAAACTTGAAAATGTCCTTTCCATTCCCAGCCATGTGAGCCGCTATTTCTGATACATGAACAGTTTTAGCAGACATTTGCCATGAGCTTGTTGTTGGCTGTCTGGCTTATGCCTCACATGGAGTTGTTGGATTCCCCTACCCTTGCCCCTTTCCTAACCACCAGGTTTTAATTTAAATATGTATTGACTTCCTGTAAGTTATGATTCTGTTTGTGCAGGTTGTGGTGGTGGTTGGGACGCTTAAAATGTTGTATTGAAAATAGTGAACAACAACAACAGCGAAGTGTTCATCTGTACTCTGAGTTGAGGGTTCAACGTCAACGCCAACACTGTCATTACCAACGCCAGCACCACCGTCATCACCAGCCAACTTCGGGGCAAAGCAATCTTTGACATGTTTAATTAAGTGAAAATAATTTGTTTACATATCGCTGTGGCATGCGTCAAAAGCCACACGTACTGTATGCACACACAGCAGCAGCGTGCGGCGGAGTTTCCTTCTGCAACCGCAAATGCGTTGACTGTTGTTGCTCGATATGAGATTGTTATTGGCAGCCAGCCGTGCGTAGTTCGGATTTTCGGAATTGCGCTATTGCGTCGTTGTAGTGGAGGAGGAATGTGTGAATTTCCACGGAATTCTGCCACAAATCTGAAATCTCTGAAACAATTTTAATTTTCCGTAGGAATTTTACTTTGTCTTTGAACGTTACTTCGATAGTGAGGTTTAACTTAAATCATATTTCAATGTGGCCAACCTTAATTTTGTGTGAGTTGTGGTCATTAGTCCTATTTCCAATGTCAATGTTGAAATTATAAATCGTTTAGGCGCAGACCGCAAAACATTTCTAAGATTTCAAAATTCCCAGAAACACCTCCATATTTATATCCGTTGCAAGGGAAATACGAAGAATGCCCGGTTAAGTATTCACAAAAACATTATGCTAATGAAACTTTTCGAAGGATATATGTAGGATCGCTGTGACGGCTTGGTAAATCGCTTACAAAAAGGAATATGTTCGGAGTATCCTGAAAATTAAGGTCTGCTAAAATGTTTGGGGTTCATGACCTTTTTTTGCTGAGAAATTCAATTTCAAATAATACGAAATTTTTTAAATTTCCGTTCAAAATGTCAGTAAATTCGTCTCGTTTGTAGAAATATACAATTCTTTGTAAATGAGATAAATAAATAAACTGGAATAAAATTATCAGATTGCACAATTTCAAACTGATAATTTATGTTTATTAGTATTTGAATGTAATTAGGGGTATGGTTGCCGCAGCTGACTCGGATATGTCGCATCCTGTCAGTCCACCTTTCGACCAAATTTTCATGAAATGGGTGGCAATCTTTGCAATGGTCCGTACAAGGCATACAAAGTTTCCGCTTGACTTCTTGTAAATAATCAGAGGAAATAATCTAGAGGCTTTAAAAAAACGGCAAATTAACTGCCCCATTTCAAGAATGTCTATAGTTGATGCGCAGTATGGCATCTGCTGTCGTCCTATTGGGAAATTATGCCTTCAGTCACCACTTTTCATTCAATTGGCTATCATGGTTCTGTAGCACTCGTCGTTGATTCTCACAATTCTCAATTTTAAAGAAGAAGTGACCAACGTCCCTTAAGGCACTCCAAACAGTGAGGTTATGTGGAATGAAAGTAACGATACCTTCGGAATCTCTTGATGATTTCCTTAACTCCAAATGCGGCAATTTTGTCCATTGAGCCAAAAATGAGCCTCATCACTAAACAGAATATTGATCAATAAATAAATATAAATCATACAAAGTTCTTATATACAAATGTGGACATTAGAGTGGCTTCTTTTGTGAGGAAGAAAAAAATGTTGTCGATGTTCCCGACTGAAATGAAATATTGTTTAGTTTTAAGTGTTTTCACAAAATATTGCAAATAACCCCATATTTCAGTATGAACAAAATTTGCGACCCTTAATGGGTTAAGTAGTTATTAAAATTACAATTGTCGATCAATACCTCTCCAACGAGCCCCTAAAACACAAATCGAGCTAAAATTGTGGAAGTTATTGCTGATTTTATAAAAAAAAATGCAACAAAAATTGCACTAAAATCGTAAAAATCTACCCTTTATGGTGAGTTTTTAATATGGTTTGATTAGGCTCGGGTCAGATTTTAATTTCTAGTTTTTTTCTCAATACCATTTTCACCGTTAATTTTTTTCAGGGGAAATCTCACGAACGGACACTGATCAAGCGTATAATTTTGGGAGAACACTTTAAACAAGCCAATCTTTCATTTTAGTCGGGAATATCGGCAATTTTGATGATGTGAATAAGCTACAGAGAAGCCAGTCAGAAATGGATAAATTCATAAGGACCTCAACATCCTAATGGTTAAATAAGGAGTTGCCAGAGCTACATCTCCAATCTAGCTGAACACCCATTCAAATATACTCGCTAAAGAGCTGCAGCTTATGAAGGCCATAGACGTCTGATAAGAAGAAATATCCCAGATCTTATTCAGAAATTTGAATTGCCACTTAATGTAAATTTAATATTGAGATATATTTGTTATTACATTGTTTTCGCAGACCCTTGTTGGTTATTGATTGTATATAACCTTTAGAATAAGTATCCTAGGTTAAGATTTGAATACTTATTGCTATTTTCGTAAGGCAGGAAAAATCCAATAAAAAAGGAAATATCGAAATAAATAAATAAAAACAATATCTATAGTTAGCATATTCACAATGAACTGACAAACCAAACTGAGCACAATTGATTCGGCATTGCCAGATCTGGCCAATTTGGTGACGTTTAATCAGTATCAAAAAACACCCAATATTTTATACGTTATGAATTACTAAAAAAGGATTTTTTACTGAGCCAAATTAAAAACAGTCTAAGTTTTATAAAATTTTTGGAAAGTTCTTTCGGACAGACAGTCATTTAGCGATAAGAAAAATTCCAAAGAATACGAATTTTTTTCAATTAAAATGTCAGTAAATCCCGGTCGCATATAGAAATAAAGGGTGATTTTTTAAAAGCTTTTCCTGTAGCTTTTTCAAAAAAAAAAAAACACATAAAATTTAGAAAATGCATGAAATCTTTATTTGAATCGATAGTACGGTCCACATAATTTAATGTTTGAAGATTATTTCATGCAAATGTTGACCTTGACTGCGCCTCAAATGGTCCATCCGCTTAGTCCACGTTTTTTGGCATTTCCACGTTTTTGAGTAACAGAGGCCCAATTGCTGCGAACGGCGACGAATCGATAATTGATGGTCATCATTGATACTGGCCGATACAGCTGCTATATTTTCTTCAGTTCGCACTCTACGTAAACGTGTTGGTGGTTTAATGTCCAACAATGTAAATTTGGTGCGAAATTTAGTCACAATAGCCCGAATATCCCGCTTCCGTGGGTCGATTAAACTGACCATAAAATGGAAGCGCGCGATGAACTTTCTTAACAGAGCACGCATTTTGATAATAAAATTCAATAATTTGCAAGCGTTGTTCGTTTGTAAGACGATTCATGGTTAAATTATAGACCAAACTGAAGATGTTTGACAGTGAAACAAAACACGAAACGTGCGTCAGCTGTTTAAACCAGTGTTGCCAAAAAGATAATAGCTAAAAAATCTCTTTATTAAATCAATTTTGCAAACTCTTGTATATATATATATAGCTTAATAATATATAATATATAATATATAATATATAATGTATAATATATAATATATAATATACAATATATATTATATAATATCTATATATATAAAAGAGTTGCGTTACTGACTGACTGACTGACTGACTGACTGACTGACTGACTGACTGACTGACTTATCATTGACCAACCCCCAGACCAAACGGCTGAAGCCAGGGTCATGAAATTTTCAGGGTAGTTCCCAAATATGACGTAGACGTCGACTAAGAAAGGGTTTTACGAAATTCGTACTTTTAAGGGATAAAATGGCCCAAAAAGGGATAAACATCGAACCTTCGTCCTGACTAAACGGCAGTAGCTATAAACATGAAATTCGGTGAGTTCCTTGCAATGACCATGCAGACGAGCTACAAATAGGGATTTTTCGAAATTTGCACTTTTAAGGGACGAGCGGGACAAAAAGGGATAAAAATGGTACCAACTAAGGTATTACATCTAGAAACGTGAAATTTGGTATGTAAATTCCTCTGACCATATAGAAACGAAGTAAAATTTGATTTTTCGAAATTTGTACTTTTAAGGGACGAGCGGGACAAAAAGGGATAGAAATGGTACCAACTAAAGTATTACAGCTAGAAACGTGAAATTTGGTATGTAAATTCCTCTGACCATATAGAAACAAAGTAAAATTGGATTTTTCGAAATTTGTACTATTAAAGGGACAAAAAGGGATAAAAATGGTACCAACTAAAGTATTACAGCTAGAAACGTGAAATTTGGTATGTAAATTCCTCTGACCATATAGAAACGAAGTAAAATTTGATTTTTCGAAATTTGTACTTTTAAGGGACGAGCGGGACAAAAAGGGATAGAAATGGTACCAACTAAAGTATTACAGCTAGAAACGTGAAATTTGGTATGTAAATTCCTCTGACCATATAGAAACAAAGTAAAATTGGATTTTTCGAAATTTGTACTATTAAAGGGACAAAAAGGGATAAAAATGGTACCAACTAAAGTATTACAGCTAGAAACGTGAAATTTGGTATGTAAATTCCTCTGACCATATAGAAACGAAGTAAAATTGGATTTTTCGAAATTTGTACTTTTAAGGGACGAGCGGGACAAAAAGGGATAGAAATGGTACCAACTAAAGTATTACAGCTAGAAACGTGAAATTTGGTATGTAAATTCCTCTGACCATATAGAAACAAAGTAAAATTGGATTTTTCGAAATTTGTACTATTAAAGGGACAAAAAGGGATAAAAATGGTACCAACTAAAGTATTACAGCTAGAAACGTGAAATTTGGTATGTAAATTCCTCTGACCATATAGAAACGAAGTAAAATTGGATTTTTCGAAATTTGTACTTTTAAGGGACGAGCGGGACAAAAAGGGATAGAAATGGTACCAACTAAAGTATTACAGCTAGAAACGTGAAATTTGGTATGTAAATTCCTCTGACCATATAGAAACAAAGTAAAATTGGATTTTTCGAAATTTGTACTTTTAAGGGACGAGCGGGACAAAAAGGGATAAAAATAGTACCAACTAAAGTATTACAGCTAGAAACGTGAAATTTGGTATGTAAATTCCTCTGACCATATAGAAACGAGGTAAAATTGGATTTTTCGAAATTTGTACTTTTAAGGGACGAGCGGGACAAAAAGGGATAGAAATGGTACCAACTAAAGTATTACAGCTAGAAACGTGAAATTTGGTATGTAAATTCCTCTGACCATATAGAAACAAAGTAAAATTGGATTTTTCGAAATTTGTACTATTAAAGGGACAAAAAGGGATAAAAATGGTACCAACTAAAGTATTACAGCTAGAAACGTGAAATTTGGTATGTAAATTCCTCTGACCATATAGAAACGAAGTAAAATTGGATTTTTCGAAATTTGTACTTTTAAGGGACGAGCGGGACAAAAAGGGATAAAAATAGTACCAACTAAAGTATTACAGCTAGAAACGTGAAATTTGGTATGTAAATTCCTCTGACCATATAGAAACAAAGTAAAATTGGATTTTTCGAAATTTGTACTATTAAAGGGACAAAAAGGGATAAAAATGGTACCAACTAAAGTATTACAGCTAGAAACGTGAAATTTGGTATGTAAATTCCTCTGACCATATAGAAACGAAGTAAAATTGGATTTTTCGAAATTTGTACTTTTAAGGGACGAGCGGGACAAAAAGGGATAAAAATAGTACCAACTAAAGTATTACAGCTAGAAACGTGAAATTTGGTATGTAAATTCCTCTGACCATATAGAAACGAGGTAAAATTGGATTTTTCGAAATTTGTACTTTTAAGGGACGAGCGGGACAAAAAGGGATAAAAATGGTGCCAACTAAAGTATTACAGTTAGAAACGTGAAATTTGGTATGTAAATTCCTCTGACCATATAGAAACGAGGTAAAATTGGATTTTTCGAAATTTGTACTATTAAAGGGACAAAAAGGGATAAAAATGGTACCAACTAAAGTATTACAGCTAGAAACGTGAAATTTGGTATGTAAATTCCTCTGACCATACAGAAACAAAGTAAAATTGGATTTTTCGAAATTTGTACTTTTAAGGGACGAGCGGGACAAAAAGGGATAAAAATGGTACCAACTAAAGTATTACAGCTAGAAACGTGAAATTTGGTATGTAAATTCCTCTGACCATATAGAAACGAAGTAAAATTGGATTTTTCGAAATTTGTACTTTTAAGGGATGAGCGGGACAAAAAGGGATAAAAATGGTATCAACTAAAGTATTACAGCTAGAAACGTGAAATTCGGTATGTAAATTCCTCTGACCATATAGAAACGAAGTAAAATTGGATTTTTCGAAATTTGTACTATTAAAGGGACAAAAAGGGATAAAAATGGTACCAACTAAAGTATTACAGCTAGAAACGTGAAATTTGATATGTAAATTCCTCTGACCATATAAAAGCGAAGTAAACATGGATTTTTCGAAATTTGTACTTTTACTGGACGAGCGGGACAAAAAGGGATACAAATAGTACCAACTAAAGTATTACAGCTAGAAACGTGAAATTTGGTATGTAAATTCCTCTGACCATATAGAAACGAGGTAAAATTGGATTTTTCAAAATTTGTACTTGTAAGGGACAAAAAGGGATAAAAATGGTACCAACTAAAGTATTACAGCTAGAAACGTGAAATTTGGTATGTAAATTCCTCTGACCATATAGAAACGAATTAAAATTGGATTTTTCGAAATTTGTACTTTTACTGGACGAGCAGGACAAAAAGGGATAAAAACAGTACCAACTAAAGTATTGCAGCTAGAAACGTGAAATTTGGTATGTAAATTCCTCTGACCATATAGAAACGAAGTAAAATTGGATTTTTCGAAATTTGTACTATTAAAGGGACAAAAAGGGATAAAAATGGTACCAACTAAAGTATTACAGCTAGAAACGTGAAATTTGATATGTAAATTCCTCTGACCATATAAAAGCGAAGTAAACATGGATTTTTCGAAATTTGTACTTTTACTGGACGAGCGGGACAAAAAGGGATACAAATAGTACCAACTAAAGTATTACAGCTAGAAACGTGAAATTTGGTATGTAAATTCCTCTGACCATATAGAAACGAGGTAAAATTGGATTTTTCAAAATTTGTACTTGTAAGGGACAAAAAGGGATAAAAATGGTACCAACTAAAGTATTACAGCTAGAAACGTGAAATTTGGTATGTAAATTCCTCTGACCATATAGAAACGAATTAAAATTGGATTTTTCGAAATTTGTACTTTTACTGGACGAGCAGGACAAAAAGGGATAAAAACAGTACCAACTAAAGTATTGCAGCTAGAAACGTGAAATTTGGTATGTAAATTCCTCTGACCATATAGAAACGAAGTAAAATTGGATTTTTCGAAATTTGTACTATTAAAGGGACAAAAAGGGATAAAAATGGTACCAACTAAAGTATTACAGCTAGAAACGTGAAATTTGATATGTAAATTCCTCTGACCATATAAAAGCGAAGTAAACATGGATTTTTCGAAATTTGTACTTTTACTGGACGAGCGGGACAAAAAGGGATACAAATAGTACCAACTAAAGTATTACAGCTAGAAACGTGAAATTTGGTATGTAAATTCCTCTGACCATATAGAAACGAGGTAAAATTGGATTTTTCAAAATTTGTACTTGTAAGGGACAAAAAGGGATAAAAATGGTACCAACTAAAGTATTACCGCTAGAAACGTGAAATTTGGTATGTAAATTCCTCTGACCGTATAGAAACGAATTAAAATTGGATTTTTCGAAATTTGTACTTTTACTGGACGAGCAGGACAAAAAGGGATAAAAACAGTACCAACTAAAGTATTGCAGCTAGAAACGTGAAATTTGGTATGTAAATTCCTCTGACCATATAGAAACGAAGTAAAATTGGATTTTTCGAAATTTGTACTATTAAAGGGACAAAAAGGGATAAAAATGGTACCAACTAAAGTATTACAGCTAGAAACGTGACATTTGATATGTAAATTCCTCTGACCATATAAAAGCGAAGTAAACATGGATTTTTCGAAATTTGTACTTTTACTGGACGAGCGGGACAAAAAGGGATACAAATAGTACCAACTAAAGTATTACAGCTAGAAACGTGAAATTTGGTATGTAAATTCCTCTGACCATATAGAAACGAGGTACAATTGGATTTTTCAAAATTTGTACTTGTAAGGGACGAGCGGGACAAAAAGGGATAAAAATGGTACCAACTAAAGTATTACAGCTAGAAACGTGAAATTTGGTATGTAAATTCCTCTGACCATATAGAAACGAAGTAAAATTGGATTTTTCGAAATTTAAGAGACGAGCGGGACAAAAAGTGATAAAAATAGTACCAACTAAAGTATTACAGCTAGAAACGTGAAATTTGGTATGTAAATTCCTCTGACCACATAGAAACGAAGTAAAATTGGATTTTTCGAAATTTGTACTTTTAAGGGACGAGCGGGACAAAAAGGGATAAACGAAGTAATATTGGATTTTTCGAAATTTGTACTATTAAAGGGACAAAAAGGGATAAAAATGGTACCAACTAAAGTATTACAGCTAGAAACGTGAAATTTGGTATGTAAATTCCTCTGACCATATAGAAACGAAGTAAAATTGGATTTTTCAAAATTTGAACTTTTAAGGGACGAGCGGGACAAAAAGGGATAAGAATGGTACCAACTAAAGTATTACAGCTAGAAACGTGAAATTTGGTATGTAAATTCCTCTGACCATATAGAAACGAAGTAAAATTGGATTTTTCGAAATTTGTACTTTTGTACAGCTAGAAACGTGAAATTTGGTATGTAAATTCCTCTGACCATATAGAAACGAAGTAAAATTGGTTTTTCGAAATTTGTACTTTTAAGGGACGAGCGGAACAAAAAGGGATAAAAATGGTACCAACTAAAGTATTACAACTAGAAACGTGAAATTTGGTATGTAAATTCCTGTGACCATATAGAATCGAAGTATAATTGGATTTTTCGAAATTTGTACTTTTAAAGGACGAGCGGGACAAAAAGGGATAAAAATGGTACCAACTAATGTATTACAGCTAGAATCGTGAAATTTAGTGTGTAAATTCCACTGATCATATAGCAGCGCAGTAGTTTGATTTTTCGAAATGTGTACTTCTAAGGGGTACGCGGGACGAAAAGGGATAAAAATGCTATACAATCCTGTGTACAATCCTGTAATAAAGTACATATTTTTAGGGGAGCAAAAACACATGTTACCTATAGTGATTTTTCAAAATGTGTACTTTTTGGGAAAGAGGTGCAAAAAGTTATAAACTGGCTTGCTGAATCTAGAAAGATGAGATCGAGGATATAAATGGTTGTAATTTTTTGTTCAAAACTTAGTAGAAAACTATACATACGAAGTAGTTCAGCTAAAATAGTGCATATCGACAAGCACATTCCTTTGACTGTTTGTGAGTGCTAGCTTATAGGAGCTTACCAAATTACTATTTTAGATTTATCTATATCCACCAAAAGAAAATTAAATAAATACTATCCTAAAACAGAGACGGATAAAATTAACGAATAACTTGCTTTTTCGCGTGCGAAGCAGCGGGTACTGCTAGTATAATATATATAGCCTGAACAATAATATGAAATATGGACAAGAGAAACATAGTGGCAAGTTATTTTATCATCTACGCCGCTGTCGAGGTACTGCATTCTCTCTTCGCACAATGCCGAACCACGAGGGTTGCTACTCGAGCTTCGTGATATGACGATATTCTTCGCTAACGCACCCTATTGAACATTCCAAGATGTGCTTTATCCGCTTGTGATAATATACATACCCAATATTTTAACCACCATACCCAATACCCGTAGAAGAACGCACATATATAGTTTCGATTATAATTTTACGGTTTTTATTTTATTTATTATTTCATTATTTATATATTTTTTCTGAATATGAATTTCTATTTTCTCATTATCAATTTGGATTTTCTCATCTTGAATTTATATTTCTTTTATGAATTTGTAAATTATTATCAATTTATATTTCTTAATATGAATTTACAGTGCTGATTATGAATTAACATGTACTTGTTATGATTTTATATTTATCAAATTCAATTTATGAATCGAGAAACATGGAGTAGAAAAATCAATTTTAATCCGTTTATCGGGAAATCCAATCTAAACCATTTCTATGGATTAAATGCATTCGCAGATAAAAGTTACATATTCAGCGCATAATGTTATCACAAGCATTCAGTCCGTCGGCGACACCGATAAAATGTATGCAGCAATCAAAATTAAAAATATGTAAACAAATAGAAAATATACACTTTTCCTAATATAGGGTCCGGCATCTATCTTTTTTTTCAACTGTTCAACCGTTGGACTATTATTTGTGGGGTGCCCTCTAGGGCGTACCTCAAAAAAAAAAGTTCGCCGTACACCTTCGAATATGAAGTATTATTGAAAGGTAGTTTCAAAAAAATTTTTTTTATTTTTTTATGCCGAACGTAGGGGTCGCGCTTTTACATTTTTCTATATAACTTCTGCATTTATAAACGGATTTTAAAGTGTGATACATCGTTCGTGTTTTTGTCTCGACGAGGCCGATTTTTTTGTCTTTGAAGTCATTGAGCTCAAGCACCCCCTTCTGGTACTTACCCATCATATCTCAGTTGCTACTACCCTAATGTACCACTCTAATATCAGAAAATTAAAGCGCGCATAAAATCATGAAACTCTTCCTAAGGAAGTATGTCGATTTTCAAAAAAAAAATCGGCCTCCTCGAGACAAAAACATCGATGTATCACACTTTAAAATCCGTTTATAAATGCAGAAGTTATATAGAAAAATGTAAAAGCGCGACCCCTACGTTCGGCATAAAAAAATAAAATTTTTTTTTTAAACTACCTTTCAATAATACTTCATATTCGAAGGTCTACGGCGAACTTTTTTTTTTTACTTGTAACCTGGTACGCTCTAGTGCCCTCAGCAGCCATTTGAATGAAATTATTTTCCATTACTAACCGGAAGGATTGTACTTTCAAATAAAAAAAGAAGTTTGAGAAAATATTCAGTAGTTTTTTTATAGCATTTTCAAAAAAGTTATTTGGTGGACCCTATATTTTGGCATAGCTGTGAATTTTTAATAGTAAATAGTTTCATTTTACCACCAAATATTGTTAATAATTTATAACATTGTGTGTGTATTTCTAAAATGTAAACAATAATGGTGATAATAAATATCAATGCTTGATAAATTTTCAATATGGATTAACTTTAAGCATCGCAACGCACTGCATACATTGTATGTGGGCTACAACATATGAATAAAGATGCTTAATGGGTTGCATGCATCAATGTTTTTTTGTTGTATTTTACATTTTATACATCTACATCTTTACTTATACATCATTTTTAGCTATGTGCTCGTTGGTCATCATTTACTTGGTACACCGGGTTGCATGATTAATTTTTCCGAAAATATTTCGTATACGCCCAGTTGTCCTCTCTCATATTAAAATTCCATTGAACCCATATCGGAGCAAACTGTCGTATTCAAGTAATTTGGATGCATCTTTTTCATGTGTAAAAATCGATAAAGGACACATAAGAATTGTTTTTTACGGGTTGACGCGAATATAAATTAAGTAGAATTTCACATACATATGTTCCAATGCCTTCACCGGATCGAAGATATTTTACGGTTGAATAATATCAGCACGTGCGAGGCTGTGGCGGCGGTCAACACCACTTGTGATAACTTCGTTAAGCGCTGTTATTGGGTCACTTATCAGTTGCCCTGCCGCCTAAAGCACAAATATCTCTCATTTTCAGCCACAAATTCTTATCTGGGCCCCTGTTGTTCTTTCAATTCGCATCCCATGAATGACAGCTACGTTCCATTTTCATCCAAAATTCCGTTGAACATGGAGTTACCCATATCAGAGCAACCCGTGATATTCCAAGTAATTTGCATGCATTTTTTTCCATGTATAAATATCGACAAAGGTGTTGTGAACACATAAGAATTGTTTACTTCCGGGGTTGTCGCGAATATAAATTAAGTAGAATGGCACATACATACATACATAGATTTGCATACTTTTCGAAGAAGGGGATGTAGTGCCACTTAAATGAAAATACACAAAAAGCTTTTTGAATGGGTGGGTTGAATTGATGCTTATTCAAGAACTGATTAAAGGAAATTTCTAACTTTTGGGTATCAGTGTAACATACGACGTTTTTGAATGGGAGGTGGAGAGGGTTTGAATTGAAGCTTATTCAAGAATTGATTAAGAGAATTTCTAATTTTTGGAAAATATATTTTTAAAATATACCCCATTTTTTAGTCACCGTGAATTTTCTTAAAGTTCATGGAAATTCTACGGATTTTCTATTATTACTTTTGCTAAATATATTTTGTACCAAATTTGTGTTTAACATTGAATTGTATGAAATGGGAGAAGGGACGAAAGGTGCCATCAGCTTAGCATTTTCGTAAACATCACCTTAGTTGAATAATAATTCCACCCACCACCCCTGATTAAAAATATCAAGAAAACATATATTTAGTACACTTTAGGGTACTCTGCAGGCAGACATATTTATGTTTTTCTTTGGTAAATATTATTTTAAAATATTTATCATTAAAAGCATTTATTAGCATTCAAGTGTGTGCTGGCTAGTCCATAAATATATAAATAGAATTTTCTCATTAAATTAATAAAAATCGCAGACAAACAAACGAATAGCCTGGGCAGCAGTCGGAAATTAAAGATCCCACAGATGTGCATTAGGCTGGGTCGCGGTCCATGCAAATGGAAAATCAAGTTCCAGTCATACCACGAAAATAAAGTTTGGATTGTTTAATGATGAGTTGCAAAGTATTTCGTTCCTAGATCAAGCCGCTTGTGAGCTAAACGCTCTTGAAAATAGCCTTAAAAATAATATTTTTTCACTTTTTGTTTTTTGTTATTGTTGTTGAATTTTTGTCAATTTTTTTCTGAAAAAATAGACCCTAAAAGCACTTTAAACATAAATTTTGATACTTGTCTTATAGTAACTTATTGGTGGAATTATTAGACCATTAATAATTTGTTGTGGATTTTCACAGTGCCAACTGAAAACTTTTTCGTATTTTGTGATTGAATTTTATAAATAAATATCTACAGTTAATACCTTTCGAAAGATGCCTAAATCATGAACATCGAAAAGAAATTGACACCACAGCGCTCATTTTTGTAAAAAGAGTTTGAAAATTTTGCCTCTGAAAATCCATCTCCTGCCTTAAATGATTTCACAAAAATTAAGTCAGTGACGTCATTTTCGGTCCAATATTCAACATTTAGGTATCATTCGAAAGGTATTGGTTCTATCTATTTATTTTACATAACATCTCTTACAAAATGTTTCCAAGAAATATGAGTTTTTAACTGTCACCTTGAAAAAACACAAAAAATCAATATAAACGTCCAATAATACGACCAACGAGTTATTCTAAGACAAGACTAAAAAAAATATTTAAAGTGCTTGCAAGGTTATATTAATTCAAAAAAATGGACTAAAATGCAACACAAAAAAATTACGCGGGTAAAATATGATTTTTAGAGATGTTTTCAGGAACGTTTAGCTCACATATGGCTCGAACCAGTGACGAACTATTTTGTAGTTCATCATTAAACAATCCAATCTTCACTTCTGGGGGCTGACCGATGTAATTTATTTTCGTGACCCATCCTAATGTACATGTGCTCATCTATCACAGCATGAATTTGGAATTTATTTCACAAACTTTTTCAATTTCGATTTTCAATATTTTGTTTTGTTTTGCATTAACTTTTCTAAGACGTGTATGAGGGGGGAGGCTTGACAATGTAATGAGCCACATACTGAGGTTAATACATGAAATAGCTCAAATCTAGGTACATATATACGTTGATATATTTTCCATAGAAAATCCGTTGGCGGTGATATATTTTCCATAGAAATTCTGTTGGCGTTATGAAATAAATCGCACAGTGTGGTCGTCGCACAGTG
The DNA here is from genome assembly GCA_947397865.1 of Polietes domitor. Lineage (NCBI taxonomy): Eukaryota > Metazoa > Arthropoda > Insecta > Diptera > Muscidae > Polietes > Polietes domitor. The sequence continues at coordinate 144,565,376 of OX377622.1, forward strand.
GAATATTTTCATAGAAGCTGCGGCAAAAATTAGAAGGAATAGAGCTAGAACCTTGAAACATCCCACACATCCCTTATATCGTCAAATTAGATCAAAACCAATTTTTTGCTTAAATCCGCCTACCTCCCATATAAGTTAAAATGAAAAAACGTCATAAATTTCTTATTTTAAAATATATGTTAATACAAATCATTACCAGTGATTTCATTTGACTGCACAATTAAATGAAAATTGTCAGCGCCACGCCCAACGCCCAAATTAAAATTTTAGTTTTTTTTTGATAAAAATTATTTTATTTTGACAAACGATGACAAACGGCTTTATATCTTTATAAATAACTTATGATTAATGTTGGCTCAATATTTACATGCCATAAAACCTTACATCCCTAAAGTATGCTTTAAATAAATATTCCGAAATGCATTAACAGAGAACAACGAAGTATTGCTTCATTTTTGGCTTATAAGGTTTTACCATTTCCGTAATTAATTCGATGTTTGCAGCCATAAGCAGAATATTTTTTAATAAGAATAAATAAAACAATAATTAAACCATATTTGTAAACGTCGAGGCCTAGGTTGGCCTCGCGAATACAGTTTAATAATGTAGAAAATTAGCAATACAAAATAAATACAATAAATTCGGATAAACCATTGTCTCAAAAGGTAAGCAATCGTAATTACAAATTTTAAATGCAAAAGAAAACCTCAAGAGGTCCTATTTTCTACGAACTAAAGAAAATTTCAATACGGTACATGGTTTCCGAGATACATCCCAATGAAATAACCTCTATTATGATGAAATTTTCAACTATTGTAGCATTTATGAACTTTAAATGCACCCACAGCTAAATTTAGCCGCGATATTGGCAAAATCTATTACAATATGCCTAATAGGAAGGTTCTTTGCAAAATTCAATCAGAAAAGTCGAGATTTGGGCGCACGTAATTTGGGAGTTTTTGCCGCTGATAATACACTGTGCGTCGTCCCAATCCATTGCACTTAATTCGATATTCAATTACTGCCACCTCATTGTGGAAATAAGAAGGGATGTATGTTTATTAACTTAACTTGAACTTGTCATTTAATGTCCTTAATTAGCAATATTATTTTTGTATTCTAATTGTTGGACATGTTTGGAAGTTGTTCTTAATAATGTTCAATTAAAACTAATTAACAACAAATTAATTATTTTACCCAGAGGCATTATAGGCAGAACTCCTTTTGTGAATATCACAAATCATTCGGCTTTCAAACTTCAATCAATCGCCATGCAGAAGCCTCGCTCTTACAAAAGGGATTTTGTGATTTGGTGGAAACGTTTCCATTTGGCCATGGGGGATACATTTTGGGAATATACGATGCGCACCAAAGTAAGTGGTCTTTGGTTGTTAAGGCCCTCAAGGACTCGCGGCATTTCCAGGTGAGTTGAGGATAATTGTGGCAAAGGATGAATATTTATTTTTCGATTTCAGATCCTTATGGTCTTCGGTGCTGATCAGCCTGTTCATACTGGCCGTTTATCTGTCTCTGCAATTGTGGATGAAATTCTATTCGTATCCCATTTTGAATACAATTTCCAATGATTTGGCCATTATTGATGTGCCCTTTCCCGGTGTGACCGTCTGCAGTCCCAAGGTGGTAAATATCGAGCGTGTGCATCGTTTCCTGCAAAAACTGTAAGTTAGGGGACACCATTCTTATTGGCAACTTTTATATTATGTTCGTTTCGTTTTAGCAACGTTCCACCCCAGTATGATCGCCAGAAAGTGGTCACTGGCTTTATGTATCTCAATGCTTTCACCGACCAGACCTGGACACCGTCCAACAGCTCGTCGTACGCCCAGACCGAGGAGATTTTACGTCTGAACAATATCAGCACGTACGAGGCTGCCGCGGCGGTTAGTGCCACTTGTGATGACTTCGTTAAGAGCTGTTATTGGGGCAATTATCAGTTTCCCTGCCGCCAAAAGCACAAATATCTCTCGTTTTCGGCCTCAACCTCATTTTTGGGGCCCTGTTGTTCCTTCAATTCGCATCCCATGAATGACAGCTATGTTCCCTTTTCCTCCAACACCTTTGGCGTGGATGGCGGCTTGAGTTTTGTGGGCGTGGAGGGCTCGGAGCGGGACATTTCCACGGGACTGATAGTGTTGGTGCATCATCCAATGGATTTTGCCACCGAAGCAGCCTCGTCTGTAACCATAACTTCGAACTCGGAGAGTTTTATTGAGATCTTACCCACCGTGCAGGCTTCTTCCACGGAGGTCTTGGAATTGTCGCCCAAAAAGCGTGATTGTTTAACATCGGACGATGTCTCACAGCCCAGTTACCGGCAGGCCACATGTGTGCTGATGTGCGAAAGTCAAGTCATTTTGGAAAAATGCCACTGCAATCCGTATCATTTGCCCATATTCTCTCCGGACAGTAGGTCCTGTGGACTCAATGACACCAAGTGTTATTCCAACAATGTTGGTAAGTGAAAAAAAAATGAAAATGAGGAATCTTGGAAATCATTCAAAATCTATTTGCAGATCGATTCAAAAGTGTTCGCTGCGAGGATTGTTTGCCCAATTGCCATGACGTCACCTATTCCACATTGGCCTATAAAACCGATATCCTTCTGCACAACTTTTCGGTCAACCATTTCCAGTAAGTAAGCTAGGCTTATAACAAATTCAGAAATCAATTTAGCCAATTTTCTTGTTTACCCAGCACCCACTTGAATTATTCCACCGATACCTTCATAGTCCATGTCTTTTTGTCGCGCCAGGTGGTACCGGCCATACACAAAGTTACCGTTATGTCCTGGGTGGGATTGTTGTGTGAGTAGCACTATAACACTATCCGACAGTCCAGATTGCACTGGAACCAGATGATATACATCTGAAACTATAGGTGAAATAGAGTTAATTGGCATTTTTAGTTTTTCATTTTCTCCTCCTGTTGCCTCTTAAAAGGACTACAAATTTCAAAAGGATACAATTTTTCAAAAATTATTTTTAATACTTATGCACACCCTATGACACCTGTATACGTGACAAATCAAAGCAGAGAATATGTGTTAAAAATACTTTAAATTTCATACTCATCCTGTTGCCCCTTCACGGGACTACAAAGCTTCAAAGGATACAAATTTTCAAAAAATTATTTGACATACTTATTCGCACCCTATGATAATGGTATTAGTGTCAAATTGAAGAGGAGAATATCTATTAAAAATACTTCAACTAGCATTCTTCTATCTCCATTGGTTTAGTATTAACAACCATTTAAAGGTTTGTCTCTTAAAAAACAAGATATGACAAAACTAGAAAAACTAAGAGGTAAACTTGAAATATAAGTTAATGCTGAACTAATACTGATAGAAGAATGCTATTTGAAGTGTTTTTAATAGATAATCTCCTCTTTAATTTGACACTAATACCGTTATCATAGGGTGCAAACAAGTATTAAAAATAATTTTTTGAAAAATTGTATCCTTTGAAACATTGTAGTCCCGTGAAGGGACATGAAATCAAAAACTAAAACTGCCAAGAACCTACAGTTTGCCTATAGTTTCATTCGGTTCAAGTGTAACGACTTTTTTTAATTGTCGTTCGATGTAGTTACAGCTTTCATACCCTTAAAATTATTATCCCTCACTTTGACTAATTTTTCAGCCGACTTGGGTGGCGTTTTCAATTTATGCCTGGGCTTGAGCATGGTTTCCGTGGTGGAATTTGTCTACTACTGCACTCATCGTCTAAAGGTCAACTATAAAATGCGCAGTGTTCTAATGCAAAAATAAAACTTTACCAAATCCAATCAATAAAAATTCATTATTGTTGTCGTGTAGAGTTCTACTTCTTTTTAATTTTAACATATTTCGTTTAGTTAAATTCTTGTTTAACGATTTTCTTCATTTCAGAAATTTTCTACTCAAACTTTCTTATATTTTTTTTCGTGGATTTTTTGTTGGCCTGTGTTCCACTCAACATCATTTCTCTGCAACTTTACTGGTTTCGCAGAGCAAAACGGCAAAAAATAGATAAAGCATATGAAAGGCAAATGAATGAATGATAAGCATTCATTAATGCTACAACTGCGGGAACTTTTGAAAAGCAAGAAAAGAAAAACGCCATCGATAAAATCGTGTCATGCATTAATTGAAAACATGGCAAAGACAAACGCCCACCCGACACCAACGACTGAAGGCAGGAAGAAACAAAGTGCTGCGCGTTGAACTATTAAAGAAGTTCGAATTAAAGGGGCTACAACTAGTGGCATGATGGAAGATAATAGAGGGATCTTTTCAGAAACTTTGTTAGTTTTTGGTACAGAAACTAATACCTCAAAATGAAATCTTGGGTACTAAATGTATTGGAATATAATGTATTATGTATGTGGCAATGAAACAATAAAATTAAACGGTGAAAAGTAAACACCGCAGAATGGAGATATAAGTGGTTTTTGCTTGAGAGTTCTGAGCATGACCCAAAACGAAGGATAAACAAATATAGTGCGAGCTCGATAATCGCAACAACCTATTATGGCAAATCTCGTTGGAGTTTCTTTTCATAATTATAGTTTTCATGAAATCCAAAAGGTGAAGTTGCCGGCCTTTTCGATAGTTAATATTTTCCAGAGTTGATATTGAAGCCGGGAACTATCGCCCATGTGCTGACAACCGCATGATTTCAAATCGCATTTTTTTTTGGCGATTTCGAGTCTCTAAATTTTACATTTCTATTTAAAATTGCTATTTTTAACCAAACATCTTCTTCATTTATCCGCCAGTAAAGAAAGAAAACTGAAAACAATTGTTTAAAGTAAAAATGCGAAATTTAGAGACTCGAAATCGCCAAAAAAAATGCGATTTGAAATCATGCGGTTGTCAGCACATGGGCGTATAACACATTTATAGTATGTCCAGCAGTGTGATTTCAAAATCCATTCACCTCTATTTTACGAGATAGCGATAGAAATGTTGAAAAAGATATTTTTTTTGAGCTCATTCGTATCCTGATTATCCGGAACCAATTCGCATTTTCTGAACAAATCTAAACGAAATGCTGGAAAAAATCTACTGAGTTTAGCCTGGGGCAATTATTCAAAGATTATCGCAAATATTGAGGTAATTTGCAACAGACGTGGCCAGTAATTAGTTGCGATCATCGAGCTGGTGCTGTATATTGCAATTTCATTCAGGCTATGGAAGAACGTCTACAACTAGAAGAAAATTGTTACCCTAAAGGGGAAAGAGAAAAGACACAATTCTACAAATTTGCAGTCAAACTGAGAAAAAAAAAATAACTTGTTATAAGGATAAAAAAGAACTTAAATCAATTTCAATGTTCCCCCAATATAAAAAATGGCAACATAATATAATTCTCAGACGATTGATGCAACTTCTGTCATAAAGTGTGAACTAGGTTGAGTTGAACACTCAAAGTTATTTTTTAAAATAATGGCAAGCTATTCAAGTATTTTCTAAACACATTGTCTGAAGAACTGTAATGTAATATAAGGTCCTCAATATAAATTTAAGGAAAAACATCAATTTACTTTTCGAAATAATAATTTCTTGAGGGCAATATTTGCAGACATAAAATTAAATTATTTTCTTTCTAAATACCTAGGTCAATTTATTCAAAAAAATATAAGACTTTTTTACTGGATTCAAAGATTCGAAGTAAAATTTCCACCATATATCACTGTGTGTAATTTTTTAAGTCAGGGAAATATAACCACAACGTGATAAAAGACAAAAAATGTCCCATGTATCCCAGTTTTGCCCAAGGTCATGCACATTTTTTATGGACGCCAAAGATTTGGGGCCTCGGTGTCATTTTTGCCAAAAAGTCTGTTATTGTGATTTATTCTCTGAGGCAAAGTTGTAGCTCTTGTCATAAAGAACAAAAATTGTGAACGTATAAAATCAAAAAAACTTCATATTCAAGGTCAAAATTGCAAATGTCGTCGAACAAATCTTATAGGCTGTAGTGTGAGTAGGCGTATACGTGCTGTTGATTAAGGCTAATATCACTCATACGCACTGTAGTCGGACTGTCCATTAACAGAAGCAGTCCTGAAACATATATTTTTCCCACCTAACTTTGTGTCGGAGAGTAAATCAAAATTCCAAACCTTTTGCAAGATATGAGCCTGAGAAAATAATCACTTTTTGCAAAAATGACACCGAGGCCCCAAATCTATGTGGGTCCATAAAAAATATTTTTTTTTTTTTCAAAAATAGACGAATTCCCAAGTGGAAAAATTTGGGATATTTTACTAAAATTGTAGCCATGCCTTTTTTACAGGTTTTATCTGTTTTGGTGAATTTTAGGAATTTTTGTTGGAAATCAAATGAATGTTGGACCGGAGTGAACAAAACTTTTATTTTTGCAAGAATATATATATTTTAATGTAAACTTCAATAACTCACCGGCGGATCTTTTAAAAACAAAGAGGCATTTTACGTCTTACTAAACTTAATATTAAAATAAATTCACAATTAGTACGATTATCTTACAAACTCTGTGTATATTGCACAGAATGTCTCCATTTATCTCAAATGATGTAACGGGTGATTTTTTAAAAGCTATAGGCAAGTTTTTCAAAAAAAAAACACCTAAAATTCAGAAAAATTCATGAAATCTTTATTTGGATCGATAGTACGGTCCATATAATTTAATGTTTGAAGATTATTTCATGCAAATGTTGATCTTGACTGCGCCTCAAATGGTCCATCCGCTTATTCCAATTTTGGGATTTCGTTTGGGGACGTTTTTGAGTAACAGAGGCCCAATTGCTGCGAACGGCGACGAATCGATAATTGATGGTCATCATTGACACTGGCCGATACAGCTGCGATATTTTCGTCAGTTCGCACTCTACGTAAGCGTGTTGGTGGTTTAATGTCCAACAATGTAAATTTGGTGCGAAATTTAGTCACAATAGCCCGAATAGCCGCTTCAGTGGGTCGATTAAACTGACCATAAAGTGGAAGCGCGCGATGAACTTTCTTACCAAAGCACGCATTTTGATATAAAAATGCAATAATTTTCAAACGTTGTTCGTTTGTAAGACGATTCATGGTTAAATTATAGAACAAACTGAAGTTGTTTGACAGCGAAACAAAACACGAAACGTGCGTCAGCTGTTTAAAACAGTGTTGCCAAAAAGATACTAGGTAAAAAATCACCCTTTAGTTATCATTCGAAAGGTCTATGTTTCGTCTTCATTCTAAACCTGAAAAAATTCAATTTTATTTTATTTTGTGTTGACTTTTTTGGACTTAGCCTCGATAACCATAAATTTGACTTATACTGGATAATTATCCAGGCTAAGTCCAATATTTTTAATATAATTTTTTTTTTCAAAGATTGTTTTCATACACACATTTATATTGCTGTTGGCGATAATTTAAAAAAATAAGTTTTTATTTTGAGTGAAATTTTACCTTTTTATTTTTTATCGCAGCTTAGTTATTCAGTCTTAAAGAAAAACAGCCTTAATATTGAGAACGATGACAGAGTTCACTTTTTGTCCTTTATTCAGGGTAAGTTTTGCACGTCCGGTATTGTATCTATGGAAGATGATTTTAAAAAATTCCCATTAGTGAAAAGGGTTAGGCTTTTTTGTTCCCCAAAAATACTAATAATTATGTCCAAGCCGAAAAAAAATATTTTTTGTGTGCATTGATACAAGTCAATACATTTTTTTTGATTTTTTGTATTAATTTTTACTAAAATTAAAATTTTCGTTATAGGTAGCTTAATATTTGTACTCTCATTTTTGGATGTATGGGTTCGATCGCACGTTTATTCGTTCTATTAAAGGTAATTATGATGTTTACAAATGTTGTGAATTACATAGAAACAGTGGTTTAGGAACAGTCTCCAAAAAATTTAGGATTTTTTTTTCAAAAAAATCGTTAAAAATATCAAAAAACAAATGGGGAAAAAGTATTTTGTTTTATTTGTAAATAGCTGACATTCTAACAGAAAAAAATGTGAAAGAAGAAATTTGTAATGGAACTTTTCGTGCTATTTAAATAAAAATTAAAAAAAGTCTTAATTTAAAAGAAAAGAGTGTCATAACTTCTACATTTATCCATAAATTTTTTAAATATAAGCATTGATTTTTGCGGTAGAATGTTAGCTATAAAAAATTATAATACTTTTTCCGGACTGATTTTTTTTCGTCGCTGCAAAAATATATTTTTTTTTAATTATTTTTCCCAAAAATTTTGCACTATTTCTATGTGAATGTACGAGTATTTAAGATACCTGCCGAAAATTGGAATTTTATAAAAAAAATTGCCATCTTAATTTAAAAGAAAAGAGTGTCATAACTTCTACATTTATCTATAGATTTTTTAAATATAAGCATTGATTTTTGCGGTAGAATGTATATATAAAAAATTATAATACTTTTTCCGGCTTGATTTTTTTTCGTCGCTGCAAAAATAGATTTTTTTTTTTGAAAAAGATAATTTTTCCCAAAATTTTGCACTATTTCTATGTGAATGTACGAGTATTTAAGATACCTGCCGACAATTGGAATTTTATAAAAAAAAATTGCCATTTAATATCGTTTTCGAGCTTATAAAGCCAAAATACATCATAAATTTCTGTTGTATGTTGTAATTTAAGTAAATCATCTTCATTCAGATGATATTTAAAGTTAAATGTTAATGTTAAAGTTAATGGATTTTGGCCGATGGATATTGATTCTGCGAATACTAATAATCATATCGATTTTGTTTCCCATTATAAATAAAAATTATAATATAGTAGTTTTTCCAATAAAAATCTAATGAAACTGCTAGAGAATCGTTAATTGGAGGGTCAGCACCAGCATAAATTGCAGCAGCTATTCAATTTGTTAGCACAGAGTGGCTATTAAATTGAAATTATATGGTGAATGTTTGACACGATTTATTGGAAATATCAACGTTGTGTCGAATGGAATAAAACCCAATAAAATCTGAACTACAAATTGGTAATTTAATATGCCAATTTTTATACCAAACAAAAATTTAAATGACTAATTTAACTTTAAACATGACCAAAAAAGATCATGTTAAAGATATCAAGAAGACTTCAAGTAATTAATAAAAGCAAACATTTTCAGCTTCAACACATTTTGGGTAGACGTTGTTAAAGTTTGTTCTCTGATAAGCAGATTAAAATCAGCAATTTGTTAATATATTTTCTCATCATTCAGGCAAAGCACGTCAGTTGGGATTTCAGATTCAGAGACCCTGTACAAGAATTTAAGGTATAGAAATATTGAAAAAATCCAATAAAATTCCGCTATGCCCCAATTAATATTAAGTTGTTGATCGGATTTGAGAATATGCAAAATACCAGTCAGTCTGTATGTCTGTCTGTAGTATGTTTGTATGTAGTTGTTTTGGGGCATATTAAAATGGAATCACCCCTAAAACAAGCTATTTTGCATAATTTGTATTTATAGCTCCCCCCTCGTACCCCAGCCCACATCGCTTCCAGTTCAATACACAACATGTTATAAATCACTTGAATTGTATTAACTTAAAACCAAAGACGGGAAATTTATTGGTATTTTGATGTTTTCTTGTTCTTATTTATTCGCTGCAGCTCTCCCACGTTTAAAAAATCTTTAAAGAATTCCTCCTGATGCTATTTTCGGAATGAATGCGGTTGCTTTATGAATTATGCGGAGGGGCTTATTTCTTCACACTTTATGGAAACAAATTCAAATATTTCCACACAACTGTAACGGTCAAAGGGTATCCACGAAGAAGAAAATTCAAATGCCGCCATATGACGCCGACTGATAATGCCTTTTAGAAGGTGTCGCCATTAGTATTCCGCTGGAAGTAAGTATGATTTATTTGTCGGGGGATAAAACTAAACTAAACTGAACAAACACGCATTTGTCTCACTTCTGTAGAACTTCCCTAACAAGTGACGAACCCGCGAAAAAAAGCTGCCGAAGATTATTTGAATTTCAAATATGCGTAAGCGTAAATGGCACTCACACAACCCAGTTTCCGCTTTGAGGCCTATGCAAATATTTTAACTCACTCCTTATCACTCCTCTCATCAAACTCCAAAGAGTATGAAAGACCAGGAGTTGGAATAGCTCTCTGATTGTAATCCTCCTGCAACTAGGGTTGAGATAAAATACAGCTCTTGAGCATGTACTTGCTCAGTGGAGTTATTTATGCCTGGACAAATTGTTGCTGATTTCGTTGACATTTGATGGACTCACCACAATGCCATTGTAATTTCATTGAAGAACAATGGACGAGTCAAAACGTCACATTAACTGTCTAGACTTGTGGCCAATCTAAAAAACATGATTGAATAATTGCTTATGGTGCTGGGATTTGAAGAAAGAATTTGTTTTGTCAAATAAAATGAAATGAACGCCTTCAACGGCTACAGGTACATGGATCATTTTTATTTTTACAATCATTTTATTCTATTGCCTATAAATCAATGTCAGCGTGGAGGCTTTGACTTCAATGTTAAAGCAAGTACAGTGGTCGGTGTTTGCAAAAAATAATGATATTTTTTTCACATTTTTAGTCGTCTTGAATACGACACTAGATAATTTTTCATATTTCAATTTATGAAATTATGAATATTTACCTAATTTGTGGGTGATTTTTTATATGAAATATCACACATTTTTATGGGTCATTTTTCATATTTTATAACCTTCATATATAGCGTGGGTCAGTAACATTTTTTAATTTGAACTACCGATTACTTTGACATTGAACATTCATTTTTATGAATGTTATTCTACCTTTTTTAATTTTCAGGTTTATGTTTGACATTTGCAAAATGGGATTTACTTCCAAAGTAGTGAGTCGTTAACGCCAACTAGAAGAAATTTATGTAGACAATTTTCGTGCTTTCAGATGAAGCTCATTTACATCTCGGTGGCTATGCCAACTGAAAAATTAGGTTGATCGAATGAGGTAATCTCGAGCCAGTCGTGGCAGTCATATGAATGATATTGTGTTCCATTATTAAATGACAAAGTTCAATCTTTCCAATAAAACCAGAAATTTGAAAAAATAATCAGTCCTCTTTTATAGCCGATTTAAATGGCCCTCCCTATAGAAGCAGTTGTTTGTGAACTGTTGTCAGAAAATTAAGTTTTTTATACCCTTCACTAGGGTATTATGTCTTTGTACAGTTGGTTTGTAACATCTAAAAGAACACGTTTATTATTTTTATTTATTATTATTTATTTATTTTTTAATATTATTATTTATTTATTATTTATTATAGATTGGCTTAGAATCTCTTTCTGAGGCAATTTAGCAATGCCCGTCTGTCTGTACAAATCGCAATTATTATTCGATCCTAACAAAAATTTGCACAAAAACGTTTTGCGAGTCAATGCTATTTAATTTGAAGCAAATCGGTTCAGATTTTGATACAGCCCCTATAAAAGTGTAGCTCAAGATTTGACGTTTTTCGCTCTGTAGAGCACACATTTTTCTCGATTTGCTTCAAATTTGGCAAAACAGCTTTTGTTTCAACTAGAAACATATGTCGTGAATGTGAGTCAGATCGCTTCAGTTTTATATATAAATCTCACACAAATTTCGCTCTCGATTTGACTTTTTCCGCTCTAGAAACCAAAACTTCAAAAATATACTTTTTCAAATTGTCAAATTGACAGATGAATTTTTTCCTTGTCCCCAAAATTGTCATGAAATATTCCCAATTATCCCCAAATCTAAAAATATGTTTCATATCAACGAATTCGAACAAAACGAAAATAAATTCAGAATGTTTTATTGATTCTTCAACAATCAGGAAATATTTTCGTAAACAAGTTCTGCATTTAAAATTCGTTTCGTTCTACATTTTGTTAGTTCATTTTTTTTTAAATTTGATACTTAAATTGAGTTTAAAAATTTTAACTCAACCTAGGTACGTTTGTAGTTCAAATGAGTAAATAAAAATAATTTTGAGTCAATTTTATTTGATTTGAGTAAGTACGTTAATTTTAGCAAAAGGTTTCCTTGAAAAATGTTTGGCTATGAATACTGAATTTGTATAACCAATATATTCGAATCATTGGAAATAGGAACAATACCTAGAAAACAAAATAAAAACCACTAATATTTAGTGTAAAAATAACAATACCTTATGTATATGTATAGGGTCCGCCAAATAACTTTTTTTTTGAAAATGCTATAAAAAAACTACTGAATATTTTCTCAAATTTCTTTTTTTATTTGAAAGTACAATCCTTCCGGTTAATAATGGAAAATAATTTAAATAATAGTCCAATGGTTGAATAGTTGAAAAAAAAAACGTTAGATGGCAGACCCCATACCAATGTCTCCTATGATTTACTTTATCCGCTCTAGAAACCACATATTTCAACAAATAACTTTTTTGAAAATGCTATAAAAAAACTACTGAATATTTTCTCAAATTTTTTTTATTTGAAAGTACAATCCTTCTGGTTAATGCTGAGGGCACCCCACAAATAATAATAAAAACGTTAGATGGCGGACCCTATATATCATGATGTGTCGGATGATATTTTGTTGAATGACAGCGGATGTTTACAGGAATTTGGAGCGTTATTAATTTAATTTTAATTGTTTTTGATGGTATTAAATAATTTATAACAAATCTATTAAAATTTTCCTTTTTGTCGATACCATTCTCTTTTTAAAACCTTTATTATATTTTTTTGTAACCAGCAAAGTCTTCGAATGATGGTCATCACCGACCAAAATCATGATAAATGTAGTGATCAGCCAGTATTAAATGTAAATAAATTGTCATTCCTAGTTAAAATCAAATACTAAATATTTTTCAAAAAATCCCCGAAATATTTTATGAAATCCCCTGTCCCATTTCATATTTCTTGTCCTTTTAACCATAATAAAATCCCCATGGTTCGGGACAAATCCCCACATCTAGCAAGCCTGGTGTTGGCTATCCTCCCCGCCTCACTTGTTTTAAATCGCTTTTTTGGCACGAAAATTCTCATAAAAATAAAAAAGTCGCAAAATAAATAAAAAATCTAATAATTTTACGATAACAATTTTAATTAGGTAATTTCACACGAAGTTTAAGAATCGAATTTCTTAAAAAAATCATTGACTTTTTCTTAAAAAAGGTTATCATGAATATCCACTTATATTTATGATAAGTTTTTTTATTTTTTTGTGTTCACGTGAAATTTTCTATGATAAGTGGTAATTGAAATAATGAGAATTTTATTCGCGACAGGTGTGAATATGGCAGGCATCATGTTAAGAACCTCTTTAAAAATGTATGAAATGTTTTTGTCCAAACACAATGAGGGTCTTAAGTCACCCCTTCGATTCGTTACACTTCAAAATCATGTCAAAAATCAAAACAAAAGAAATAAAATTGTAAAAACTTTGAGAAATCTAACACGTCAACATTTTAACAGTAATGGAAATTGCCTTCAAAACTAGGTACAGCATATTCAAATCGGTCAAGTATTTCATGAGTTACAGGGGATTCAATGAACACACCATTTTTGAAAAAAAAATTGTATTTTTCACTGTTGAATTGGTCATAATTCGTGAAAAAAAATCAATTATTTTTTTAAAAATACGTATACAATATTTTTATGATAAAAACACATACACAAACTTTCAAAACAATCGCAGCTATCGAGGTCAAAAATCGAACCGCTTGACAGGGAATGACTCATATGACCTCCTACCCTGTAGGGTGAGGTGATGATTTTTGTCACAAAATCTCAAACCAAAATAATAAATACAGCAACACTTACAAACCACATTTAAACTACTTGAGGAAAAAATCCTCTTTTTGACGTTTTTTCTTTACACAAGCCTCCAAAATTCCTTTGCACGCATCACCAAGTATCCTTGACACAGGATTATGGTCTAATTGTATGTGTCAATTTACCTGAAATATTTTCGAAATCTGTGTTGATGGCATATTAAAGTCAATAATAATGACGGCGAAGATGATGACGACGCTAAAGATACTTTTCAAAATAAAGATGAGGCAAGCGAAATAGGCCGGCAAACTATGCAAATACTCATACCCACTTGAAGGTGCCTTAGACACATGTAAGTAAGTACATATATGTGCGGTGGATGCCGCTGTAAACAAATGCCAGCATTAGGAACGCAGCACGTGTTTAATTCTATATGGACTTGGTGTAAACATTCTCATCATCATCATGAAGTCAGCAAACCACCCTCCCTCAACCAAATTTGTTGCTGTTTCGATTGGAAGCGGAGGCACAGTTGCTGATGTCGGCATCCGGCTAAGGTTAGTTCATGAATGGCATGGACAAGGCTGGCAATGTGAATGCTTTGGCCAACAAATCAACAGGTGGCTATCACAATACAAACAATGTTTACATTTTGCCAGTGGAACGTATGGATAAAAATTGCCAGAGCGAGTGGCATGCGCACTACGCACTCCATGCCCCGCAGCACACTGGCACACACAGTCCACAATTCATTGATGCTGCTGCTGCCCAACTGCCTGTGGAGTGGTAGTTGTGGCTGTTGCTGCCACCGCTGCTGCTGTGCAGCCTGTGGTGGTTCGCCGAAGAAGTCTTAACAAATTTTGAAAATGGAACTACCAACAAATGGGCGCAAAACACGGTTAGTCCTTTGCGCGCTTTCCAAACGATCACAACACAAAGCGGTTGAAAACAAACTGAAAAAGTTTGTAAGAAAACAAAAAAAAAAAACAGAAATTAGAGAAGAAAAAAGTGCAGTGAAATAGAAAACAAAATCATTAAATCAAAAATCACAACAACAAAGCATTCCAATACGCCAATATAATATATCCGAAACAGATAAATTTCAAGGAGCCCAAAAAAACACAAAACGTCAGCAGCGGAAAATCCCATGTAATTAATCTTGTTTAAGTGATTGGCTACCCCATGTCCTTGGCTGGTGGTATTGCAGATGAGTCAAAAAAAATAAAAAAACGACAACAAAAACAAGACAACCACCGCCAGCAAACATAAATCGGAATATTAATCATTTGCGAAAACATGCGATTTTTTTTTGTGATAAATTTATGTCACACATTTGGGCACATTTTTGAAAATATTTCAAGATAAGAACTGTCGCAGGCACACAGACAGCAAACCCTTATGTTGTTGTGTTGAAAACAAAATATCGCTGAAAATTTAAACAAAATTTAAGATGCGAAATGAATGCCTCGCTTGTTTTTATTTTAAGCCGTTTATTATTACGGCCAACTGGTTTTGGAAACATCATGACGGCATTGTTGAAATGCATTAAAAGATTTTAATTTTAAATGAACTAAAATTGTATAAATAATTGTTTGTTGCGGTAGCATAATAAATTTTGAGTCTAAAAATGTATTCAATTTAAGTGCACTTATAGTTTGAATGAGTAAATGAAACTCATTTTGAGTAAATTTAAGAAATTAAAAATTTTAAAAATGCAAGCATTCAGTATGAATAAAGCCATACTGAATGCCAAACAGATACCAATAATTTAGCCCATTTTTAATGCAATTTTGTACACATCTTTGAGTACCTGATTAAATAAATGTCTTGGTTTGCTAACAATTTTTTCATAGCCATTTTTCTATGGATTTTCTTCAGATTTTAATATTAATATTATTTTATATTCTGACCATAAATGACATTTGTGGAGGAGAAAGATCTTCTAATAATAATCTTTGAAGTGCGAAATATTTCGGATATAGTTTCCATATAATACCCCAGAGTGTTTGTGGATATGTGACGCGTTTAAAGCAACATGTATAAAATCAGTTAATAGTAAATTAAATTGCATTTTAGATCAATGGCAAAAAAATAATATATCAATAACATAATAACGTGTCAATCTGGAGTTTCAATTATAGGATGGGCAACGTAACACTTTATATTTGAACTACCGATTACTTTGACTTTTGAAAGTTAGAATATCATTCATTATTATTTTTATTTTCAGGTTTATGTTTGACAAATTATTAAAAACTTACTTCCCAAGTAGTAAGTCTTTAACGCAAACTGTAAGAAATTTACGTGGGCAATTTTCGAGTTTTCAGATGAAGCTCATTTTCATCTCGGTGACTATGACAATAAGCAAAATTGCCGCGTATAGGGTTCAGAGAACCAACCAAGTTCAACCTATCCAATAAAACCAGAAATTTTTGAAATATAATCAGTACTTTTTTATAGCCGATTCTTATTTGAAATTTTAAATGGCCCACCCTATAGTAGTGACTTAAGACACTAGGCATGTTTTGATCATATCCGTTTCAGGACGTTTTTAAATTGTTTAAGCCATTCTAGATCCTCTCCCACTAAGTATTTTTCTCTTAAATTTAAGAACTATGCAACATTGCAATACCTACGGTAATTAACGTACGGAGGCTTTAGGTATTAAATTAATAAAACCAGAAAAAATGGAAACATTTCAGAATATTTCGGAAATCATAAAAGTCGGGCAAAATTTAAACCAAGCGTTTAAAAAATAGTTAAAATAGTGTACTGACTGAAAGAAGATGAAATGCAGTTGTTTTGAAAAGAATAAATCTGATGTTATGTTTAAATGTTAGCGGTTCAAATACATTGGAACTCCTATTAATTATAAAAATCCCCAGAGCGCCCCGGTAGTCGAGTTGGTAGCGTGCTCGTCTATCAGCGTGGGGGTTGTGGGTTCGATTCCTACCAGAGGCTCTGGTATGTCGCTGCAACAACTAGCTACAATGGTCTTAGTCACCGCGGCTCAATCCCTAGACCAAAATTATAATATAAATTTACTTTGTATTGCAATTCATAATAAATAAATAAAATAAAAACCCAAAGTCTCTGTATTTTCAAACATAAAATAATTTTTAGTTTTATTTTTAATTTCTAGAATTTTTTAGAAGGTTATTTTTTGTTATTGGCTGCAGTCAATGAGGATATGTGCAGGATTGGGCGGATATGAGATATAGTACGTTATTTTAAGCAAATAAAAGATTATTTATAGTATATTTTACATCCTACGTCTCCTTAGTATTTTCCAACAACTTCAGGAATGAATTTTTTATTCGAATATTTTATCTTTAGTCGCATATTTACTAATGATTGATTTGTATAATAAAAACTATTTTGGAAAAGAGCAACAACAAAAACCAAATTGGTCAAAATTATTACGAAAATCAGCTACTATCAAACTTAATGAATAAAAAATTCATCTCAGAAAATAAAATATTTCATTGCATTTATTAAATCTATGGAAATAACTCGTTACAGACCAGCAATGTACTACCTTTTTTTTCAATATTAAAATTAGTATAACAATAATATATTTAATGAATTTTACGTTTGGCCGATTTTGCTTCTATTTTTGGGCACTAGCTATTACAAATTAAAACAATATATTCTTTTATATAATATGCTATTCAAATAAAAATTAAAAAAATCATAATTTTTTAATTTTTTTGCGTCTACATTTGTCCGTAGATTTTTTACATATAAACATTGTTTTTTTTTTTAGAATGTTAAAAAATAAAACAAAATAATTTTTTCAATTTTTTTCTATATTTTATGATTTTTTTCCATGCAAACAAATATAGATTTATTTTTCGAAAATATATTTGTTCCCAAATTTTTGGAGACTGTTCCTAAACCACTGTTTCAATGTGAAAGTGTAATTCGCAACATTTTTAGACATCAAATTTACCTTTAATTGAATATAACATACAAATTAATTGAATATACATACAAAATATTTTTGTTTCGACTTGGACACACAATTTTTCTGTTTTGCATAGTGTTACTTTGGGTAATTTCTTCTTTGGCGATTTTCGTGTGGCCCCTGGCATCATATGATGGATCTTGCATTTATATGGCCATTCCAATTGTAAAACCTAAAAATATTCATCTGGTAACCTATAAATTGGAAATTTCTCGAATTTCAGGTTTTTAGCAAAAGTATTCGCTTTTTCAGTGTTTTTTAAGATTTTTAAGTCGGTCGAAAGATCAAAAAATATCTCAAAAAAACTTTGATATTTTTCTGAGATTTTTTATGATTTCTCTTTTAAATTCAATATTTTAATCTACTTCGTAGTGCTCTATCTTGCTCTAAGCTTGTAAAGATATTTTTTCGCAATTTTAGACCAACTGTTGATATTACCATACGGTAATTTTGAGCTGATTACACCAACCGACAGTCAGTATTTCACTTGAATCTGATAATATATGTCTGAAACTATATTGTTACGACTTTTTTTAATTGTGGTCACATTTCAATAGTTTAGTTTTTAGCATGTCATTGACATCATTTTTCTCGCGATGAATTTTGCTATTTTACACTACATTTGCCGTGGATACCCAAAGTGTTAAGGATTTCTTGATATGGAGTACTCTAACCCTCGAAAATAACTTCAAGGTTAAACAAACCGCTTTGCGAAGTGTGACCCTTGAGATGCTTCACAAGGGGCAGCTTGCAACGCACCGGGATGGGAGTTCTTGTACAACAATTTAACAAATTTTGGCCTAAAATCAGATAAACAGCAGCACATCACAACTTGATTGAGATGGGTTGCATGTCACGTACGCTGCAAACCGATGTACACCAGAGTGGGTCAGGACAGATTTTAACAACCAAAAATATTAAAGTATTTAATGATGATCGTTTATAACATTTATTTTATGATGAAAGTATAACGATTGTCAGTTAAAATGTTCAATTTAAATTTTAAGCGTATTAAATTTCCTTAAAACAGTAAAATTGGTTTGAAAAAAACCAAGGTGGTATATATGATGTAGTTGAAGAACTATATTAGAAAAAGGCGTAATTTGTTGCAAATCAAAAAGCAGTAATTCTTTCGTGAAATATAAAATATTACTAATAAAGGGTGATTTTTTAAGAGCTTGATAACTTTTTTTTTAAAAAAAACGCATAAAATTTGCAAAATCTCATCGGTTCTTTATTTGAAACGTTAGATTGGTCCATGACATTTACTTTTTGAAGATAATTTCATTTAAATGTTGACCGCGGCTGCGTCTTAGGTGGTCCATTCGGAAAGTCCAATTTTGGGCAACTTTTTCGAGCATTTCGGCCGGAATAGCCCGAATTTCTTCGGAAATGTTGTCTTCCAAAGCTGGAATAGTTGCTGGCTTATTTCTGTAGACTTTAGACTTGACGTAGCCCCACAAAAAATAGTCTAAAGGCGTCAAATCGCATGATCTTGGTGGCCAACTTACCGGTCCATTTCTTGAGATGAATTGTTCTCCGAAGTTTTCCCTCAAAATGGCCATAGAATCGCGAGCTGTGTGGCATGTAGCGCCATCTTGTTGAAACCACATGTCAACCAAGTTCAGTTCTTCCATTTTGGGCAAAAAAAAGTTGGATATCATCTCACGGTAGCGCTCACCATTCACAGTTACGTTACGATTCGCATCATCTTTGAAGAAGTACGGTCCAATGATGCCACCAGCCCATAAACCGCACCAAACTGTGACTTTTTCTGGATGCATTGGTAGCTCTTGCAATGCTTCTGGCTGATATTCACTCCAAAATCGACAATTCTGCCTATTTACGTACCCATTGAGCCAAAAATGAGCTTCGTCGCTGAACACAATTTCTTTCTTTCTGAACTTTCTTAACAGAGCACGCATTTTGATAATAAAATTCAATGATTTGCAAGCGTTGCTCGTTAGTAAGTCTATTCATGATGAAATGTCAAAGCATACTGAGCATCTTTCTCTTTGACACCATGTCTGAAATCCCACGTGATCTGTCAAATACTAATGCATGAAAATCCTAACCTCAAAAAAATCACTCTTTATTTAAAAATTAATTACATTTCCACAAATCCCGAATATTAGATGATACAGACTCGAGGAATTATGCCTGGTAAACATATATTGGTATTTTTAAGAATATTTGCTCTCGAACATTCAGTTGTTTTTCGAGATTATTCTAAAAACCACAGCAATTAGGCATGACTCATTTGACCAGCCAGCATTTTCGCTTATCTATTGTAATTGGATATTTTCTATCGGCCGTTACCGTGTTTGTTCAGCCACAACTCTTAATCGAAATATGAAAAATTTATTCATATTTCGTTTTTTATCTCAAATAAAGAAAAACAACAATCGATTCGTATTGAAATACTCAATTTGGACACGGTATCATTGTCTCTCGGATTGTGTGGTGAATTAAGAGAAATACTTTTATATGTAAATCTGCCAAAGCATCATTCCGCCTGCAGGGTTTTTTATTTAGCAAACATTTAATTGCAAATGAAAATGAAAAAGACCCTTTTTGGCACTTTGTTTTTTAATTGAAGACAAAGGAGAAAAGTCTGTCTGTCTGCATTTATGTAGGGACTGGAAGAAATAATAAAATTCATGGCCCGAAGATATTGCAAAACACGCAAAAGAGAAACTTTTGAAATATTATCGAAGAAGTGTGAGTTCGGAGGATATGTTTGTCCAGGAATACCTTTAAAGATGTTTTCGGACGAAAGTATTGTGAGTACGAAGTACTTAGGGGCAATTGCTGAGCGTCAACTCATTGATTGAAATTATAATTACGAAATTTGGTAACGTTCTTTGTTGGGTGTTCTTATACCAAATTGTGAAAATTCCGATAATAATTTTACTTCAAATTGAGAAAATACCAATTGAAATTAAAATTAATTAATTACTTTAAATTGAGAAAAATTTCAAACGAAATTGAGAATTGTCATTTCAAATCGAGGGAATTTCAAATTAAATTTAGAATTTTTATTAAAATTTGAGAAATTTCTAATTGAAATGCAGGAATTTCCAACTGAAATTCAGAAAATTTCAAATGAAATTGAGATAATTCAGAACTTTCAAATAATTCAGAAATTTAAAATTAAATTTGGAAATTCTATTAAAAATTGAGAAATTTCTAATTGCAATTCAGGAATTTCCAATTAAAGTTCAAAAAATTTCGAATGAAATTGAGATAATTCAGAACTCTCAATTAAAATCTAAAGTTACTCAATTCAAATTGAAACTTAGAAATCCTGTTTAAATTGAGAATTTCTATTTTGTCCATTCCACGTCTTATTGAAAAGGTTATGATTGAAACTTAAAATTTCCAATTGTAATTGAAAATTTCTATATCGTATTGAGCAAATTGCAATTGAGAATTTTCATTTGAAATTAAAAATTTCTACTTGAAATCGAGAAAGAATATTTCAAATTGATTTTTCATTTCATATTGAGAAATTCCACTTCAAGACGAGAAAATTCCATTTTAAATCCAATAAAAAAATTAATATTTTTTGTACCCTCCACTAGGGTATTATGTCTTTGTGCATTTTTTTGTAACACCCAAAAGGAAACGATATAGACCCATCGGTTATTATACAGATCGGCTTAGAATCACTTTCTGAGTCGATTTAGCCTGTCTGTCTTGTAATCAAAGTAAAGGTCGCAATTTTTGTCTGATCCTAACAAAGGTTGGCACAAGTAAGTTTTGCGAACGCTATTTAATTTGAAGTAAATCGGTTCAGATTTATATACAAATGTCGCTTCCAATTTGATTTTTCATGCTCTAGAAACCACATATTTTAGCCGATTTGCTTCAAATGTGGGCCAGATCGTTTCAGATTTAGTTCTAGCTCCCTTACAAATTTCGCTCTCGATTTGACTTTTTCCGTTCTAGAGACCATAAATTTTGACCGATTTTCTTTAAATTTGCACAGCACCTTATATACAGACTAGAATCATATATAGTGAAAGTGAGTCAGATCGGTTCAGATTTAGATATAGCTCCCATACAAATTTCTCTCTCGATTTGATTTCTTCCGTTCTGGAGACCACATATTTTAAGTGATTTTCTTCACCTGCGTCTTATATTTCAGCTAGAAACATCTATG
This sequence comes from Polietes domitor, assembly GCA_947397865.1. Classification (NCBI taxonomy): domain Eukaryota; kingdom Metazoa; phylum Arthropoda; class Insecta; order Diptera; family Muscidae; genus Polietes; species Polietes domitor. The sequence goes on from OX377622.1 coordinate 144,587,245, forward strand.
GTGAATGTGGCTCAGATCGGTTCAAACTTATATGTAGCTCCCATACAAATTTCGTTCCGGATTTGAATTTTTTCGCTCTAGAAAACAAATATTTTAACCGATTTTCTTCAAATGTTCCACACCACCTTATATTTCAACTAGTAATATCTATGGTAAACGTGAGTCAGATCGGTTCAGATTTAGATATAGATCCTATACAAATTTCGCTCTCTATTTGATATTTTACGCTCCAGAAACCACATATATATTAGCAATACAAAAATCGTTCCCGATATCTCTTTTTTCAATTGTAATGGGATAAAAAGTGGAGGGTGTCATATAGTCGGCCTGTTCGACTTTAGCCTTTCCTTACTTGTTTTATTTTCACAAAAGGAAGCTACTCAAGGAGCATATAATTATTCTGCATAGTCCTTGAAAATAAATGTTGGAGCTTTGATTTAAATATTTTTGTTTAATATCTTTTGAACATCTTTTTCGGCTGAAGAGCAACAAATAATAAGCCTGATAAGTCCTTGTTCTAAAATATTTGAAGGCTGTTCTGAAAAATCAACACTGATCGTTGTTAAAAAAGAGTGCTTTGTTGTCCTTTAATCCCCAATGATCGATGACAGCTCCCCTGAATCCCCTTTCATCAAAAGTTAAGCGGATTAAATGATTCTGAATGAATGTGGTTTTATTGTAACAACATTTCGGTTGTTTAAGTTTCCACAGAATTGAATTGTTTCTGACACTATTCAAATGAGAATGACAAGTTGATAGTTGTATGGCCATTCATGCGCAATATTTTAATATTTTTGTGAGGATTTATTGTTCCCACATTTCCTCACAATGACACACAATGGTGGAGTTTTGGCATGTTTTTTGTTTATTTCGGGGACTATAATTCGGGTCTGATGAAAGCGCCAGAATGCCAACTCATTATGCACGACGTGAGGTTGTTGTGTAAAGCCTTCAACCCAACCTCAACTCACCCTCATATCAGGCGAATAAACTATTTGCCAGTCTACACAAAAGTGAAGTCATAATGAAATGTTTTCCAAAAATTCCAAATCCTCAACAGGCAGCGAGGGTCGTTGTTGTGTGACAGTGCCACTTCATGGACAATGACTTGATTTATCATAGATTTTCCACTAAATCATCATAATAGTTACATCATCAACCAAACACACCAAACTCCCCCTCCACACACCCACATATGTATCTGTTATGTTGTTTCTTCTTTTCAATTCTGTCACAGCTGCCTGGGGACTGCAAGTGCAGTGGAGCGTATACTTGTTCTGCAAAATAATTAATAATAAGCATACGTACCGGTGGCCCCAAAACATTTGCACTCTTGGCACTCTTTAAAAAAAAAACTATATAAATTATCCCGTTTTTTTGTGGTTTTTATTCCTCGTCGTTGACTTGTCGGTATTTGGCGAATTACCTCTGCGCGTGCAATGGCGCGTGTGCTGCGTTCATCGTTTGCAATTTAAGTCAAAATATTAATTAAAATCATAAATCAGGATTTTTTGCAGGTAAAAAGTTAACAAACAACAGCAATGACAGCAACCACAGAAATAGCAACCGCAACAAAAACAACATGTTATGTGTACATTGTAGTGTCGGTGTCTGTGTTTGCTGTCTGTATGTGTCTGTGTTAATCCCACCGCAATATTTATGACATTTATTTGACCAAACTAATGATCATTTAAGTGAAAGTGATTTATGCTGTCGCAACATCTACAACAACTCACTTTATTCTTCTTCTTCGCCCGCTTCTCCAGCGGTAATTGGCAATTTAGTTGTTTCTCTGTGGATTTGATCTGTTGTGGTAATTTTTGAGATGGCGGAAGGGAATTCAAGGCGTTGACACTCTTGAATATTAATTTTATGAATTCTTAGCAAGAAAAGGGTTTTAATAAACGAAGGAACGACTAGGTTGCCATGGCTGAAATAAAAGGAAAGTGGAAGGAATGATTGAAAGGGCGCCCACAAATGTTTAGTATTTATGGCCAACGTTGTGGTATGTTAAAGCGTTAGCCTTCCACAGCTGACTGGGCCCGTATAAACTCTAAAGCATTTGAGCGAGAAAGAGGACTTTAAATGACTCGTTTAAAGCAAAAGAGAATCAGTTAGACCCATGTATCTAAAAAAGGAAATTCACCGTAGAACATGAATTCTGAGAGGCTGATACTTTCAGATCAATTTGAAAATGGATAAACTTAGAAAATTAAACTATTAAATTTTAAATTTTCAATAAAATGTTTGGTTATCCGTTGAATGCATTGAAAGAAATCTAATCATAGACAAAAATAATACAAACTAAAACAAATGAGCGTTGGCACGGCAGAAGTATTGCTGGGTAACTATACCTGCATATACACATACTTACATACGCAACTCAATGAGATGCGTGTAATATGGCAAGTGTACTTTATTACTTGGTGGGATTTTTTAAACGCAAATTCGGCAAGTGAGTTGTGCTTCTCGTTCATTTGTGAGAATCATCTCCTTATAGAGGCCGGGTTTGATGTTGAAAAGTCGCTGCGAAGCCACTTGAAAATACTTTTGACATGGTCGAAATCATGATCGTGGTAGTCTGCAGCCTAGTAATAAATGTCACCATGCCATTTGTAAATAAATTTGCATTCTACTAAATAAGATGCAAAATGGTCTTGAGCCAGGACAATATCCCAGTTTAATAAAACAAAATATTAAAATTTTAAATATTCCTAAAAATATGATCACAATTCCCAAAAAAAAAACAAAATTCACAAAAAATTTGATTTTTCACAACTTACTCTGTATTTTTTTATTTATGGATAGGAGGTGGTCAAACTCTGCACACACGTTTGAAAAATATACCGTTACAAATGTGCATACTTACAATAGAGAAAACGCCCCCTGCGTTTTTTCTACATAACTTGAAATCGATTTTATCGAAAAATGTCAAAGTTCAGCGCAGGCTGTGACCTCCACTGTAGCCGTTTGGAACTAAGATTTAGAATAATCGTGCTCTACATTAACTTAGCTTTCGGAAAAATATAAAAATGCTACATATTACAGTGCATGATATTCAGTTATCGCTGAAAAAGGGACGATACATTTTTTCCAAAAAGCTCAAAAATTATGAAATTTAAAAAAAAACAAATTTGAATTTAAACATCTGCCACTTTTTACGCTGAATAGATTTTTTTAACAATTTTTTCCACTTCATCAATTGGTCTATTAGCTTTACGCATGTTCTTTGCACATTTTTTGAAGACGAATACACGAATATCGCAATCAGTGCACAAAAAGAATTTTGGCAACCCTATAAATAATTTATTTTTTCGAGACACCCCAGTTGGGACCCCCAATGGTTAGGATCCATTAGACCTAGAGGGCCCTATCACCTCAGCTCCTCAACACTTCGTCTTTGCCTGTATTAAATTTCATCATATTCTGTTAAGCCTTTTAGAAGTTCCTCCACTGTGGTCCATTTGTTTGGTTGTTTTTCCATTCTATTTCAATTCCAAAAAAGTATAAAATTTGAAAATCCATTTTCTCTCACGTACACAGTGCAAGATCTTCATGATTCTACACATTTTTGCTGTAAAAGTAAAAAAGGGCGAATACAGTCAGAGAAATACACCAAAGTTCATGATTATAGCTGCGGTAATTTAGTTGATACTATTTATATCCTCTATTCCCCATTTTAGCCCCTAAAAATACAAATTTCGAAAAATCTCTTAATTTTACGTGTCTACGCAATCAGAGGAATGTTTCATTATTCTAGGTGCAGCCGTTTTTATCCCGTTTGGTACCATTTTTATCCCTCTGTTCCCATTGTGTCCCTTGAAAGTACGAATTTAGAAACACCTTTATATTTTTCGTGTCTACGCTGTCGGAGGAATGTATACACAAAATTTCATGATTCATTTGGGTAGTACAATTTGTATCCCCTTTTTCCATTTTACCCCCTAAAAGTACGAATTTCGAACAATCCATTTATTTTATGTGTCAATCAGAGAAATGTAGACACCGAGTTTCAGTATTCTAGGCGCAGTCGTTTGGTTGGTACCATTTTTATCCCTCTATTCCAATTAAGTACAAAAATCCCTTAAAAGTACTAATTTGTGCAAAAATATTTTTATATTATGTAACAACTCAATTAGAAGAATGTACGCACCAAATTTCGTGTTTATAGCCTTTGTCGTTTGATAAGTATCATTTTTATCCCTTTTTGCCCCATTTCACCCCCTACAAATACAAATCACTTTATGGTGCCCGTTAAAGCTATAAGCAGACATATTCAAAAACACACCCTGAAATACTATAAAGATTAGGGGTATTATCAGTCCTTGTGAGGGACATATATTTCCATGTGGCCCGATTTCGGTCATGTGCAATCCCAACCGATCTACAACTATAAGACGTATTCATGCAAAATTTGGACCTCCTAGCTCCTTTCGTTCAAATGCTAGCGTGTTTTCAACAGACGAGTCCAGATAGATTTGAAATTTTATGACGATCCAGAATATATATATACTTTAAAGGGTCTCAGGTCGATATTTCAAGGCGTTACAAACGGAATGGAAAACATAGTATACCTCCATCCTTGCGGTGGAGGGTATAAAAAACAATATTTGTGGGAAATCCTCGCCAAATATGTCAATGTTACGTCTTAGGTGGCAATAGCTAGAATTCTTTCGTGACGCACTAAATATTACTAAAGTTTAAAAATTAATTACAATTCCACAAATCCTAAATAGTAGATGGCACAGACTCGAGGATTTATGCATGATAAACATATTTTGTAGTTTTTAAAAATAATTGCTATCGAACATTTTGTTCTTTTTTTTGTGATTATTCTAAAAACACCAGGCGTGTGACACATTTGACAAGCCAGCATTTTCTTTTATTTTTTTAATTGGATATTTTCTATATGGCGTTGCCATGTTTGTTCAGCAACAACTCTTGTAAATTTGTCATCATCATCATACCACCTGTAGGGTTTTATTTAAAATGTAAATAATTGATTTTTTTATCATTTATCTATAGGGTGGGCCATGTACATTTTCAATTATAATCGGCTATAAAAGAGGACTGATTATTTTTTCAAATTTCTGGTTTTATTGGAAAGGATGAACGTTGTCATTTAATAATGGAACACCATAGCGTCCCATTTTGCAGATGTCAAACATAAACCTGAAAATAAAAATGAATGTTATTCTACCTATCAAATTCAAAGTAAACGGTAGTTCAAATTTACAATTTTAAATGGCCCACCCCTATGAAAATCTGCCATACTATCATACCGCCTGTAGGGGTTTATTTAAAATATCTAAAATTGATTTTTTATCATTTATCTATGTTCGACAGCAATGATTGGTTAGGCCAGTGTTACATTTTTGGTAAAACGAAAAGTGCATTGTTGCTAAAACCACCAGGTTATCCAGAAAAATCCTGTGTAATTTTGGACACAGATATAACAACTGAAAATTCATCTCTTTTTATCATTTTGATAGATGTTGTTTAGGATTTCAAAAATGACACCTGCTCATTTTATGGTAACATAAAGCTTCTCATCATCGTTATCATCATTAAATCTTTTCAATCATTTTGGTTTGGCCATCCACCGGCCCCCCATCCCCTTTTGTGACACCACAAAGAACCTTTTTTATTGTTATTTTATCCTTGAAAATTTCACATCAATTTATGACTACCTGTGTCACAATTTGACACAACCAGGATCAACAAAGATGATAATGGATTTGACCACTTTACTTCATTATAAGAGAGATAAAAGTGTGGATAATTTGTGCAAAGGGGGGGGCGGATTGAATCACTCGAAATGTCAATGTCAGGAGAAGGAAGATTCCTGCACAATTTAATTTTTGATTGATTTTAACTGAAGAGAATGGGAAATTCTTAGGACATGTGCCAGCAATTGCTCGGACCACCACCACAACCTTAAAATAGTATTTTCTTTTGAGCCATGAAATATAATCCATATAATAATGAAATAAGTACATACGAGCGATTCCATGAGAAAGCATATTCATTTTGGGTGGGCCATTAAAATTTTAAATTTGAACTACGGATTACTTTGACTTTGAAAGGTAGAATAACATTTATTTTTATTTTCAAGTTTATATTTGACATTTGCAAAATGGGACTGTATACGCTCGAACAAAATTGGGAAATATTAAATACTTACTTTTAAACTAGTGACTCTTTAACGCAAACTGTAAGCAATTTACGTGGACAATTTTCGTTTTTTTCAGATGAAGCTCATTTTCATCTCGGTGGCTATGTCAATAAGCAAAATTGCCGCATATGGAACTCAGAGAACCCACACGTGACTATTGAGAAGCCAATGCATTCACAACAAGTCACTGTTTGGTGAGGATTTTGCTCTGTACTGAAAAATTGGGTTGATCGTAAAGTCATGGTAATATAATCATATACGGACACCACTACGTGATAAAAGACCCGTGTCTCCCAGTTTTGGCAAAAGTCATGTATTTTTTATGTGCCCCATAGATTTGGGGACTCGGTGTAATTTTTTCAAAAAAGTGATCATTTTCTCAGGAATTGCAAACCGTTTGGAATTTTGATTTACTCTCTGAGGCAAAGTTGTAGCTCTTGTCATAAAGAACATATAAAATAAAAAAGTAACTTAATCTTCAAGGTCAAAATCGCAAATTTCGTCGAACAAATCTTATAGGCTGTAGTGTGTGTTGGTAGCGTATACGTGCTGTTGATTAAGGATAATATCACTCATACGCACTGCAATCGGACTGACCATTAACAGAAACAGTCCTGCAAGATAATTTTTCCTACCTAAACGGTGTTAAGAATCATTCCTAGGAAGTTCATATGTTCTAGAAAGTTGTTTAATGAGATCATAGGTACATTTTTCTAGTTGATTGTTTTCTTGAATTTTGAACGGTTATCTACATATGGACCTGAACAGGGGAAAAAGGTGAAAAAATCTAATTTTTTTAAGTTTTTTTTTTTTGCAAATTTTGATTTTGAAGATGTTCACAATTATTGTTCTTTATGACAAGAGCTACAACTTTGCTTGAGAGAGTAAATCAAAACTCCAAACGGTTTGTATGATATGAGCGTGAAAAAATGATCACTCTTTGCAAAAATGACACCGAGGCCCCAAATCTTTGGGAGTCCATAAAAAAGTGCATGACTTTGGGCAAAACTGGCAGACATGGGTCTTTTTCTGGTCTTTTATCAGGTAGTGGTGTCCTTATATGGTTATATTGTATCGTGTTGCACTGTGTTATTCAACGACAAAGTTCAACCTTTCCAATAGAACCAGCAATTTGAACAAATAACCTGTTCTTTTTTATAGCCGATTCTAATTTAATATTTTAAATGGCCCACCAAACTTGATATTGTTGAATTCTCAAGAAACACTTCAACAGCACTGGGTAAATTCAAATTGGAATTGAGAAATTCCAATTTATATTGAGAAAAATTTCGTTCGCGTCGAATTTCGAATTTAAATGGTAACACTATTATGCAAAGACCTTCTATATACTAGACAAGAAATCTCGCTCTTTGTCTGTTATAACCGGCGCAAAGTTGAGAAATAACAACGAATGTTGAGGTAAAAGCCGTGTTTGAAATCGTCTCTGCAGAAGCAAATGTTATTGCTGTTCGGTGGCATAGCTCGCCTTTCTGCAAGCTAACAGACAAAGAACGAGATTTCTTGTCTTGTATATAGAAAAATCAAAATTAAATTAAAAATACTAACTTCGAAAAATCTCATTATTTTAAGGGGCTGCATGGCACAGTGGGTATTATCAGCGGCAAAACTCCCAAATTTCATGCGCCCAAATCTGGACTTTACTGATTGAATTTTGCAAAGAACATTCCTATTAAGCATATTGTAAAAGATTTTGCCAATATTGCGGCTAAATTTAGCTGTGGATGCATTTAATGCTAAAATAGTTCAAACTTTCACCATAATAGAGGTTATTTTATTGGGATGTATCTCGGAAACTATATATCGTATTGGAATTTCGTTTAGTTCGCAGAAAACAGGAGCCGCTGAGCTGTTCTTTTGCATTTAAAAAAGTGAAATTGCGCTTTCGCTTTGCTTTTCAGACAGTGTGTTACCTGAAGATTGAATTTATTTAGTATTGTCAACTTTCTACAGTATAAATCTATATTCGCGAGGCCTCGGCATTTACAAATATTGTTAAACTATTGTCTTATTTATTCAGTTTAAAAAGAATATTCTGTTTATAGCTGTCAACATGGATTTTATTACTAAAATGGTAAAACCTTCTAAGCCAAAAATGAAGCAATGCTTTCTTCATTGTTCTCTGGAAATGTAATTTGGAAAATTTATTTAAAGCATACTTTAGGGATGTAAGGTTTTATGGCATGCGAGCACATGTAAATATTAGACCGATATTAATATTAAGTTATATATAGGGTTTGGGGTTTCCCGGACTTTTTTCATTTCCCGGGAAAACGGGAATGGAAAGTTTCATTCCCGGGAATTCCCGGGAAAAAATAATTTATTTTAGGTATGATTTAAAATGTCAACATTTAGTAACTGGTGTGTTATTTTAACCTATTAACGCCCACCATACACGTCCGTGCACACTATTTCAAGGTTTTCGTACTTTTTAATAGCTTTTAATATGAATGTAATTCCTGATTATTAAACTATAGGAATTTACTAATCTCATAAGGTTGCTGCCAGATTTTTCTTGTTGATTGATTTAAGAAAAAATGGATAAAAATGTTGTTTTTATTGTATTTTACAGATTATTTTTCATTTTACAAATATTTTACTCTAGATTAATCGTCATAATTAAAGTCGTCATAAAATTGGACATTTAAATCGCAGTCTCAAGTGACTATACTAGAATCAAAATTTTAAAATGATTAAGGAAACAAATAACTCGGAGATTGTCATGACGAAATTAAATTAGAAGATTCATATAAAAAATTTACAGAAACAAAGTAAAATATTCTAAAATGTAAAAGTAATATAAAAAATTAATATTAAATAAATAATTAGGTCTTACAAAGGGTTATTTAAAATACCGTAGGATATATTTCTATTCATATTTGATTTTTCTTGAAAGTTTCCAGGTGAAAAATTTTAAATGTATCCGAATTTTTAACAATTTCTTACTGGTTTCATATGTAAAGTAAATTGTTATTTAAGAAGATTTTCACCTTTTATTTTGTCGATTCTTCTAAGAAAACAAGAAATTTAAAGTATAACCAGCACGACATTAAATATTGACATTATGTCAGCCATAGTATTGTCGGTATGATATTCTTGTTTCACAATAAAGATCATGCAAATATACTCACAAAAAGTTTGTATTCCCCTAGTTGTGTTTCGCAAAAAATGGGTACTTAGCGAATTTAAAATGTTCTGTTTGTAGTAATAACCAAATACCCATTATTATTGTCAGCAATGTATATATATGAATTTGAAATGTATCTAACATTTCTAATTTATATTAATGCTCAAAATAATCAATAAAATATTTATTTAATATTTCCCGTATTCCCGGGAAATCAAAAAATTTTTCCCGGGAATTCCCGTCCCAAATTTTCCGGGAATTCCCGGGAAAAACGATTCGGGAATTCCCGGACCCCAAACCCTAGTTATATATAATAAATAAATTATTTTTATGAAAAATTTCGAAAATCGTAAAAAAACTAAAATTTTTGTTTGGGCGTTGGGCGTGGCTCTGGCAATTTTCATTTAATTGTGCAGTCAAATGAAATCACTGGTAATGATTTGTATTCACATATATATTAAACTAAGATATTTATGACGTTTTTTCATTTTAACTTACATGTGAGGTAGGCTTGGTTGTGGGCGGATTTAAACAAAAACTTGTTTTTGATCTAATTGGACGATATAAGGGATATGTGCGAAATTTCCGAATGTCCTAGCTCTATTCCTTCTAATTTTTGCCGCAGCTTGTATGAAAATATTCCACTGTGCATGGGTCTAACAGTTGTAATGTGATTGGTACCGTTTTTATCCCTTTTTGCCCCATTTCGCCGCCTAAAGTATGCATTTTCCAAAAATCATGTTTTGGAGCTTCTTCACGCTATAGAAGAAAAATTTATGTAACTAGTGGGAAATCCTGGAGAGGACTACCATCCGATCTCGCTCATTTCAATCCCCACCGATCTACAACCGTTTGTCATTTGCATGACAATTTTTAGACCCCGTAGCTCATTTCTTTCGGAAGCTAGCGTACCTTAAACAGACAGAGAAACGGCCGGATTGTCATGACTACATTGTTTTAGAATTATACTTTATGGGGTCTACGATGAATATTGCAAGGTGTTGCTAAGAAGTCTTCCCATATGCCACGGAAAGTCTCATATCATTTATATTATTTGGTTTAAATGTCCTTCAAGATCTCAATTTCTCCGGAATTCTCCATTTACAACAGCTTTACACATAAGATACTTAAAGCCTGCTCCCTGCACCCTCTCCAATCTCTCACTGTTGACATCTCTTCTCATGAGACAGCTTTGCGGTTTGGCAACATTTAATTTAAGTATGTAATAAAATAGGAGCAAGTACGTGTATTTCCCTCAATAACCATAACAGCATCTTCAGAATTTGACTTGACTTGACTTTCTTGAATCTTTTAAGATGTTCATCGAACCAAATGGCTCTGGTAATCTGACAATAATCTCGGGTAGATTACCAGTCCAGGAAACTGCACCAAATTAATCCACTATGCTTAACTGGTAGCAAAGTTTCGACGCATGTTTTAGCCTGGCTGTGCGGCCCACATCCTCCGGTGTGGCCATGAGAACATATAGAGAGAGCCAAGGGGAAGCTGAGAGGGAAAGCAAATAGCAACTAATCATGTTTATTGGATTTGTCAGTGTCTGTCGGTCGGTTGGTCGGCCATTCTATCTGACTGTCTGTTCTCAATGGAAGTCGTCTGTCGTTTTGACAATAACTTGCAAGCTGGTCATTCGTTTGCAAGACTTTGCAGCTGAAGTAGAAATTAAACATTTCTGTCTGCCAACAGCAGGCGAGCAACAAATCAATAGTCGAACACTACAGGCACCTGGACAATGAATTGAGACCGTTTAAACTACACCGAAAAAAAGTGATACAGGAGCATGCTAAAATTGAGTCTGGCAAAATGTACTCAATCTAAGAATACTTGTAGTTAAAATGAGTAAATAAAACTCATTTTGAGTAAATTTTACTTGATTTGAGCACGTTCGTACTACATTCAAGTAATAAATAAATAAACTTAAATTGAGTAAAGGCATACTGAGTAGTAGACATATACCGATTTCCTTAATTTTAGTTCATTTTTACTGGGATTTAGTACACTTTTTTGAGTGTAGTTTGTTAAGCGTTCGTTGTCTCTGTTCTTGGTTTGTGGTTTGGTGGTTCTATTTCGGCCTTTCGGATTAAAATGGTTCCATGATTCGGATATGATTTCCAAAACCAATCTTTTAATAATTTTTTCCTTTTGTGAGAAAAAATCATTTGTTCTATTTTGTTCTGTTGGAAGTTCTGATTTTATGCCTCATTTGTCAGAAGTTGAAGAAGAAGTTACACAAATTTTGTTAAAGAACCCCAACTAAAAAAATAAAATATTTGAAATCATCCAAAATTTGAGAAACCCAATTGTCAATCACAATTACATAGCCAAGGACTGTACCAGTCACTACTTAGTTGGTAAGTCATTGGTGTGGCACTGGACAGTTGGAATTTCCTTTTCCAACATCTTCATATACACACACAAGTATATGCAAAGTTTGTTGTGAGTGTTGTGCATATAAGTTTTATTTTCTAGTTCGATATTTGTTTGGTTGGAACCACATCCAGTGCATACGATTGCCGGCCATCAATACCACTCTTTCTAAAAGTTTCCAACTAACAACTCAGCATTTTTTGAAGGCTAGAAGGCATGAGTGAGGATGAAGATAATATGTATGCTTCCCCAATCTATTTATATCCATAAATGATATTTATTTGATAAGTTTGTTTTTGCGAAATGATTTGTGCGTAAAAAACACAAAAGAAGATTATTTCGATATGACTCAAACCCATCAATTCAATATGGCACAATCAAGTGCCACATATCACAAACAATGATTTTGGGGTGATGAAATTGGTTTGAACGGAATTAAATTTCTCAATCACTGAGAAAAAATGAAAAAAAAAATATATATATTTATATTTCCAATAGAAATAATATAGAGACATTGTGTTAATAATCCAGATGCTATGGTTGATTGTCACCCAATACCGATTGTAGGGACTGCAACGATGCAAAGAGATTAAATTCTCAGTTGGTAAAGGAGAACAATTGAGAGGTATCCAAATGAAATGAATTTCAATCAGTAATTCACAATAAATGAAATTTATGATGAACCCTGAACACCTTAGTAGTTAAAAATCACAGTAAATATAGGCTGGGCCATTTAAAATTTTAAATTAGAATCGGCTATAAAAAATAACTGATTATTTTTTTCAAATTTCTGGTTTTATTGTAAAGGTTGAACTTTGACATTTAATAATGGAAAACAATATCATTCATATGACTACCACTACTGGCTCGGCAACCCAACCTCATCCGATCAACCCATTTTTTTACGACAGCCTAAAATTCACATGAAACAGTGGCTCCTTGTGAAAGCATTGGCTACTCAACAGTCACGTGTGGGTTCTCTGAACCCCATATGCGGCAATTTTTCATACTGACATAGCCACTGAGATGAAAATGAGCTTCATGAAGGCTGAACTGAAGGCCGATCTCTTCTTGAACTTTTTTCCACATACATTTTTTACAGTTTGCGTTGAAGACTTATTACTTTGGAAGTAAATTTTTAAGCGGATGATATACGTCTGAAACTATAGGCGGATTGGACTTAATTAGCTTTTTTTAATTTTCTCATCCTGCTGCCTATTAAAACAACTACAGAGTTTCAAAGGATAAAATTAACCAAAAATTATTTTAAATAAATATTTAAAATATTTTTTGAAAAATTCCATTCTTCGGATCTTTGTAGCCCTTTTAAGGGGCAACTGAAAAACTAAAAATTAAGTCCAATTCGCCTATAGTTTCAGACGCCTATCATCCTGCTGAAGTGCAATGTGGACAGACGAACGGTGTAATATCGAAATAGCTGGGTAGTGATACGAATTTTGATTTTTTTGATAAATCTTAAAAATATTATTTGTTGATTAATTGTTAAAGATGAACATTTTATTTTTTTTTTCATTTTTTAATGAATTTTAGATTTTTTATAAATCTTTAAAATATTATTTTATTAATTTTAAAGGTGAATATCTTACAATTTGATTTGAACTGGTATATTGTCCTGGCTCAAGACAATTTTGCATTTATATTTTCTATAATGCAAATTTATTTACAAAATGACATGGTGACATTTATTACTTGGCTGCAGACTACCTCTATCATGATTTCCTCTCAGTGAAATGCTTCGTCAGGTGGCTTCGCAGCGACTTTTCAACAACATACCCGGCCTCTTTAAGTAAATGATGAGAATGAAAAGCTAAACTCACTTGCCGAATTCGCGTTCCAAGTAATAAAGTACACATGCCACCTTACAAGCATCTCATTGAGTTGCATATTATAAGTATGTGAATGTGTTGGTATTAGGGTTTGGGGTCCGAGAATTCCCGAGTCGGGAAAAAATTTTTGATTTCCCGGGAATACGGGAAATATTAAATAAATATTTTATTGATTATTTTGAGCATTAATTTACATTTACTATATAAATTAGAAATTTTAGATATATTTCAAATTCATAAATTTACATTAATGACAATAATAATAGGTATTTGTTTATTACTACAAACAGAACATTTTAAATTCGCTAAGTACCCATTTTTGCGAAACCCAGTTAGAGGAATACAAACTTTTTGTGAGTATATTTGCATGATCTTTATTGTGAAACAAAAATATCATACCGACAATACTATGGCTGACATAATGTCAATACTTAAACCCTCGTGCTGGTTATACTTTAAATTTCTTGTTTTCCTAGAAGAATCGACAAAATAAAAGGAGAAAATCTTCTTAAATAACAATTTACTTTACATATGAAACCAGTAAGAAATTGTACAAAATTCGGATACATTTAAAATTTTTCACCTGGTAACTTTCAGGAGAAATCAAATATGAATAGAATTATATCCTACGGTATTTTTAAATAACCCCTTGTAAGAACTAATTATTTATTTAATATTATTTTTTATATTACTTTTACATTTTAGAATATGTTACTTTGTTTCTGTAAACTTTTTATACGAATCTTCTAAATTAATTACATCATAACATTCTCCGAGTTATTTGTTTCCTTAATCATTTTTAAATTTTGAATCTAGTGTAGTCACTTGTGACTGCGATTTAAATGTCC